>VWZV01010613.1:79794-203981 GCA_013397155.1 Irena cyanogastra | reverse complement strand
CGAAAGCTGAAACTTCAGGCATCGGTGCTGCGGGCTGTGTGCAGTGACTGTGTCCCCTGCTGTGCCCAGGCCAGGTACAAGCAGAGCCTGGACCCCACGGTGGACGAGGTGAAGAAGCTGTGCACGTCGCTGCGCCGCAACGCCAAGGAGGAGCGCGTGCTGTTCCACTACAACGGGCACGGCGTGCCCCGGCCCACCGTCAACGGCGAGATCTGGGTCTTCAACAAGGTGGGTCTGGGCAGCACAGCCCTGCCAGGCACTGCAGCTTCCATGCAGTCACTGCTTTGGGGTCCTGCAGTCACAGACTGCTTTGGGGTCCTGCAGTCACAGACTGCTTTGAGCTGGAGGGACCTTAAAGCCCAGCCAGAGCCAGCCCTGCCATGGCAGGGACACCTTCCGCTGTCCCAGGGTGTCCCAGTCCCATCCAGCCTGGCCTTGGGCACTTCCAGGGATCCAGGGGCAGCCACAGCTTCTCTGTGCCCTCACTTGTTGTAGTAATAAACAGACAGGACTCAGTTTCTTCATGAAGGAAAAGCCCATTCTAGATGTACATAGTTTATATTTATAAATATAAGTTATTTGGAAGTGTTTGTTAAGGTGGAAGACAAGGAACAAGATCCTTCTTATTTACAGAAAGGAAGCTGTGGGCACTTCACTCTGTTGAAGGCAGCTTTGTTGGTTTTTAATTTTAATGGATAATTTGGAAAGGTGCACAGAAGCTAAAGCTGTAATAAGTTTACAGGAAATTTTAGAAGGTACCATGTTAAACTTAATTGGTTAGCAATACAGTGAAACTCAGTTTATTGGCTGGTAAGGGCTATTGTATATGTCTGTCAAATTTTCTCTTTCTAAATATGTTTGCATATTTTCTTCACTGATTCTTATGGGACAGATTTCTTGTTTTTGCAGATATGGTTGTATCAGTAAGGAGTAATGTTCTAGTTTAGTTACTGTTTCCAGAGCAAACCTCGAAGTGACTTCAAAAGGAGAAAAATCAACATGCCCCAACTTCAGACATGTTTATTCTGACATTTTGAGGAGCTTCTCTGCAAATTTTAAATATCTCTGAATTGTTCTCTAAACAGCTGGGGATGAAATCTATTCACCAGCAGTTTCCAGCTGAGCTGTGGTTGTGGGAGGGGGCAAGAGGGATTGTGGCAGCAGCATTGGAGCAGGGACTTCTCCTCCATACCAAGCCAGGGAACAAAATGTGTGTCCAGCCCGGCATGGCAGCAGCACCAAAGCATCACCCTTTCACTCTGCTTTAACACCCTTTCTTGCTTCAAACTGCCTCATTTACATATCATTAGCAAATTTGATGGTTTATGTGACCCCCACAGTAGAGTTGGAACATAAAATTCTTCTGCTTGGAAATACCACAGTATTAATCAGAGCTATAATCCCATCTTAGCTGGAGCAAGATGCATTGGAAATATAAAGGTAAAACAATGCCTGCCCATAAAATGTCGTTGATGAGATGTGTCAGAGCAGGCTTTTTATGTGGAACTTCCTGGGGTTGGAATGTGCTTCACGTGAGTGCTGACCTTAAGCAAGGCTGTGCTGAGGACGGGCTGTTCGTGCCTCATTCCACCCTGCAGTGATTTGCAGAGCTCCAGCTCCCTAAAACTTCAGCTTTTATCAACAAATTTCCCTATTAATTTTAATGAAACAACCCAAACTGTTATATATGGGCAAAACTGGGTTTGGAAATGCCTTACCCCTCCCTGCCTTGCATAACACATGGTTTATGATAGCTCCTGTCTTTATCGACGCTGATACGTGTCCTTGAAAATTTGATTTTTGTAAAAAGTTTACTGGTTTTATTACAGCTATTTTAAGTCTCTTGAATTTAAATGAGAGTTATGATCCCATCCATCATCCTGCTGATGTTAATAGGAACATCACAGCTTTTCCTGAGGATTTTGGGCTGAGCTCAGGGTTGGAGGAACACCAGGTTGCTCTCTGCCTGCAGCTGAAAAGGATCCTGCTGGCAGCCACTGGGTATTTGGTGGTGACTTTTTGCAGGCAGGAATCTCTGGTTTATATTTTCAGCTCACTTGGTTCAGGATTGGCTCCTCAGAGCTGGTTTTAAATGGCTGATTTTTATCCTCTTGCCTCCAGTTATTTGGGGGCGTTCGTTAAGATGGAAGACAAGGAACAAGATCCCTCTTATTTACAGAAAGGGAACTGTGGGCACTTCACTCTGTCGAAGGCAGCTTTGTTGGTTTTAATTTTAATGGATAATTTGGAAAGTTGCACAGAAGCTAAAGCTGTAATAAAATTATGGAGCATCTCGTTAGGCTCAGGCGGGGTAGTGCTGATGGGCTGCAGGGGCTTAATTATCCATCCTGATTTATTGATGGGGTTTTCAGTTTAAGATGTTTGATGTTAAATTAAAGACAGCTGGTTTGCATCCTTTATCAGTGTTGCAGAAATTTGGGATAAAATTGGACTATTAAATGCTGTTTGGAGTTGTTAGCATATATCAGAGCTTTAAATATCTGATACTGAAAACTTGGCAAAGTTTTGGTTTGTTTTTTTTTTTTAGAGTTGGGTGTTTCAAATAATGCCACAACAAAATCTGCTTGTTGCTTGTGTTGACTTGGGTTCACATCCTCATTGATAGATACTGAGATTTGAATTCACTAATATGTCCAATCTTTATTAATATGTCCAAGTTTTATTTTGGGGTTTCCGAGTGGGGTTTTTGGGTGTGTTTTATTACCCCACCCAGTTCAGCTCCTGTTGCTCCCGTGTCCTGTGCTGACTGCAGTGGTGCTTTCCTCCTGCAGAACTACACCCAGTACATCCCCCTGTCCATCTACGACCTGCAGACCTGGATGGGGAGCCCTTCCATCTTTGTCTACGACTGCTCCAACGCCGGCCTGATTGTCAAGTCCTTCAAGCAATTTGCACTACAGAGAGAGCAGGAGCTGGAGGTGAGAGCTCAGGCTGCTGGGGTTTACTGAACACAAATGAAGTTTAAGCTTGCTTTGCTGTATACACTGAAAAATGTGTTCAAAACTGTGTTGGAAGGCAAATTAATTTGCAAATAACTCTGCCACTCTGATCTTTCTGGTTCAGTTTGCTATCCCATTAAACTTGAAATGATTTTTAATACAAGCACTAATTAAATGTTAATGTTAATAGAATCAATTTGGGCCCTAATGCTCTTTTCTGCTGAGATGAATGCTGAGGTGAACAAGACATCATTATTTTGGTTGCAAAACTCTGGTATCTGGGGCTCTATTTTGATGCAGTTGTGGTTTTGTGCTGTTGAAGTGAATGTGAAAATGTGAAAGAACAAAAACCTGATCCACACAGGGATTGTCCTGGTGGTTCCAGTTCTGCAGAGTGTGGAATGTGTTCCCAATGAAAAGCTGTCTTTGGTTGCAAATGGAATTAGTAATAAATTTACTGAAGCAAATCTGAAATGCAGAGTGGAAGGGAAGAAGTTGGAATGTTCTGTACAGCCTCCCCCCTGCTGCCTGTAGCTCCCAGGGAAAGGACATGGGCAAAGGTTCACTTGTCACACTTCTAGGACACTGGATTAGAAACCCCAAAACTTGAAGGAAGGAATATTAATTAATCAGGCAACTGAGTGTCACAAATACAACCTCCAAACAGATGTTAGGTATCTCTGCCTGTCAGTCCTTTCCTTTGGAATTCTAGTTTTTGGAGATGCTTTGGTGGGGGCTCTTTGGCAGGTGGAAATTCCAATATACTGAAGATGACAGCCTGGGGTATGCAGATCATTTCATGTTTCCTTCTCCTCCATGAAACAATTCCATGTTTTGTAACAGTGAGAAACTTCCCATAGTCTGTGGCTTGGAAAGAACATGAAACTGCCAGACAGGGGTCAGTAGAATTGGTAGTAGATGCCTTTTGAAGTCAGAGAAGGTGGTCTGAATATCCTTTCTCAAGTTTCTCTATCAGCCTGGGACTTCACTGGGATATTTTGGGGCCTTTCTCCTGTGTTTATACAATGCTCTCTTCAGCACTTTGGTTTTGGTTTCTCATTCTGTTCCCAAGCAAGTTGAACAGGTCTGACTTCACCTTCCCTTTCCCTGCTTTCTTCACCAATTTCCTTTTCCCCTTGGCTCGTGCTGAGCTCCAGAAGGACCTGGAGGCTGCTGTGGGAGGGAGCAGCCAGGGGACCTGTGCTGTGAGGCAGATCCACTGCTCAGGTGGGGTTTGTGCAGGAAAACCTCTGCAAGTCCAGCCAAGGGAGGAGGATGAGCACAAGTGATGAAGTCTTTATCTCAACAAACATTACATTCCATCTTCTCCGGGATTTTTCATCTCATGGAATGTGTGAGGCAGCGTGGGACAGCTGCTTTAGTATTGCTGCTCTTGCAGCACAGGTTAACACTACCAGTTAATCTGGTTATGAAGGTACTTCCAGGGTTATGTGTCAGCTTTTCATTCTGTCCTTAGGTTTCGTTAGCTGCTGGTGCCTGACTGAGGCTCCTGCTGATGGGGAATAGAAAGCAGAGCCTTGCTAACAGAGAGAGCAGAGTGCTCACGGCGTCATGAGAGCGTGGAGGGGAATTCATTTGGAAAATTATAAATTATCCAATTGTTCAAATTCATGAAAGGTGAAGCAAAGCTGCAACTGGTGCTCCAGAGGGGCTGCCAGAGTGATTGGGATAATTGTTCCCCATTTCCCTGCTAGGAGATCAGAGGAGTTTGCTCTTCCCTTAATCTGCCACAGGGATTCTCAACTTCTGATTCCATGTCTTGCCCTAATGAAAAAAATGCAAAATGTTGGAAAGAAACTTCAGTGACTGAAGTTTACTGCGTTTACCTGGCTCAGAAAGGTGCCGGGAAGATTATTCATGTTTTCACTCCCTGAATTATTAGTCTCAAAGATCATATTCTTAGTCAAAATCTTAAATAGGAGAATCCCTGTGCTTTTGGAAAATGGAATGTTGGTCTATAGGGCATTTTTACTTTATAGACTGAGGTTTGGCCTACAGGGTATTTCTGGACTGACTCTGGACTCAGCAGTTGAGTGCTGTTAATTAGAGTCAAAGCTGTGGCTGGTGCTGCCGCAGTCACCCAGAGCTCCAGGGAGCACTGCCAGCTCTCCCTGGGCTATCTCCTGACCTTCCCTGGGGAATTGCCTTGTTCTCTGCAGGTGGCTGCCATTAACCCCAACCACCCCCTGGCCCAGATGCCTCTGCCCCCCTCCATGAAGAACTGCATCCAGCTGGCAGCCTGTGAGGCCAACGAGCTGCTGCCCATGATCCCAGACCTGCCTGCCGACCTGTTCACCTCCTGCCTCACCACCCCCATCAAGATCGCGCTGCGCTGGTGAGTGGGGCCCCCCTGCCCAGGGCACAGCAGGATTTGGGACCCCAAACCCTGCTCTTGACCCTGAGCTCCCCTGTATTGAATGGCAGGGTTTGAACTGGGCACTGGGGACAGCAGCTTATTAATGAGAGCTAGAAAGGTGAAAATATTGTTATCTTCTGCTTATTGCGTTTTACTTTCCAGCTCAATATCTAGGTTTGCTCAGATTAAGGGGTTTACTGATCTGGGAATTAAATATCTGCTTCCTCAGAGAGCAGGAATGGTACATAGAGCAATACAGCTTTCTGTAAACTGTCCTTTGCACAAATCACATTCCAAATATTGCGGTTGCTGTAAATAATGCAGAAGCTTTAAACAGTGCTGGAGTGAGAGGAAGGGAGTGATAAACCAGGGAAAGATGTTCTGGAATGACAGCCCAAGTTAATTAGGCAGAAAGTTAGAAAAGGCTGCTCCAGAGAGCAGGAGCTTTCCAAGAGCAGTGTTTTACCCAACACCAGGGGCCTGAGTGTGGAGCCCCCAGGGCTCAGAGGCTCCATTCCCAGAGGCTCTTCCAGCTGCTCCTCTCAAGTTTGTGTCTGGTCCAGATTGGAAGAACTTCAGGGCATTTGCTGGATGGGGTTTGAACAGGCAGAAGCCCACGGACACTGCAGGTGGTGGTGAGAAATAGCTCCAAGAGTTACTCACTGCTCTTTGGGGAAATTTGTAATAAATTACAATTCTTTAAACTCCTTCTGTTTCACATCAGCAGCAAACTGAGCGAGTTCCTGTGGCCAGGCTCTGGTTTGGGTATGTGAAGTTCTGTAGGAGAGGTTTTTTGGTGGGTTTTGTTCGTTAGATGTGCCAATAAAGGTTTTTTTCAGCTACTATGATCTGTTCAGGAATTTCATGTTCCTCATCTCCATGGGAACGTGGAGGGGGTGAGCAGGGCAGGTTCTCCACAGGCTACACCTGCACAAGCATGAGAGATTCTCTGAGCTGTGTCTCAGGGTGTTTGACAGGAAAGGTGTTTGTGAAACTGCTCAGGGGAAGGGTTTAAACACCTCAGCCTCAGCTGGCTGATGCTGGAAGGTGCCAAGGGAACTCCTGGATAGTGAAGAATTTCCTCCCACTTCCAATCCAATGATTGTGTGGTGTTCACTGCACTCTCAGGAATTTCATTCTCTGATGAAGGTTATGCTCCTTTTGTGTTACCACTTGATTGGCATTGTTGCAGGTGTGGTTTTATCCATGCAGCCCTGTAAATAATAAGTGCTGCTGTGGATCATTGGTTTTTACTGATGTTAAACACAGCAAATGCAAAACCAGACCCTTTGCTGCATTCTGAGGGTTTGATCCAAGCTGTGTTGGTATCCTAAAGCTGTTAACCAAAAATCAACACAGAGACCTTTGCCATTAAAACTTCCCTTTTCCTTCATCTCAGCCTTTTTCCTAAAGTTGACCCAGAAGCCTGTGGAACTGCTTTTGAAATACAACATTGTGCAGTTCCAGACTGGCACTCTAATGAGATTTCATATAGGGAATTCATGGGCAAATGAAAGTTTGGATAAACGTTTATCCATCCCATTTTGTTCTCTCTAGTGAAGTCATTGAAGGACAAAATCCCTCATCAGCTGGGGCTGCAGCTGCAGCCACTTCTGCCTAATTCCAGGGGAAGTGAAACTGGTGCTGAGAAGAGAAGCACAGGTCAGCCAAGCCCTTGGGATGTGGGGCATGGAACTCCTGGTGCCAGCCTGCAATTCCAGGACCCTGGAGTGTGACTTGGCCGATTGTCCTTGTGTGTAGTGACTGCTGTGAGCTGACGTGTTCTCAGCAGATCCTGTCACTATTTAAAGCTCCGGGTGAGGCAAATTGGGAGCTAAGCTGCAGGATTGTTAATCCTGACGGGTCTGGCTGTCGGAGGCAGGCAGGGATGTTGAGGAACGGCAGCACTCCAGTGTTTGCAGCCCTGTTTACGCAGATCCCCAAAGCACAGGCAGCTCCCCGGGCAGCTGAGCTCAGGCTGACTCATGTGCCTGCCTGCCATCACTCCTGGAAGGTGCAAACGAGCTGCAGTCACACACTGAGCTGACTTCAGGGCCTTGGAGCTGTGCAGTCCCGTCCATAAAAAGGGGTAGGGATCCTGAAAAGGGCTGGAAAACCCCCAAACAGCAAGGAACAGAAGGCTGGGGAGTTTGTGATGTGCAGTTTGTCCTCCAGAAGGCACAGCCAGTGTGGGAAGAGAATGGGGAAGGACAGGAGCTGTGCCTGCTGCTGTTCTGTTTAAAGTGTCCTGTGGGGTTTTCCCCAATGTATTTATTTTGCATTTCTGCTTGAAATTTTGGGGTTAACTCAGCCAATCCTCTGTCCCACATCGGTTTAGACAAACTACACTGAGTTTCAAAATATTCCCCTGATGCTGAGCACCATTTCCTGCATTCCTGGGTTTGGTTTGAGAGGGACCTGAAAGCCCATCCAGGGCCACCCCCTGCCATGGGCAGGGACACCTCCCACTGTCCCAGGTTGCTCCAAGTCCTGTCCAGCCCTTTATCTTCTCTAATCTGGGAATATTAGCACCTTCCACTATCCCAGGGTGCTCCAAGCTGGCCTGGACACTTCCAGGGCCACCTTTCTTTAGAGGCAGCAGATGTCACTGTGCAGAGCTGTGCTGCTCTCGTGGTCCTTCCAGGCACCATCAGAAGGGTTAAACTCTGTAGTCTTGTCCCAGGGACCTGGCTCTGTCAGCCTGAGTCTGCCTGGGGCTGTTTAGGAGGGAATTTCCCTGCATGGTTCTGTAATGCACTGTCATAAGAATTTTATATTTCAGCAGATTGCACAGGGATCCCACTGCAGGTTCCTGGGTTCTTTATGGCTTCTCTTTCTGCTGGATGACGCACACGTTGGGAAAGCAGCCTGGGGACCACGAGGGGCTCCAGTGGGTGCCCTTCAGGCAGGGGGTGCCACAGGAAAGCTGGGTGGTCCTCAAGATCTCAGGAATGAGCTCTGCGTGTCTTCTCTTTAATAAGTGATTGTTCTCCCCTTTATCTGGGGAAAAGCCCTTTGGACATGGATAATGTGGCTCTGGTGAGAAGTGGGAGATGGGATTGCTGGGCAGCTGAGCCCTTGGTGTCCCCAGAGCTGGGGCAAATGTCAGCTGAGATCCACTGAGGGGTGAATTCCTCCTTAAACAGCAGTGAGTGGATTCCTGAGGGACTGGGAATGGGGAGCTGTCAGAGGAAGTCGTTCCAAGCTGGATTTGCTGGGTTTCCACCCTGGAGCTGTGTTCCCACTGCTGCCCTGTTCTCCCAGGAGGGCTGGAGGAGGGAGCTCCAGCAGCTCCCCCTTCCCACACACTCCTGCTTCAGCAGCTTCGGGGATTTTCCAGGCACTGCTGACAGGACTCTGCGTTTTCCAGGGCTGCTGTTCCTGGAGCAGTGGGATTTGTAAGGCTGAGGAAATGGAATCAGCAGTTTTTTTAATGAAATAGCAGAGGTGTCTGAACCTGACACGTTCCTCCTGTCCCCTCCTGCCTTCCCTCCCAGGGAAGCCCAGGCAAGGCTGATTTTTATTCCAGCAGCACAATCCTCCCTGCTCTGTGCTGCTGCTCCCCAGAGGCTGTGCTGGATGCTGGGAGCCCTTTTCCCCCCGGTGTGCTGGAACACTTGTCACCCTGACAGTTACAATGGCCCAGTTTTGACACCTGACATGGAAATGGCTCCAGAATCACAAGGGTGGCAAATGCTCAGGGCCTCCTTTGGCTCTGATCCTGCCGTGCTGAGGTTTCCTACCCAAACACCATTTTAAAAGCAGAAACAGTGCAATAAAGAGCCCTCCTCCTGCATCCTCTCCACAGAGCCTGGTCATTAAACACTCAATTAGTGTGTTCTGTTTTACTGTCTCTCCCCAGGTTCTGCATGCAGAAGAGTGTCAGGCTGGTGCCAGGAGTCACGCTGGATTTAATAGAGAAGTAAGTTAAATTTTATATGGATTGGTGTGTCCTGAAAGGGGTTAGGAGGACAGAAGTCTGGATTAAGAAGTGTAAATTCTTAACAGAATGAAGAGAGCTCCCTGGTGTTCAGTGAGGGGCTGTGTGGTGTGGGGGAGTGGAGCTGCCAATGACACCTTCTCAGTAATGGGCTGAGATCACAGCAGCTCCAGTTTCCTGTGCCATTTTTGAATGTTTTCAGTCACTGAGGTTCAAAAAGCCTCTCAGCGCTGCCAGCCCTTCCACACAGGTGTGTTGGGCTAGCCAGGTTCATCAGCAGTGTTAAGGTTTTTAATTGTGCTAATTTTATATGGGAAAAATTGATTATCTCCACTCTGCTGGGGAGAGTGACAGTTGTATAAAGCTGTATTTCAGAGACTCATTGGACCAAAATAAAAATCCAGGTTACAACTGACAGAGCAGAGACAAGCCCTGTCTCTCAGAGGAGGTGTCAGAGTGGTTTTCAGGGAAAGGATTCACCACTGAGTGTTGCTTCCTCTGAAAGCTCTGGGGAAAATGTGCTGGCCTTTGGCTTTCTTGTGGCCTCGAGGAGATGGGAAGAGGGAGGGAAACCTTCCTGGGGCTCAGAGCCAGAGATGTGTACAGGTTTGGGGATGAGGAGGAGACTGAGGCCACTGCATAAACAGTGGCTGTGGTATGTTAATTAATTAACAATTGCTACAAGAGTGTCTCTAATCAAGGACGTGGTGAGGTGGCTGAAGGTCTGAGCCAGGCACTCTGACTCAGCCTCACAGAGCACTTGGATGTTAAATCCTCTTTGAATAAAGGTTTTTGTTCAGGCTTTTGGTCTGTGCTGTGCCACAGCACATGTGTGTGCCAGCAGCAGCTTCCTGTGGATATCAAATATTTAAACCTCCTCATCTTCATCTGCTCCTTATATCAATTATAGAAAACACAGATTTTTATTGCAGTCTCAAGACAGACCTGGAATAATTCCTGGATTGCCTGTCTGTATATTGTAATTTATAATTCAGTTGTCTTTAAAATTGGGGAAGGAGTTTATATTGCAATTAAGCTGCAGATTTTGAGGCTAAATGAAGCTGCACCTTCTCTGAAGGGCTCCAATTTCCAATTATCCAGGCTCAGCCTGTGTCCTGATGAGGGAACGTGGGGTGGATCCTGATGTGCATTTACATCACAGATCTTCTGAGATGCAGCCAAAACAATGCTTTAGCTTAGAAATAAAGATCTTTGCTGGAGCCAGACAGCAAAATATAAAGGAATTTTGTGGAGTGTTGGGAGTTTGGGAACTTCTGGCTGCCACCTCACGAGACCTTTTGTTGGCAGCATCTCTGTCCATGCTCCTCCTGCCTTGGGGGGACTTTTCTGTTTGATCCCAAGACTTCAAATCATCTGTGTTGGAGGTGTGGCTGCTGAGTGACAGGAACTGGGCTTTGTTCTGCTTTTCAAGAAGTTTGGAAAAAATCCTAAGGAACGGTTTATGGGAATAAATCCGTGGTAATGGCAATCCAAAACTGGGTGCCAGGAATTGGGGATGTACAAGGATGTACATCCTTGTAATCTCTGCTGCTGCACTGGGCTCCCTCTCCCAAAATCCCCCTCTCAGGGGACCAGGAATGGTATATGGCATTCCTGGGATTTTCAACTTGGCTCCATTGTGCAGAAGGAGGGAATTCTAAACAAAAATCCCCTGAGAAGGGGAAAACAAACAAAGCCTTGAGATATGTTCCTGCTTCTGGTGGGGCTGCTTAGAAGAGTCTGTGGCAGTCTGAGGCAATGGCTGTGCCTGGGCCCCCAGCTCAGTGTCACTGTCCCTGGGGAGGAGCCGGGTCCCTCTGGTCCCTCGTGTCAGGGCTGGTGACAAAGGGCCCCTCTGGATGTCACCACGTGGGGGAAGGTCCTGGTGTGGCTGGTTCGGAGCAGAGCGTGCTCCAGGCTGTCGTGCACCACCACCACATCCATAAAAGTCACCAGAAATAACAAATGTGAGACTAAAATTAATGTTTGTTTCCACTTGAAGCATTATCAAATGTCAGGGGCTGGAAATTGGTCACATTTTAATATCTGTTTATTCATTACAGTGGAAGATGATAATTCATGGTTTGCCTTTGCACCTGGGTTTGGCAGCTTGCAGGCCCTTGGTTTTCTTGTGGAAAACTCAGTGGAAGATGTCAGAGGTGATTTCTGTGTCTCAGTGGGTGCTCCTGGCCCTGCTGTGCCCTGGGGGCTGCTGGAGCTGCAGGATGTGACTAGCAGGGGTTTCCCTTCTGCACTCACTGGGTTGGCTGTGCTGGAGTGGCTCCTTTGTCCCCTGTGCCACCGGGGCTCAGGCAGTGCAGGCACAGCCTGTTGTGAATGCAGAGTGAGGATCCTGCTCCCAGGGATGGTTTTCATGGCAACGCTGTGCTCACATCCTCGCTCTCCAGGCTCTGCAGAGCCTCCCACCCTTTGTCTTCCTCAGAGCTGGCCCAGGTTCCCCAGCCCGGGCATGGCAGCCCTGGATCAGCCCTGGGGTTTGGAGGTGGCCACGTCTCTGAGCACAGGAGCTCTCTGGGTCCTGTCTGAGCAGCTCTTGCCAGGCCAGGAGGTTTCACACAGAACCTCTGAGGCCCGCCTCGTCCCCAGCCCGGAGCCCTGAGTGCCACCTCCAGGCCTTCCTTGGGTACCTCCAGGGATGGGCACTCCAAACCTCCCTGGGCAGCCCCTGCCAAGGCCTGGCCACCCTTTCCATGAAGAAACTCCTCCTGGAGACTGGAGCCTGCAGTGAAAGCTGCCATCCCACGGGCAGGGCGAGTGTCTGGCTTGCTGGGGAAGCTCAGCAGGGATCCCTCGGCTCCCAGGGAAGCCCCCTCTGGCCTGGGGAGCTGTGCTCTGTGCAGAGGCTGTTCTGCAATGCAAATATTGACGGGGAATCCTCAGCAGAGCCTCTGTGGCCTCGTGTTCCCCACTCGCTCCGGGGGATCCATTAGCAGACACTGCTTCAGAGATGTGCATTTTCCTCTGATACCAAGACAGACAGGAATTTTTCATAAGATGTCAATTTCTAGTGGTTTAGAACTGTATTTATACACAAGAATGGTGCTGCTGCATGTGTCAGAGGAGTGAGTGGCCATAGAAAGGCTTCCTGTGTTGGTCCTGATACTTCTGGTATTTAAACACTTGTCACAGAAAGGCAATTAGGTTAAATTAGGATTAAATCCACAGGATGTCTTAGCAGGTTGCTGCATGTTTCTGAAACTTCCTCATCCTGTTGTTGACACTTTCTCATGAGGAGAAAGGGATAATAACAGAGGTCTTATTAAGAGTTTTATTTCCCTCATTTGTAGGATTCCTGGGAGGCTGAACGACAGGAGAACTCCCCTGGGGGAGCTGAACTGGATCTTCACAGCCATCACAGACACCATTGCCTGGAACGTCCTGCCCAGAGGTGAGGCTGGGGCACGGGAGGGCCGTGAGGAGTCAGCTCCATGAGATGCTGAAATGAGGAGAAAATTAAACCCTGAAACTGGAAGAACAGATCAGGATGTAGCTGAAAGCTAGTTTGTTTTTTATTTGTTCTTTTTCCAGAGCATTGCAGAGGCCTGATCATTAGAACCCAGAAAGGGTTTTTCTGTGCTAACACAATTGGCGTAGCTTGAATAATTCTCTTTCTTACTGTATTTGTACAGAGCAATCTGTTTTCTTCCAGCCTTGGTTAGTAGCATGAATAAAGGCTTTTTTTTCCCTCTTTGCTGGGAAGGCAGTTTTGTTTCCCATGAGTAACTTCATCCCTCATTTCTCTACCCCTGTTGTGCTCTAAATTGGTACTTCTGGAGCACAAGCAGCCAAATTTGTAAACAGTTCTCCAACCCTGCTCTTCCTAATGCTCACACAGCATCAATTCTTCTCTGCCCTGTAGAAGAGAGCACTTTTGCTATCTTTTAGGATTCATTTTGGCTTCTCATAAGCACATCACACTGCCAGTTAACAGATGGATGGTTCTTGATTAAACAGTACACAGAGGTCCTGTTCTCCCTCAGTAATTTTCCAAAAACTTAGTCAGAATGAGCTGAAACGAGACACCAAAAGGGGGATTTGATCCAGAAAAGGCAAAAAAGAACCCAAGGTAGAAAGTGTTTGACTGTGTTAACGTAGGCTGGAGTAGCCATGGTGTCTGAGGGAGCTCTGCAGGCAGAATTTCCCTTTGCTGTCATCACTGTCCCCAGTCCCTGCAGAGCTGCTGGACATTCCTCCTTACTGGAACAAAATGTGATTTTATGTCCCAAACCCTTTCTGCATGTGACCTGAGGTGCTGAAACGTGCCTGTGGTGACTCCTGCAATGTCTTGGCAGATCTCTTCCAGAAGCTCTTCCGGCAGGACTTGCTGGTGGCCAGCTTGTTCCGGAACTTTCTGCTGGCAGAGAGGATCATGAGGTCCTACAACTGCACCCCTGTGAGCAGCCCCCGGCTGCCCCCCACCTACATGCACGCCATGTGGTGAGTGCTGGCTGCCCTGCTGGGCCACCTGGGCTCTGGGAATTCCCTGCGGGTGTCCCCAGGGGCTCCGAGCACCCCGGGACAGTGGCAGCGGGTGGTGACGCTTGAGGGTCCCCTCCAACCCAAACCGTGCCATGGTTCCACTTGAATCTCTGCAAGGGTTCAGTCAGTGGATCAGGAATGGAGCAGCTCGTGGCAGCCTAATGCCCATCTCCAGAGCTGCTTCTCCTCTGGGCACTGGAAATTATCCTGTAATTCTGTGGTGCAGAAGCTCCACTCCAGCCCTGGCATCTTTCACTCCGAACACCACAGAAATGGGTAACCTGCTGCCTTTGTTTCCCCAGGGTAAAGCTGCTCCCCAGTGGTTGTGTGGGGCTGAAAGAGCTGAGGGCCTGAGGGAAAGATCCCTAACTCGTGTTGCTGAAGTAGAAGAAATTCCTGCTGTAGAGTTCCTCTTCTTTTACTGTTGCTCTTAAGATGATTAATGGAAATGGAGGTGGCACAGTTATCAAAAAGCTCTTAAATGCAGTTTTGCCTATCAAACCAGTGCCCCATGAAAAATTATAGTAAAAATAATAATAATAGCAGTAATAACAGAAATTCTGGCTTTTATTTTCTTACTCACTGTGATTAATAGAGCAGCACCAAGTGGGGCCAAGTGCAGAGGGGGCAGTGACACTGAGGGGGCTCCTGGGGGACAGAAGAGAGCCTTGCCAAAGGCTGAGGGAGTGACAGGTAAAGGCAGCTGAGGGAGCTTAGCCTGCCTGCGTTTCCAGAAGGTTTTTAACAGGTTTCCTCCTTAAAAATGTGGAGGAAGGTGAACGTAGAGGGTGCTGATGCATGAGTGTAGCACTGGCAGCAGCCCTGAGGAGCTCAGCCTGGGACAATGGGAGCTGTCCCTGCCCATGGCATGAGCTGAGCTTTAAGGTCTCTTCCAACCCAAACATCCCATGGTTCCATGGCATGGTTTCTGCAGGAATGGAGCCAGGCTGGCAGCAGGGAGCCCCAGGAGCCTTTGCAGGTGCAGGCACACACTGAGGAGGCATGTGCTGGTCCCACAAAGCTGCTTTAATTTTTGAAAATCCAGGAGGAGACTAGGGAACCTTTGACTGGAGCTGCCAGCAGCTGGGCAGCTGAACATTCTGTGTGCTGGGATGTGGCAAACAATGACCCTGAGTGCTTTGGAGCAGCAGCTTCTGAGGAAAACTGCTCTGGGCATTTGTGAATGGGATGAATGGCTTTGTGAATGGCTGCTCTGTCAGTGTCACCCAGGGCTGGGACACTTGTGAGGGTAGGCCAGGAAAAGCCACCCATGGTGACTCTGAGCTGCTGCTGGACGTGGCAGAGCTCCAGCCATCAGCTGCAGTTTGCAAGTGCAGCAGGGTAGGACACAGTGTTGCAGGAGTTTCAAAATTAAACCAGTAAATTTCTGGAGTTATTTATAGCTTGCTTTTTTGCCAGCATATTAAAAAGCTGTATTTTCTGTTCCTTAAAGGGACATAATTCATTCTTATTGCCAGCCTATTAAAAGCCCATGTTTCTGGTTTCCTATGGGAATATGACTTGACTTGGAGTTGCCATCCATGGGTTGAGCCACAGGAATAGAACTGGGAGCTCCTAGATCCCATTTTTTTATCTCTCTCAGACTCACATGGCAGCACAATGGGGTCCAGAAACACATTTTCTTTGCTCATACTGTGGTTCTGGAGCAGAGTGGTGCTGGAAATTCCTTTGGGAAGCTGCAGGATGGTGCTGGAGACACCTTTGTGAAGCCCCTCAGAGCACAGCACCTTTGCTGCTGCTTTTTAGGATTTACCAGAAGAAATTCCATCAGAACAGTCACACAAAGAGCTCTTTTCTACGTTAATCCTAAACACTGGTGAGGTAGAGAGCAAGGGAGCAGGGAACTGACACACTTTATTCAGTGCCCTCCAAAAAACGTGCAGTTGGCAGCAAAGCCAGCAAAGGGGAAAATTCCACTTCTGTCCGAGGTGGCTCGGTGCATTATTAGGGACTTTTAGTAAGGACAGATTTAGAAACTAATTTAGGGCTCGTTTAAATATTTTCTAAAAATAATTGCTTGTCTATCACCTTTCACTCAAGAATTTCTAATGGATCCCTGGTCTGAAACCTGCAGCCCCATTTTACACTTTGGATGAGCCGGGTGATGAGATGAGGGCAGAGGAGTTGGCCACAGGGTGCTGGAAGGGATGAAGCTCCAGCCAGGGGGACAGACCAAGGTCTGTGGCTCTGGCTGATCCAGCAGAGTTTTCTGATGAGTGTTTTATCCAGACTTTTCCCAGATTTTTGATCCCCAGGCATTGTTTTGGGGAGCAGCTCTGGCTGCCATGACAAGATCTGTGACAGGATCTGTGGGAGCAGCCTTGCAAACTGTCCCTCACCCTTGAGCACCAATTTTTACCTCCTGGATGATTCCCACTGCCCCTTCTGGGGTATGAAATCAACCTGTGCTCTGTCTCCTTTGCTTTCCCCATCTCTGCCTGTGGAGAGTTCCCCAAGTCACACTGGGCTGGCTCTGAGCTGGGATCTGGCACAGGTGTAATACAAGTGTTGAGGCTGCTGGACGTGGGAGCTGCTCTGCCTTTTTAACAACTTAACCTTTCAAGTTGATGTTCTGGCCAATTCATTTGGGAGATCACAGTATCCTTTTTAGCTGGAACTTGATGAAAAGTGAGAATTTCCATTTTTTGAGGGAATATTTGACCCATGAGCTGTCAGTCTCCTCCCTTCACCAAGAAGGGCAATGTGCTTTGGAGTCAGAGAGCTGATCTCTGTGGCCATGCCTCCTTGGACAGAATCGGATATGTTACTTCTGGTTTTCCTGCTTTGATTGGCTTGCAGAGTTTTGCCGGCTCAGCCCCTTCCCCTGGGGCAGGGGCTGGCTGTGTTTGTGTGGTGCCTCTCACTGCAGGGTCCTGGCTGCTGCAGGCAGTGCTCTAATGCAGGATTAATATTAACATGAATATTAATTTGCATTGATTGGCTGTGCTGTTCGGTGGCTCTGTCCATTGTGCCTGAGCACAGAGCTCTGTCAGCACCTTGATCTCTGCTGTGATGGATGAGGGTTTGTGCATTACTGCTGGTGCCAGCTGCTTTTATTCACAGCCTTTGAAAAGACCTAATAATGTGTTTGGAAATATTTCCTAACACAGGTCATATATTAAACCCCAAGTGCCTTAATTATGCTTTGGAAGAGCTACAACCCATCCCTAATAGAAACACCGTGGTGTGTTTGCAGGCCATGAAATTTGGGTTGAAAGGAGTCATAATGTACTGCAAATACAAGGAGCTGGGGATTGGGGCTGGAAACAAAACCATAATGCAGCAAGGCAATTACAGGTGCAGCAGCACGGGAGGGTGCAGGATGGATCAGGGCTGCTCAGCCATCCCTCAGGGAAATGAGGCTTCTGGAGCTGCACCCAAACACTCGCTGCCTCTGCAAGAAGAAAGTGATTCTTTGGAGAGGTATTTGGAGCTGTCTGACGTTTGAAGGATTAGATTAGTTCAGATTACACTGTAACCAGATATGTTTTGTGTCTGTGTGTTAGTTTTACCATCTCCCAGTCCCATTATCGGACTAGGGAGACTTTGATGTGGGACAGGAATAGCAAAGCCTGTGCCCTAAGTTGGAGCAGGGGGATGTGCTGGGAAAAGAAAAGGATTTCAGACTTGTGCCAAATATTCATAGCAATAACTGGTTGTTAAAAATAGCTGTGTCTGAGCAGCTTCCCAGCTGTGCCCTAAAGCAGCTTAGGGAGGTGACAGGGTGGCTGGCACACAGGTGAGCTGGGACCTTGGCATGTGCTCACACAGGGCATGGCTGGCACTGCACTGGCAGAACCAGTGTGGAATATCTTGGCCAACAGCCTCAATGAGCTCAGAAATATTGAATGGCTCCAGAAATGGGGTTCAGGAGGAGGAGCTGCCCCAGCCCTGCACTTCAGCCTCCCTGCAGCTGCTCCTTCAGGCAGGGACACTCCTGTGCCCTGCTACCTGTGTGGTGCCAGGTAATACCACCACTCCCAGGGGAAAGGAGAATGTTAAAAGACGTCAAGAATACATTATTTAAAAAAAAAGAAAAGGACAGAGTTAAAAGCATTAGACATTGAGTCAGCCCTGAAAATTTGAGTGTAAGAAAATCAGCCTCCACGAGCTGCCAGCTAATGGGTACCCGTGGGTGCAGACAGACACAGGCTCTAACTGGGCTGAGTTTCTGCTCTCTGGGGGTTTCTGGGGCTTTCCACTGCCTGGCAGTTCGTGGGTTTGGGCAATAAACCAGTCCCTGAGCAGGGCTGGGACTCTGCCTTCTGTTCTTTGCTTGAAGTCCAAACTTTGCAGCTCCTCTGGGAAACAAAGAGGCAGCTGATGAGTTCCTGCTAAATTATTAAACATTTAAACAGTCCTAGTGTAGTGAAAGGGTATTGAACTGAGGTGAGGTTCACTCCACAGACCATTCCTGTTGTGGTGCTGCCTTGGCTTTGGGATAAGCAAAATCACTTTTTTTAACTGAGTCAATCTTCCTGCTAAGGAGAGCTTTTAATTTTGTGCAATTAGTTCAAGGTAGTATTTAAAAAAATCCTCTTCGACACCTTCTTTCATAGCATAACTCAGTTGAAGCCCTGGGGTATTTCACAGGGTTGTCACCCCCTGGATACATCACTGTGTCACCCTGTCAGGGTGGAGGGCCTGAAGTTACTGGAAGAGAGCAGTGAGGAGTGAGGAAGGAAAGATGCTGAGCCCTTTGTGTCCCAAATGCAGTGAAAACAAACCTTGCAGAGCACTTTGCAGACAGCAGCCTCTGCTGAGGGGGTGCACAGATCTCTGCCTTGGCTTTCATAAATCACTGGTGGGATGCAGCTCCTCCCATCCTGCTTCCCTGCTGCTCCCAAATTTATCTCTTGTTTGTGTGATGGGATTTAGGCAGCACATCCACGGTGTGCCCACCTTTCCCGTTCCCTTTGGGATATTAAAGCTGTCAATCACTGCTCCTCCTCCTCCCAGCCATCACTGTCACCAGCACTGTGACAGTGTTCTCCTTTCTCCTCCTCTCCCCACCCTCCAGGGTTTAGTCCTTTTTCATTCATTTGTGGCTTGGTTTGAAACTTGTAATTATTGTAACACGAGTTTAATGCCGTTGTCTGTTCAGCCAGCAGTGTGTAACCTGTGTGTAACCTCGAGGCTCTGAGAAGGGAGCAGCTGTTCCACTGGTTCAAAATAGAGAAGTTTTACTTTGGTTGCTGGTGTCCCATCAGCTGGCAGGATTTGAGTTTTTCACAGACACAGCAGGAGTATAATTTTGGGTGGTTTGGAAGGGCTGGAGAATCATTTCAGGGCTGCTTTGGAATGGTTGGAGAAGCTTGAACTTTTTGACTTGAGCAGAGTCTCTTCCACAGCTGACATTAATCAACAGCCCTTGGTTGTGGAGAGCAGGAGGGTTAAGGTTTCATGTTGGTGGTTTTTGTTTTGGAAGGTTGGCAGAGGTTTGAGTGGTCTGAGTAACGTTGGCTGTGTTGCTCCAGTGGTTTCCAACAGCCTGTTTTCAGACATGTCAAAAAGAGATTTCATTTTAATCTACTCAAATCTCTTTTTGAATTTTTTGTTTGCTCTTTCTGATAACACTTAAACCCTTTGAGATCTGACCTCGCAGGGCTGCTTTGGGCATTTTTGTAGCAGTATTAGTGGTGCTTACCTAAAATTACTGTGAAAAGCTCAGCATCTTCTCCATGTGCTGCTGCAGCGAGTGACCTACAGAATCCTTTTGTGGGCAGCCAAAATCAGAGCACTTGTCTCTGGTCTCTAAACCATTCTCCTCCTGTGCAGTAAAGCACACCTCAAAGGCCCTATGGGCTGACATTCTGCAGTGCTGCAGAAAATTCTTTAGGTGTTTTTCCCATTTCTCCCTGAAAACAGGGAATATTGAGCACTTCTAAGCCAGTCAGACAACACTGTCCTCATTCCTGGATGGTCAGAATTTCAATTTCCCCTGCTGTTCCTTATGGATAACTTGTCATGCCTCCTCTTCCCTCTCTCCCCTCCTGCAGGCAAGCCTGGGACCTTGCTGTGGACATTTGCCTCTCCCAGCTGCCCACCATCATCGAGGAAGGAACTGCCTTCAGGGTGAGCTGGGGACTGTCCTGAACCTGGGCCCAGTCCCGTCTGTTCTCTGTACCTCAGTGCAGCTCACCACTGCTGCTGGTGCACTTTAAGGGTTTCTGCTTGGGAAGAATTATAAATGTCTGCCACAGGGTGTCCAGAGAAGCTAGGGCTGCCCCTGGGAGCTGGATGGGGCTTGGAGCACCTGGGACAGTGGGAGGTGTCCCTGCCCATGGCAGGGGTGGCACTGGATGGGCTTTCAGGTCCCTTCCATGCCAAACCACTCTGGAATTCTGTGATTCTCCCTTAGAGGAACAGACAAAAATTAAGTTTAAACTCTTCCCTGCTGCATGATCCAGCCCCCGCGTGGGGGTGAGCAGGAAGCTCCTGCCAGTAGAAGCAGGGTCTGAGACCTGAACATTGCACAGCACTCAAACTTGACCAGGGGTTGTCACCCAAGAGGTCCCAACATGCCGCACAGTTCTTGAAATTAAAGGCCTGAATGTGAAAATTATTTCTTATTAGAGTTCTTTTCAAATATGAAATAGAGTTTGAGGGTATGTCCAGAGAGTTCTCTTAAGCTCAGTGTTGTTCACAGGAGTCACTGGGGTTTTTCTGCTTTATTTAATCTCAGAGAGCAGAAAAGCAAAATTTTGAATATTATATTTAGCTTAAATTCTTTTATTCAGAATGGATTTTTCTTGATATTCCTTTGACATTTCATTAAGTGAAACCTTCAAATAGTAATTACTGCACCAGCCCAGGTCCCTGTTCCACCCTGATGTCTCTCTAATTTTCAGTAACATTCTTGCAGTTTATTTATATTACCAAACTTCCCAAGGTTTTCTGGCTGTAATTGCAGGTTGTCTCCAAAGCCCTGAGTGCAGGAGGAGAACTGTGGGCTCCTGCCAGGCTGGAGGTTGATGAGAATGCCCTGAGGCCTTTATCCTCCTACCCCTTGCCTTCCTCACTCTGTGCTCTGCTTTAGAACGTAAAAAATACTATTTTTCTTCTCCTGGCTTACGTTCATTTTTACTTTCAGTCTCTAACAATGTCATTGGAGACTTTTTATTAGTGTTAACCCTCAGCTGGGCATTCTCTGTCAAGTGAGCTGAAATTCAGGAGATTTCTGAGTGTTTTGGGGTGGGGAGAGGCACAGGCTTGCTGGGGATCAGGCAGGAGGTCAGCGAAGAAGAGAGGCCATTCTCAGCTGGAGATCGATCCAGGCTGGGCTGGGAACAATTTACAGGCTGGTTTCAACCTGACAGATGTGGTTTGTTGTGCATTTGGGCTGGAGTGGAGGCAGGTTGAGCCTCAGTCTGCAGCTGGGGCTGGAGTGCAGCCAGATTCCAGCCTGGCTGGGGGTTGGCTGGTGCTGGCCAAGGAGCAGGGAAGGGACAGTCCCTGTGGTCACTGTGGCCACTGTTCCTCCCTGCCTGGCAGGGCTGGGGAGCACCAAGTGAGGCACAGGGACCTGCTGGGGGCTGGCAGTGCAGCCTGCCCTGGGCACAGCCCTGGGCACACCCTCGAGGCTGGGGAGTCTCAGCAGCACATCACAGACCACTCCTGGCTGTTCTCAGGGTGTTCTTGCCTGCTCAGACCTGGAAAACACAATAACCTGGTGGGGAAGGGCCTGGGGGCTCCCAGTGCTCCCACAGGGATGGGTTTGGGCTGGGTTTCTCTCTCTCCTCCATCTCTTCCCTCCTTCCTTCCCTTTGATTTCTGTTTCTCTGTGGATTCCTACCTGGAAGCTGCCGTGTGCTTTGGCCAGTGCATTCTCACCCCCAAGTTTGTACCATATCCTCAGGGTGATGGATGACAGGAGGAATTTGTTTTCATTGCTCTTGGGTTGTGTCTCCTTGGACTGGGCAGAGGCAGCTCCGAGTGCTGCTGCAGGAGTGAAACGGCCTCTGCAGAGCAGATAAATCCTCTTCTGCTCCATCTGCTGCTCTGGGGAGAGCAGCCACACTGCCCTAAGACCTTTAGTGCTTGCTTTTCCTCCTTCTCTACTCTTTCCTTCTTTTTTCCCCAACACATTTAAAGGGACGTGTGTCTGCTCAGTCTTTGGGAAGTTTTTGTGCATTTAGAAATCCCCGAGCAAACATGCATCAGTCACAAAGCACAGCTCCAGGAAACAGCGGAGCCCCCAGGTGTCAGAACTGTTGCCTTCGCTCCTTGGTGTTTAACCCATGCTGCATTCCCACTTTGCTCCCCCAGCACAGCCCCTTCTTCGCCGAGCAGCTCACGGCCTTCCAGGTGTGGCTGACCATGGGCGTGGAGAACCGCAACCCCCCGGAGCAGCTGCCCATCGTGCTGCAGGTCAGTGCTGGGCTGGGCTGTCCCTGCCTGTGCCAGGGCTGTCCCTGCCTGTGCCAGAGGTGTCCCTGCCTCTCCCTGCCTGTGCCAGGGCTGTCCCTGCCTGTGCCAGGGGTGTCCCTGTCTGTGCCAGGGCTGTCCCCGTCTGTGCCAGACGTGTCCCTGCCTCTCCCTGCCCGTCCCAGGGCTGTCCCTGTCTGTGCCAGGGCTGTCCCTGTCTGTGCCAGGGCTGTCCCCGTCTGTGCCGGACGTGTCCCTGCCTCTCCCTGCCCATCCCAGGGCTGTCCCTGTCTGTGCCAGGGCTGTCCCTGCCTCTCCCTGCCCGTGCCAGGCGTGTCCCTGTCTGTGCCAGGGGCATCCCTGTCTTTCCCTGCCTGTCTCAGGGGTGTCCCTGTCTCTCTCTGCCCATGCCACGGGTGTCCCTGCCTGTCCCAGGCGTGTCTCTGCCTGTCCCAGGGGTGTTCCTGCCTCTCCCTGCCCGTGCCAGGGGTGTCCCTGTCCCTGCCTGTCCCAGGGCTGTCCCTGCCTCTCCCTGCCCATCCCAGGGCTGTCCCTGTCTGTGCCAGAGGTGTCCCTGCCTCTCCCTGTCTGTGCCAGGGCTGTCCCCGTCTGTGCCGGACGTGTCCCTGCCTCTCCCTGCCCATCCCAGGGCTGTCCCTGTCTGTGCCAGAGGTGTCCCTGCCTCTCCCTGTCTGTGCCAGGGCTGTCCCCGTCTGTGCCGGACGTGTCCCTGCCTCTCCCTGCCCATCCCAGGGCTGTCCCTGTCTGTGCCAGAGGTGTCCCTGCCTCTCCCTGTCTGTGCCAGGGCTGTCCCCGTCTGTGCCGGANCCCTGCCTGTCCCAGGGGTGTCCCTGTCTGTCCATGCCATATGTCCGTGTCTCTCCTGCCCCCTCAGCCTCAGGCTGCCAACCCGGTGGCCTTTGGGAACATCAGTACCAGGGGCCTCTCCAGGGTAAATGAGAGCTGCTTGGATGTTCACCAGACTCACGTGCATGAACCCAAAGTGCTTTTCCTGCCCCATCCTGTGGCTCTGGTGGAGCCAAGCCCCTGCTCTGGTCCATGTCTGGCTCTGCTGCCTCTCTGAGAGCAGCACATCTTCATTGTCCCTCCTCTGGCATCTCCTCCGTGTCCCAGCTCTGTCAGGCAGAGACTTTTATCTTCCCCTTTTCACAAAGTAGAAGTTACTGCAGCGAAAATCGTTCAGAAATGTCTTTTATCCCCTGGTACAGCTTGGGAAGTGTTCCCTTTAAAGTGGGACTGGAGTCTTGCAGCAGGAACACACAGCCAGGTCTCTGGGGGTGGAGGGGTCTGTAGGCACTGCTTGTGTCTGAAGGAGAGGAAATCCAGGGGAAGGGTGGGAGTTCAGCTGGTGTTCTATGGCAGGGCCAGGACTGCAGCTCTCGTCTGGCAGCCTGCTCTGGCCTCCCCTCCCCTGGAGTTTGTGTTGACAGAAATACAAACCCCGGCCCAGGGACCTGTGGGCAGCACAATTTAAAGCCTTTCTTTTAAAGAAATGTCCCTTGCACAGGGATCTGTGAGGAGACTCCCCTTCCCTGTCAGCTGGGTCTGTGACTGACAGCACCATCCATCTCTGCAAGACCAAATTTTAATTTCCTGAGTCTCCCAAGCCTTGAGAGATGAGGTGGATAAGCAGATGTGTGGTTTGTCTCTGTCACTGCGATGGAAGCAGGCAGGATTTGCTCCAGCTCCAACTTTGCTGCTTTCCAATGGATTGTTTGGCACCAGCAGGCTCTGCAGGAGCGTGACTGCAGTGGAACTGAGAGGTCACCTGGCAAAGGAACCTGTGTTCCTGCCTGGAGCAGATCCAAGCTGGGACAGCCTAATTGTTGTTATAATTATAGCATATTAATTGTACAGTGGAGTGAGATGGGTTGGTAACAGGTCTGAGCATTCTGAGAATCCAAGCCCAGCTGCTCCAGGGCAGGAAGGGAAGGAGTTTCAGAGCCTCTCTGCTCTGTTTTCAGGCCCCAGGGAGAGAAGCCATCAGAGAGCAGGCAGCACACACAGCCTGGCCAGCCTTGATCCCTGTGAGATTCTTTCTCTGTGGGATCTGCTGTGCACTGAGGGCTTGTGGAGATCACTGCAGGCTCTGACTTCATTCTGCCTTTGTGAGGAGCTGCCTGCTAAAATCTGGACTGTGAGATGCCAGTGATCCCCCTGTGTGCTGGCTGGTCCCTAATTTGCATGTGTGGATGTAATTAACTCCCTGTTTCCTGCCTGGGAATGGCGAGGGATGCAGGGCTGTGTGCTCCAGCCCCACCTGCCCTGCTCTCTGCTCCTGCTTTAGTCCCAAACAGCTGCCTCTGTTATTCCTGGGCTGGCTGGTGGAATAGGCTGGTGCCAACTAGGGCAGGATGACCAAAATCCCTTCTCTTATGACCTGTCCTGAGATCTGAGCTCTGATATTCAGAGTGAAACCACAGCAGTAGTTATCACATCCCCCTGCTTTCTTCTGGACTTTTCCTGCACCACCTCAGTATCCAGTACCAGTCATCCAGAGTGTGAGACGTGAGCCAAGTAATTTAGTTATTCTTCAATATTAAACATGAAAAATAATCTAATTTCAATATGCAGCATGCAAACACACTGAGAAGGGGATGGAATTGGGGAGGTAAATCAAGGAGTCTCTTTCCCTGAGATCCGTGCTGAAGGATGTTCCTCAATTTAAAGTGAGGATTAAATGTTGCATTCCAATATCTTACATCTGTTAAGGAGATTAAGAACTGCAAGTCTATCTGGTAATATTTCACACCAGGGTAGGTATAAGCCAGTAAAGCACCACCTCATTAGCGTTGTCAGACTCCATTTTAATGAGATTTTTATTAACGACCAACATGACCTTTTGCTCCCTCTTAAGTCTCTGATATTGATTTGCCAAGGAAAGCAAAGCCTCTTCCTGTGCTCCTGAGCTGCTGGGAGCAGTGGGAGGCTGAGCTGGCGCTGCCCTTTGGGTCCTGCTGCAGGAACCACCCCGAGCTGGGCTGGGGGAGGCACCTGGGATCCTCAGGGAGTGCTTCCCTGGTGCCTGGAGCAGCTCCACAAAGGAGCACCCCGGGTGCCAGGGTTTGTCAGTGTCCCTTGCCTGTGCCCTGCAGGCCCAGAGGTGTGTGCCCTGGGCAGTAACCCCCTCCCTGTGCCCTGGGCAGTGACCCCCCCTCCCTCTCCCTGCAGGTGCTGCTGAGCCAGGTGCACCGGCTGCGAGCGCTGGATCTGCTGGGGAGGTTCCTGGACCTGGGGCCCTGGGCTGTCAGTCTGGTACGTGGGCTCAAACCCTCCTGTGCCTCAGCAGGGGTGGTAACTGCAGCTGCTGGTTCAGGGCAGGGAGCTGGGGAGGACGAGCACAGATCTGAGAGATGAGCAGGTTCATGTGCCCGTGTGTGGGAATGGAGCCGGTGTCACACGGGGTTGTGTTGGTCACATCCATCCCCCTGCTCCCTCCCAGCACAGCCCAGGGCAGCTCCTTGGGAACAGCTAAGTGTGAAATAATGTAAGGGACAAACCAGGAAGAAATATCTGGGGCAGGTAAGAAGGTTTGTCATATAAAATAAATAGCCAAAAAAAGCATATGCATTCATTATGTGTTCTTTCAGCTTACTAGCTGCATCATTTTCTTCTCCTCCTTTATTTGTTTGGTGTCTGGATTTTACAAGCTCTTCTGAGCAGGCAGCAGCTGCATTCTGCAGTTTGGAAAGTGGCAGCACAGTGTGGAGCATAAATAAGAGTTAAACAGAGGAGCAGTTTAAAGCACTCCCGTAAATGGAGCTGTTTGATGATAAAAGTGATGAAGATGAAGCACCAGCTGGTCATGGAGCAGCTCAGTGATGGCACTTTGTAGTGGTTTTGCTTTATCTCCTCCTGGAGAGACCTATTAATTTCCAGTGGGAAGGCTGGAATTCCTGAACTTTGTGACGTGTTTAGCTGGGAGAGCCAACGACCCCAGCTGAGGGAAGTGAGAAGCACAAAACAGCCCAGGCTGGGAGGAGAGAGAGCTGGTGCTGGATTAACTCAGGGCCTCCATGGACCAAACGAGTCTGGAAATACCTGGTGACATTCAATATTAAAATAACAATAGACAAACACATGAGGTTCCCCTTTTTACTGGAAATGTGGGAAATTACTTTCTGCTGGATTTCTCAGCTGTGTCTGTAAGGATGCTGCATCTTGGGCCCTGCTGGGGGTCTGAGCTGCCCAGGAGGGTGTGCTCCCAGGGTTTTACTGACAGGGATTTGTTCTCTCCCTCCCAGGCCCTCTCTGTTGGCATTTTCCCCTATGTGCTGAAGCTCCTGCAGAGCTCAGCCCGTGAGCTGAGACCTCTCCTTGTGTTCATCTGGGCCAAGATCCTGGCAGTGGACAGTGTGAGTATTCCTGCCCCTGCCCCTCAGCAGGGCACTGCCTCAGCCAGAGCTCTGCTTGCTGCCCTTTCAAATAAAGAATGCAGGGGTAAGTAATTGCAGATAGATTTGTAGAGTTGTATCTCTGACTCAGTGCTTTGTGAGTGCAATTAGCTGAGCACTATAAAATTATTAGGAGAGGTGCACACATGAATTCAGGCACAATTGCAAGTCCATGTAGGCTGTCTGAACTGCTGTGGATGTTGGATCTTTCCTCTTTAGGGGTTATTTTTGTATCTCTGCTCCATTTCAGTATGGAGCATAGCACTGGGTTCGTGAAGGTTTTCCTGCTGTTGATCCAGCATTGTCAGGTTTAGTTTTATAACAATATTTTCATTAACATCCTAAGAGGATTTGGGAAAGCAAAGAAAATGAAAACTATTCATCTTGGAGCTCTCCTGGAAAGGCTCATTTGTGGTGCACCCGAGGCTAGTGCCTCAGCCCCAGGTGTGTGCCAGGGGCTCAGGTGTGGTTCCCATGTGGTGTCGTGTCCTCCCCCACTCCACGAGGGCTCCCACTCCCCTGCCCCTCACACCTTCCCTCCCATGCTCTGGCATTGCCTCACTTGTTTGCAGGCTGAGCTTTACAGCAAACACAAAAAAACTCTCTTAAATGGTGTGTTTGGGTTGTTTGTGCTGTTTCACTCATGTGCTGTGTTTCAGCACATGGTGGGAGTGGGAATGGAGGAGGGGGGACACTGCTGGGGGAGGGCACAGGCAGCAGCTGCTTGCAAACAGAATATTTTCTGTTAGTTCTGAACCTGCACACCCAGCCTGCAGCCTGGCTGGGTCACGCTGTGCTCCTGCTCCCAGTGGAGCTGTTTATTCGGGGAGGAGGAGGAGGAGGAGGAGGAGGAGGTGTGGTGGTGCTGGGCTCCCAGCAGGGAGGGGTTGAGGTGTGCCTCTGTGGCCCTGGCCTCCCTCCTCAGCCCCAGGAGCTGGGCAGCAGAGCCCGGGGCTGGTTCTGTGAGAGGAGCACGAAGTGCTGACACTGGGAAGGCACGGAGAGGGAGCCTGGGGCCAGCAGGACTCGGGGAAGCCTCTCTGTCTCTCTGTCTCTCTGTCTCTCTGTCTCTCTGTCTCTCTGTCTCTCTCTCTCTATCTGTCTCTCTCTCTATCTGTCTCTCTCTCTCTCTGTCTCTCTCTCTCTCTGTCTCTCTCTCTCTCTGTCTCTCTCTCTCTCTGTCTCTCTCTCTCTCTGTCTCTCTCTCTCTCTGTCTCTCTCTCTCTCTGTCTCTCTCTCTCTCTGTCTCTCTCTCTCTCTGTCTCTCTCTCTCTCTGTCTCTCTCTCTCTCTGTCTCTCTCTCTCTCTGTCTCTCTCTCTCTCTGTCTCTCTCTCTCTCTGTCTCTCTCTCTCTCTGTCTCTCTCTCTCTCTGTCTCTCTCTCTCTCTGTCTCTCTCTCTCTCTGTCTCTCTCTCTCTCTGTCTCTCTCTCTCTCTGTCTCTCTCTCTCTCTGTCTCTCTCTCTCTCTGTCTCTCTCTCTCTCTGTCTCTCTCTCTCTCTGTCTCTCTCTCTCTCTGTCTCTCTCTCTCTCTGTCTCTCTCTCTCTCTGTCTCTCTCTCTCTCTGTCTCTCTCTCTCTCTGTCTCTCTCTCTCTCTGTCTCTCTCTCTCTCTGTCTCTCTCTCTCTCTGTCTCTCTCTCTCTCTGTCTCTCTCTCTCTCTGTCTCTCTCTCTCTCTGTCTCTCTCTCTCTCTGTCTCTCTCTCTCTCTGTCTCTCTCTCTCTCTGTCTCTCTCTCTCTCTGTCTCTCTCTCTCTCTGTCTCTCTCTCTCTCTGTCTCTCTCTCTCTCTGTCTCTCTTTCTCTCTCGTAGCTGCAGCCTGGCAGCAATCCAGGCCCTCTTCTCCTGCCTCTGCCAAAACCAGCAGCTTCACTCTCTTCAGCACTAAAATATTCCCTTGCATCTCTGCCTTGCCATCCCCTCCCCTTTCAGCAATTAGTTCCCTTCTTCACCTTCTCCTGCTGATGAAAAATGCATGATCCTGTCCCGTGCCACAGGGAGCTGATGCCAGCTCAGGGTTTCCTCCCTTCCATTTTCACTTTCTCCATGTACATCCTCTCAGGGTGAGCCCAGAACGTCAGCCTGGAGCCTGAGCTGGTGTCAAAAAAGCCGAGCTCCCCACTGAGCCCAGCCCAGGAACCTGCCCTGTGCTCCCAGGGGCTGCTCTGCACTCTGGGCCGGCTGTAGTGGGAGGGGTAAATGTGCTGGGGAGGTTTAAGGTGGCCCAGAGATGGCTCCTTTGACTCTTCCCCACAGCAGGAGCTCACGTTTCCTGCTCTTTGTGGCACTGTGGCAGTGGCAGAGGCTCCCCTGCTCTGGCCCTGTCGGGCTGTGTGGTTGCAGCCCCCAGGAAGGGCTTGGGCTTTGTTTGGCTTGTCAAATGAAAACAAGGTTGGAGAAAAATGGTTAAGAAATGAAAGGTTTCTACAGCATTGGAAGAACAAATGTGTGTTGTGGTTCTCACTGTGGTTTTCTTGTCTCTTTTTCAGTCGTGCCAGGCTGACCTGGTGAAGGACAACGGGCACAAGTATTTCCTCTCAGTCCTGGCAGATCCCTACATGCCAGTAAGGACAAGTCACATTTATTCAGACTCTTTAGCATTTGCTTGCCTTGTTTTAGCTGAGGTGCTGCTGCTCTGGTGCCACGTGGGGCTGCTCCCCCTGCAGTGGCACCCAGTGCTGTGCTGGGCAGCCACACAGCCAAGATTTTACAGACTCCTCTGGGGTTCTGAAAGCAGGGTCTCAGAGGGTGGAGCTGGGGCTCCAGGGTGGCTGCTGGAGCAGGGAATTGCCCATAGCCCTGGCAATTCCCTCTGCAGCAGCTGGGTTCCCATGAGGGTGTTTGGGGGTCTCCCCAGAGCTGGCTGGGAGCATGCTGGGGAAGTGGCTGGGCTGTAACAGGGCTGGTGCCAAGAGAGGGAAAGGAAAGCTGGAATTTTCTCATTCTTTTACCATGGCACAACTGCTCTGGGGCTAATGTCATGTTTCAGGGTGGGCTGTGGCTGTTCCCTGCCCTGTTCTCCAGGTAACCTCAGTCTGTTCTGTTTTCAGGCTGAACACAGGACAATGACAGCTTTCATCCTGGCTGTGATTGTCAACAACTACAACACTGGGCAGGTGAGTCCCAGCAACTTTTTCCCTTCATTCTCTCCCACCTCTGTCTGCCTCACATATTTGCTTTGGTAAAAGTGTCCTGGCTTGCACTAAGCCCAAACCTGAACTTGGAAACAGAACTAGGACGTTGGTTTTTTGTTATTTCTATGTGGATTAAGAGAATAATTGGCCTGGAGATGTGACAGACATTCTGTACCCAGCACCTGGCAGTGGGGGACAAGGACAAGGATCCCTTCCCAGCCACTGGCACAGAAAGAGTTCCTAGACCTATCCAGTAGGAACCTGATGGCTGGGAATGGTCTCTGGATTGAGCCATAAACCTTGGGGCTCTGACAGGTTGAAAGGAGTGCTTCTAAAGAGGAAAAACCAAGCTTTATGCATTACAGAAAGCATTTTAATGCTCAACTATTTAATCAACTCTAGCTGCCTTTCCCTTCATGCTGCTGGTATTCTGTAACAAAACCAGTCTGGAACCACTGAACGATTATTTTCTCTTGGCTTCCTGACTCCTTCAGAAATAGTCTCCTTCTGTGGGGATGAGGTGGGAAGCTGTCATCCCAAACAAAAGGCTCGGTTTGTGTTGCAGGAAGCCTGCCTGCAGGGGAACCTGATAGCGATCTGCCTGGAGCAGCTGAACGATCCCCACCCGCTCCTCAGGCAGTGGGTGGCCATTTGTCTGGGGAGGATCTGGCAGAACTTCGACTCAGCCAGGTGGTGTGGGGTGAGAGACAGCGCCCACGAGAAGCTCTACAGCCTCCTCTCAGATCCAATCCCAGAGGTAAAAATCCAGCTCTTTTGGTGAGTGCCACTCGAATTGGCAGAAGGACAGAGGTTCCTGCAATCAGGGCCTTCTCGTGCTCTGTGTTTGTGTCTGGTTCAGAGAAAGATCTTGCTGCTGTTTCTTCAAGGTGGTGCAAATCAAACAAGCCCTAGGAGAGGAGCTTCCAAAGAAGTGCAGAGGGAGTTAGGGAGTTCATAGAGCCCCAAACCCCTGGGAGCTGGACACTGCAGTTAGGAAATGCCACGTTTTTGCTTCCTTGCGTATCAGAAGCTGTTAAAAATGTGGTCCCAAAACTCACTGTGTTTTGCAAAAAACCCTCTAGTCTTTTTGTCCAAGTATGAAAACTCTTCTCCCCCTGCTCATTGTGCAAATGCATCTTTAATTGGCTGTGTTTTACCTTTGTGACACTCCCAGGAGAGGAGGAATTGTGCAGGGCCTGGCAGTGACTGACAGAGCCCATCAGACCCAGCACACACACTGGGAGAAGGGAGCTGAGATAAACAGCTCTGATAGCGTGCAGAGATTAGAGATGAGATTCCCCTCCACATCCAGTCTCTGTCCTGCATCCTCCCCTTCTTGTCCCTGGCCCCATCCTCCCCACTTTTTGAGCAGTGTTTCTGCAGAGCTGGGGTGGCTTTCCAAAGTTTTCCCTGATTTTTCTCATTTTTTCCATCATCTAAGCCCATACCTGAAGACTGTAGTCAGCACTCCTATAAAAGATCCACATCCCAACAGTAGCTGTGTGTACCTTTTTCCTGTTAATTAATATTCAAGGCAAAACCAACTGGAAGAGTCACCCATGGGAAGGTCACTGAGTATGCTGGGAAATTAAACATATCCTGCACCTGTGAACACTTCAAACTCACTTTGCTGAGGCTGCTGGGGTTGTTGCTCCCCATGGGTTCCCTGCTCACCTGACCCAGCAGCTTGGCTTTCCAGTGCTCCCGTTAGTGGGGATAGGTGTGGGGATGAATGACACCCCCATGGCAGCAGAAGGGACACCCAGGGCTGTTTGTGTCCCCCCCAGGTTCGCTGTGCTGCAGTCTTTGCCCTGGGCACCTTCGTGGGCAACTCGGCAGAGCGCACGGACCACTCGACCACCATCGACCACAACGTGGCCATGATGCTGGCCCAGCTCATCAACGATGGCAGCCCCATGGTCCGCAAGGTGAGGGGCTGGGCTGGAGCTCTGCTCTGGGGTCCCACCACTGCCCTGGGAGTGTGTGCAGGGAATCTGAGAGCTCTGTTCAGTGGAAAGGTCTCCCTGCCTTTAGAGCCCCACAGGCTGCTCCAGGGTAGCTCTCCAGCTTTGGGAGAGTTACACTTTGTGATGCACCATTGTACATCAGTAGTACATTAAATGGTTTTTGACGTTCTGGATTGTTTTTGAGGGCTGTTCTGAAGTGTCCTAATGTTTGTGTTTACTTCACTGGAACATCAACACCCTAGCAGTTGTCACCGGCATCGCAAAGATTCATTCCTGTTGTCTCGTTCCAGCATTTAATCAGTTTAATTCAAGAGAGAGCTGCGTGTCACATGGAATGCTCTGTGAGATTCATAAATCTCTCCTTGGGAGAGCAGTCCCTGAGCAGGGACAGCAGCCAAAGGCAGCTCTGTCTCCTGTCTGCTGTTCCCAGGGGCCAGGCTCCTGGAGAGGCTGAGCTCTGTGCAGGGCTGGGCAGTGCCGGGAGGGTCCAGCTGTGCCATGGGGGACTGAGAGCCCCCAGCCTTGGCACAGCCCCTGGCTCTGAGGGAGCCACACACATCCATGGGCTGGTCTGGGTCAGAGCTGCCTGTGACACCGCATCTGTCTGACAAACTTGGGCAGAATCAGCCACAGAACCCCAGGATGGTTTGGGTGGAAAGAGCCTTAAAGCTCATCTCGTTCCAAGCCCTGCTGCCATGGGCAGGGACACCTCCACCAGAGCAGGCTACTAAAAAGGGAGGAAGCCTGTCCAGGTAGAAAAGGTTGATGAGGAATTAAGTGTGAGAAAGAGTCCTCTGGCTTTCTGCAGTTCACCCCTTGAATTAAGGGAGAATTACCCCCCTGGATGGCCACCCAGTAATACCAACAATATTGGTCAATGTTTGCCTTCGGTCCCTTGTTTCCCACCTGTGTACCCATGAGATGTTTCCTGTGCTCTTTCCCCAGGAGCTGGTGGTGGCCCTGAGTCACCTGGTGGTTCAATACGAGAGCAACTTCTGCACCGTGGCCTTGCAGTTCATAGAAGAGGAGAAGAATTACCCTCTCCCTTCTCCAGCTGCTCCAGGTGGGCCCTTGGCTTTGGCTGGGCAGGGGATGTAGGGCCTGAAAGTACTTGGGAATTATTTAAGGAGTTTTCCCAACACAGTGAGCTTCTTGCTGGTGGGGGTTTATTAAAGAGTCCTGTTGTGACATGGTGGGTGACAAGGAGGGGAGATCTGGTGTCTGTTCAGCCCTGTGAGATGTCACACTGGAGAAATCCATCCTCCACTGAGTCTCCACCTAAGCCTTGGCTGTAGCTGACCAGGAGCCTCCTGCCCATTCAGAGAGATTCCCTTCAGCTCAAGGCTGAAGGATATTGGTCAAGGCAGCACACAGGCTCCTTTTCTTTTTCCCCTCTGGGATCACACGTGGACGTTCAGTGTCATGTTGACCTGGTGAGAGCTCCAGCACACCATGAACCAGCCCTGCTGCTCTGAGGGCCACACAAGGAAGGGGAGAACTCTGTGCTCTGAGCCTGTGGCCCCATCCCTTTTGTTCTGTGGCTTTATGTGAGGAATGAAATGTCCTGGTGAAGTTGTCTCTGACCTCAGCTTTTCTTTAGATGCAGTGGAAATCTTGAAGGATTACAGGAGAATCTTGGAGACAAGACCGTGTGCTGTCTCTGCGCAGAGTGGTTTAGTCTTCCTGTCCTCTGAATAACTGAATCATATTGGAAAATGGGCTCCTCCCCATTTGCTGCAGGAAATAAACCCTGCATGCAGTTTATACAGGGCTTTCCCTGATCCAAAACAATCCTGAAGTGGGGCACTCTGGAAGCACTGGCCCCCCACCACAGTGCAGCCACTCTGCAGGGAAACAGAGCAGCTCTTCTAAGCTTGTGGGACTGTGTGTGCTCAGGGTGAAATATGACTTGAAATCAGGCCTGAAATTTGGCCAGGAAAACAGAATTTTCATAACTTCTGATGATGAGAAAATCCAGGGGGGGTTTGATGAGCAGCAGCAGAGAGGAGCTGGCCAATGCCGCCTCAGGCTGTCCTGGCACAGGGGCTGGGCAGTGGCCCAGCACCACCTGCAGAGAGGAGTCACCAGGGCCCCTGGGAGGCGCTGGCAAGGCTGGGCTCACCTGGCCTTGTTGGATGTCCCAAACTCCCAGCCTGGACAGCAGAGACACGGGATCCGTGCTGCGCCCGCTGCTGTGCCGTGTCCCCTTTTAGCCTGCCGGGGAATCGCGAATCCTGTTTGTGTCAGTGGTGTGTTAATGACTCGTTTGCCGGGCAGTAACCCAGGTGCTGTGGCTGGGTTTGCTTCCAGGCATAAGTGCTGCCTCTTGCCTCGCAGAGGGCGGGAGCCTGACCCCGGTGCGGGACGGGCCCTGCACGCCGCGGCTGCGCTCCGTCAGCTCCTACGGCAACATCCGCGCCGTCACCACTGCCAGGAACCTCAACAAGTCCCTGCAGAACCTCAGCCTCAACGAGGAGTGTAAGACACTTTGCATGCCCCTCGTGCCAGCCGGGGAACACCGCAGCGCAGGCTGGAGCTGGCACTTCAGCCCAAATTGTCCAGCTCCAAGGGCTTGGATGAGGAGCCCCCTCGTAATTAGTTGCAATTTTCTGGTCATTAGCATTGATTTTACTGAGTGTTTGGGGACTAAAAATGTGCCTTCCAGCTTCCAAGCATAAGTGGATTTTTAACTCAATCTTTTGCCTATTCTGTGTTTAATCTTTCAGTATTAAAAAAGGGAATTGTGGCATTGCCCCCTGGGTAAGGGGTTTCCTTCCCTGAGCATGGCAGGATTTAGAAAAGGGCTGTGTTGTCTGGGTGAAAATTGTTCCCTTGCCAGTCCTTGTTCCAGCATCTGCTGTTGTGTCCTGGCAGCTGGAAGCTCTGTGGCCTTTTCCCCTGGGAACCTGAGCACGAGCAGCAGTGCCAGCAGCACGCTCGGCAGCCCCGAGAACGAGGAGTACATCCTGTCCTTCGAGACCATCGATAAGATGAGACGAGTCAGCTCCTACTCCTCCCTCAACTCCCTCATAGGTGAGCACAGCACCCCTGCCCTGCCCTGCCCTGCCCTGGGATCCCCTCTTGCCTGTGTGGAAGGCTGGGATCCTGGTTCCAGCAGATTGCTCTGCCTGTTGTGTGTGGCTGGGTCAGCCCGGCGGAGGGATGGCACTGGGAGCTGTTGGCTCCAGTTCCAAGCTGCACTGCAATCCTCTTAGGAATTCAGGCTCAAAAATGTGGGGGCCACAACAGCTTTGCTTTAAACTACCTGTAGTTTTTCAAACAACCTGGGCCATTTTGGCATGGCATCACAGGCACCACGCAGAAGGACCTGGCTTTTGGAATGGCCTCCTTCCAGGGAAAGCAGCCTGCACAGGGAAATGCTGGGGGAAGTCTCTGTATGTCCTCTGTAATCAGTAAATGGGCCCATATTTTCACAGATCAGTCCAAGGGAGTAACTCAGGGAGAAATCACCTGGGTGGTAGAACTGCCTTGACCAAAGAAAATTTCTCTGCTCTGTTTTCTAGGAGAATTAATGGTGATTTGGCTCTCTCGAGTTGAAAGATTCAGGGATTGTAATTACTGAGCCCCCGTGGCAGTTTAAAATCATGAGTTCATTAGGAACTTGATCAGTTAATTTGCTTTTGATTATCAGTAATGACATTGGATCTTCTGAAGCATGGCAGGGATGTTAGGAAATTTCTCTCTGTCTTAAGCTAGGACTTGAGTTTTCCCATTTCCACTGGTGTCTGCTTGATGGCTGGTGTGTGTCTCACAAGAGCCGTGCAGCACAGCTGGAAAAGGCTCTGGAGAGGAGCTGGAGGTGGTGAGGGGAACTTTGGAAAGAGAGAGCAGCTCTCCAAGGCCTACCTCGTTCCTGTTCCATCAAAGAGCTCAGACCCAGCTGGAAATGCAGAGCTTAGGGAAGTGTTTAAAATTCATGACTCGCACAGAATCCCATTACCTCCCCATTTGCCTGCTGCAAGCCAGGCTTTTCTCATTCCTTCTGAGGCATCACCATCCTCCAGCCCTGTCTCCTGCTCCCCAGGAGAGATGCCACCAACCCCAGCCACCCCCACAGCTCTGCAGCCCAGGCTAACCCTGTTCCTTAATGTGCCTCAAGCTGCTGCTGCAGGGGAGCTGGGGGAGCCCATGGGGCACAGACCTGTGGCTGGAGGAATGCTGTGCTCTGCTCTGTGTCTTCTGAAAGAGGAAATGTAACACCTCTGTCAGGCATGTGAGATGGCCAGAACAATGAAAAAGACGTTTGGGGCATGTAGGGAGACTCCAAGTGAAGCAGAAATCTGGTCTGTAAGAGTGAAAGGAGAAATTTTCAGCCACAGTTTGTGTTCTGTGCTCTGCATTCCCTAAGCTGATTCATTGATTGCAGAATTCCAGAACGGTTTGGGTTGGGAAGGACCTTAAAGCCCATCCAATGCCACCCCTGCCATGGACAGGGACACCTTCCACTGTCCCAGGGTTCTCCAAGCCCTGTCCCAGCTGGCCTTGGACACTGCCAGGGATCCAGGGGCAGCCACAAGCTGCTGATGCTCAGGTCTTTGCTCCTCCCTGGCAGTTTTAGGAGCTTGGCATGTGAGGGGTTGTTCTGGATCAGTCTCTACACTGGCACTGAGGCATCATACAGTGTACTTCTTCCCAAAAACTTGAGGAGAACCTCTCCATTCCTCCTTGTCCCATTTTACAAACAGTTCCTTAGCTAGCTGTGGGCCAAATGTCCCCATTATGGCTCCCCAAATGCAACAACAAACGCTCTCAGCCGAGCTCTGTGTTCTCTGGCAGCTGCTCCTTGGCCAGACAGGCCAGTACCAGGAGAGACATTTATTTCTGGCCCACTTTTCCAGCTGGCAAGAGGCAGTTTGTGGTTAGTCAACAAAGACATAATTTTGGAAGGGAAGCTGAGCCTTGCTGCTTTTCCATACAGCCACTCGTTAATCTTGGTGTCCTGGAAATGTTCAGTTTTAAGATAGGAAAAAGGATGGAATTAAGATGGGGGTTTGCATACCTCGAGGCTGATTATTCCTATCCAAACTGCACGATGAAAGCCTTTGTCCTACAGAGAGCTTCGCTGGGAAGATTATCTTAAGGAGTGATCAAAGAAGGAGGAAAATAAATCTTGGAGCGATGAAATGCTGGGGAATTGTTGTCTTTTCCAGCAGGACAGGCTAGGGGTGGAGAACTGTTTGCCACTTCCCAGGATCTGCCTCGGGGTACCAGGGAGGACAGAGGTGGCTGCAGGAGGGTGGGGAGAGCAGAGGTGGAGGTGGGCAGTGCAGAGGTGCAGGAAGCAGAGTGTTGGGGCAGGGGAGCTCCCACTCTGCCTGTGTTGATGCACCGAGATGATGAGGAGGAGCTTGTCAGCCAGCAGTGTTTGTAACTGGGAACAGGCACAGCACCAAAATCCAGGGGTTTGGGTGGGGTTTGGAAATGGGAACTGCCAGCAGGGGCTGCTCAGAGGGGGCTGTGTCCCTGGTGGTGACACCAGCTCTGGCCCAGGTGTACCTGCCCTGAGGAATTCCTTCTACTGAGCTGCTTCTGGCTGGTGTGGAACACGGGGAGCTCCAGCTCTGCCCAGGGGTTGGGGTGAGCCCTGCAGGCCCCCAGGGGGGCTCAGGTGTGCAGGACTGGACTGTGCCTGCAGGGAGCAGAGCTCAGGGAGCTTTGGGATTTGGGGTGTCCCCTTCACCGGGGTCCCATGTGTCCCTCCTGGCAGGAGGAGGGGTTTGTGGCATGCACGGTGACAGAACAGCTGTGGTTGGCACCCACGGGAAGCAGCTCCTTGCGTCCTTGGGGCTGCTCAGCCTGGAATATTTTGGCTGCATTTCCCTGCACGCCATTCCCTGTCCCCATGTGCCTGTCTGAAGGTTTCGTTCCCTGTCCCTCTGTGTCCCTCTGAGCTTTCAGTCCCTCCCCAGGAGCTGACTCGGGGCCAGGTGAGCAGGGAGCAGCCATTGGCCTGGTTTTGCTGCGGTGCTGGTGGGAAGTGGAACTGCCCCATCCGTGGGGCTTGGAATCTCTGCAGTGATTTTTACAGGGGGTGGAAAGAAACCCTGTCCCAGCCTGGCAAATCAAAGGGAGTAAATAAAGCCATCAGCAGGGTTTGCATCCGCTGTGGCTCTCCCTGGAGCTGCTGGACCTAGCCCATCCTCGGGGCTCGCAGGTGAGCTGGCCCCACAAGTGCAGGGAAAATCAAACTCGGGGGAAAGGCAGGCAATTTATTTTTGACATTCTTAGCAGGGAGGGATCATTTTGCAAACATGAGTCCACACTGCGAGGTGCTCTGAACTGGCTGGGAGTGGGTGATTAGTTACAGAGCTGTCTGCTTCCATTAGTGCCCGGCCCCTGCTCGGCTCCTGCTTTGCATCTCGGGGACAGCTGGGGCACTGGAGTCCTGAGGGTGAAATTGAGCTGCTGTTCCTCCTGCCACCCCTGCTGCTCCCTTTGTGCCAGGGATGGAGCTCAGGATCTGGGTCAGGTGTGTCACTCCTGCGCCGACAGCGGGGCGGTGGCAGCAGAAACGAGCAGCCTTGGGAGCACCAGCCCTGAGCCCCAGGTGCCTTTGGAGAAATTCCCTGTGTTCTCCTCAAAGAGAAATTCCCTGTGTTCTCCCCCTGCTGAAGGGGGAGTTGCACTGGCACAGTTCTGCTTAAAATTTGGTTTTTCCCTGACACTTAGATGTATAAAAAATGTCGTTGGGTTTCTTCCTCCGTGATCGGAGTGGTTATCAGGGCCCCTGGGAAATCAGCTGCGTGCCCCCCTCACTCTTCCTCCTCTCCCTTTCCTTTTACTCTCTTTCAAGGCTTTAAAGAATTGAAGGCATCCAGATTTCCCACTGGCCCTTATGTAACAGGCTGGAGTGTGGGAGGCAGAGCTCTGGGCACAGCTCTGGGCACACCTCAGACATTACCTGGCTGCTGCTTCATGAGCTGAGCCTTTCTTCCTCCCACACCTTGTAGCACTTTGCCTCTCTCCTTTCTTGTTCTTTATCCTTCCCCCTCCAGTTTTTCTTTCCTTGGTAATAGAAGCTTCCAGGATTTAACATTGTTATATATTTACAGCCTTTGCAATTTTACAGTATTATATAAATATTATACAATATTACATAAATATATGTTTACAGCCTTTACAATTTACAGCCTTATAACAATTTACATTGTTAGAGGTTTTACAGCCTTGCCAGTGCCTAAAGGGGCTCCAGGAGAGCTGGAGAGGGGATTTATACGAGGGCCTGCAGTGCCAGGACAAGAGGGAATGGCACTGCCAGAGGGCAGGGTTACATGGGATACTGGGGACAAATTCTTCCCTATTAGGGTGCTGAGGCCCTGGCACAGGGTGCCCAGAGAAGCTGTGGCTATCCCTGGATCCCTGGAAGTGTCCAAAGCCAGGTTGGACACAGGTTGGAATAACATAGGATAGTGAAAGTGTCCCTGCCATGGCAGGGTGTGGAACAGGATGGGCTTTAGGGTCCCCCCCAAGCCCAAGCACTGTGGAGTTCTTGGTTTGCCCCTGGCCTGCCTTGGGAAGGTTGGGATCAGCTGCAGGATCTGCGTGGGTCACCCCCAGCACACAAACAGCAGGGTCCAGGTGCTCCCTTCATAAACACTCAGAGATCCCCAGGTGCAGATTTAAGCAGATGTCACTTGGAGCATCCTTTGGATGTCAGATGAGAGAGAGGCCCTTTGCAGGTGGGGAGAGAGGGAGGAGTTGGGTTATGGGGGCTGCCTTGGCCCTTTGCAGTGATTTGTCACAATCTGGGCTCTTGGGGCAGGGCAGGGCAAGGTTCCCCTTCCAGCCCAGCAGCCCAAGGGCAGCCTGCGGGCTCCTGGAGCCGGCTGCTGCCCTCAGCCAGAGCTCAGAGCTGCTCTGTCCCAGCCTGCTCTGCTGGTTTGGGGATCAGGTGCAGCTCTGCCAGGTGAGGAGCTGCTGGGTGACCAAGGGGCCCTTTCCTCCCCACTTTATATTTAGATGCCTCCAGAAACACAGGAGAAAAGCAGTAACAGCTTGATCTGTCATTTAGCACTGATTGTGACTCATCTGAAATCTCTATTTTAGCTCTTTTTTGTTGTTAGTGCAGCCACTTTAACATTGTCCAAATGGCTCCACTCCCAGCCGGGGCGTTGCACGATCAGACACCGGCAGGGCTCGGAGGCAGGATAACAAATTCTCGCCCAAAAGCAGCAAAATAAAATGTTCACAGAATTTTGTCAGTTGTTGCAAATGCTTATTAATTTGATTTGTACTCTGAATCTGTCAGTCCCTTCTGCTGAAATACCGAACAGCTGATCTGCTCATTAAAGAACAAATTGGAGGAATTGATACAAATGTCAATAGGAAAGACTGAGTTGGACTCGCTGCTTCCTGAGGGCTCAACTCCTAAAGCTTTGCTTTAAACATCTAGTAAACTTGCAGAGCGTACAAACCCCTGAACAATTCAATAAAAATAACCACAACAGAATAAGGCAGTAACTGTGAGTTTGTACCATTAAGTATTTCAACTCAGGAAACCCAGACATTATCCACTTGGCCTTTCCAGGTGATTTGCTTCAGGAGCCTGGAAAAGCAGGAGTTTGACTGGAGATTATTTAGGGAGTCTTTAATTTATTTTGCTTCCTCCCACTTTGATTTCACAAGCCCATGCAGAGTTCACAGACAGGCTAAAGGGAGACAAAATGCCCATGTGGAGTGTTTTTGAGCTCCTGTCTTGATGTTCCCTGAGATGTCATCAGGTTGTTTGGAGTTCTAATGAATTTTCTCACATCAGATCAAAGAATCAGAGTTGATGGATTGTCACGTGCTGCAGGGCTTTGGGGTTTGTTGTGGTTTTTATTTTTCTAGGTGTGAGTTTCAACAGTGTTTATACCCAAATTTGGAGAGTGCTCCTTCACCTGGCTGCTGACCCCTATCCCGACGTGTCCGACCTGGCCATGAAGGTTCTCAACAGCATTGCCTACAAGGTATGTGCCTGTCCCCGCTCAGCTCTGCCTGCCAAGTGTTTGGATGTGGATTTTTTCATGCTTAGGCAAGGCTTAGGCAGACTGACTTGGATGGGTCCGTTGGAGGGCTCTGCCTTTTGCAGGAGCTTTTAATGCTTCACAATGATAAACTCTGCTCTGAACTCTGATCAGGTAAAATGAATAAATGGGGGAGGGCCTGGGCTTGTTTTAGGGTATAAATTAGGTGTAGACCTCGGACAGTAGGTCTGGTTTAGAAGTCTACTTGTCTAGATCAGTCCCTGGGATAAACCTTAAGTATCCTTCATTAAATTATCCGTTTGCAAACTGATTTAGATAATGCAAGTGGGACTGGCCTGCAGACTGAAGCCACAACGGCTCTCCAACCCAGGTGAACTAGTACATGTGAGTCAGCATGCAGACCCCTGCCACTCCTCACCCCAGCCCAGGCTGGGTGCCTAAACCTCCATCCTCATCCCATCTCATCCTGGGGGTGACAAGATGTCCCTGGAGGGGCCACCCTGAGGCAGCAGCTTCCCCTGGGCCAGGCCACCCCAGGACGTCTTCTCACCCCATGCGTGCCCTGGCTGGGCACAGAAAGCTCTGTGTGAGCCTTTCTGGCCACTCAAGCATCCAGACCATGAGCCATTGCAATGGGAACTCTCTTACTGGGCCTTTCCAGGGAGCAATCCCAGCTCCTCAGCCTGGGGCTGCAGTAAGAGATGCCAGCATTGTGCACTGCCATCTTAATGCCTCAGAGATCTCTGCTTTGAAATCACTTTTTCTCTTGAGACAATAGTTACTGACTTGAACTCTGATTTGTTTGAAGTGCACGTGCCAGTGAGTGGTAAGGGCTGGGTTGGGGGCAGGGAATTCTCTTGGCAGTGGGGGCAGCAAGCTCAGCCCTTCCCTGGCGAGACAGGGGTGCAACAATTGACAGGCTGGAGATGCCAAATGAGGGCAAGAAGGAAAGGAAAAGGTGGAAGATTTCCCTCTCTCTGCTCTAGATGCATGAAACTATTTCAGTTCTGTGTTTGGAAGGCTCTTTGCAAAATGAAATGTTGCTCCTACTATTAAAAGGGATGTAAGGAGGAAGCAGACCTGCTTTTGCTGACCGAAATGTGTTTTCAGGAGTTGCTCCCTGGCCAGTGGAGAGGTGGATTGATATTGATATTGGTATCCATGCTGCTGTGCCAGCAGGAGCTGTGATCATTCTGTTGTCACATCCGTAGGGAATGCTGGGGATGATGGGGGGAGTTCTGTGTTGACTCTGACAAGTTTGGGCCTGGCTGTGCTGGTGCTGACCCGAGCCCCAAAGCTGGGGTGATGGGTCTCATGCATCTCACACTGCACGGCTGGGCCAGCTGCTCTGCCCCTGCTTCCTAAGGCAACGGCTCTTCCAACAGGCTTGGAAAACAGGAAGCATTCCCATTTACAAGGATTTTTATCTGGGGATGCTTCAGTGAACAAAACTGATTTGTTCCCCTTTGCCTTAGCCCCAAGACCCATGAGGAGAGCGTTCAGTCCTGGGTTCAGCTTGGGCGCTGCTGCGCATGTCGGGGGCTTTGCTTTGGCCAGCACCACCTGCCTTGGGTGGCTTCTAATGAGGCTTTCTAATGAAAACAAAACCCCCAGAACACAAACCACCCCACCTGTGCACTGCCCAGCACAGAGGGCTGTAAGGCTCAGCTCCTGCTCTGGCCGTTCCCGGTCCCATTCTGGCCGTGCCGAGGCTCAGTGCCACAGGACCTCGGCCGAGCCCGAGGCTCCCAGGGAGCTCAGGCAGGAGCTGGCCTGATGCAAAGCAGTGACAATTAAATCTTTGCTAACTGTGCCCTGAGACCTCTCCTTCGTGCTGCTGGAGCTTGTTGGATGGAGAAGGGAGTGCTGGACGTGGGCACTGCTCCTCCCCAGCGTGTGCAAGCACTGCCCACTCGGGGGTTGAATTTTACCAGCGAATGCAAACAAAAATTGTTTTTCTTGCTTAAACAAAAATACTGCCTCAGGTGATGTAAAACACTTGAACGTTCCAGGGGTTTAATATTTTGGTTTAATTACTGTAAAATTCAGGGAAGGAGAGGCTTCATTTTGGAGCTGGGCCAGCTGAGGTTTTCTTCCATTGGCAGAGCTGAGCAGAACACTGCGGTCTGGGGGACCTGGCTGGGGCCAGGGGCTTCAGGGGGAACAGCTGGGCAAACTATCCATGGGCTTCCACATCTGGAGAGTGCTGGGGGGCTAAAGATTGCAGAAACATGGAAAGGCTTGGGTGGGAAGGGACCTTTAAGCTCATCCCATTCCACCCCCTCCCATGGGCAGGGACACCTTCCCCTATCCCAGGGTGCTCCAAACCCCATCCAGCCTGGCCTTGGACACTTCCAGGGATCCAGGGGCAGCCCCAGCTTCTCTGGGCACCCTGTGCCAGGGCCTGCCCACCCTCACAAGAGAGAATTTCTTCTCAATGTCCCATCCAACTCAGCCCCTCTGGAGACATTCCAAAGCCCCTGGACACATTCCTGTGTCACTTGCTCCAGTGGCCTTGCCTTGGCAGGGGGGTTGACCTGGGTGATCTCCAGAGGTCCCTTCCAACCCCACTGTTCTGTGATTCTGTGATTGTCGTTATCAAACGAGGCCAGAGTGTCCTGCTGGAGTTTTTTTCCTGGAGCCAGGGCTGTGGATCTGTTTCTCCAGAAGGGCTCTGGGGCTGTGCTGGGTGTGAGCAGCCGGTGTGTGGGCTGCCCAGGCATGCAGCCTTCCTGCAGGGAATCTGCTGCTGTTCTGTTCCTGGGCTCATTAGGCACTGCTGGGCCTCACCCAGGCTGCGGCTGCCTTGGGATTTATGGTTATGATGCAGATGGGAATGGTGCAGTTCTCCTTCCCAGCCTGAGCCTTGGAAAACGCCCAGACCTGCTTTTTGTGAGCACCAAAACAAACAACAAGGACCCAGGGTTCAGCGTTGGCCTCTAGAGAATTTCTGAAATCAAAAAGTCTTAAGAGGAAAGTTTGCTTCAGCCCAGGTTGCTTTGTCCAGGTGTTTTTAATGCAAGGCTTGAGGCTGAATCACAGAATCATTTAGGCTGGAAAAGCCCTCTGAGCCCATCCAGTTCAACCCTTCCCCCAGCACAGCCAAGGCCAGCACTGACCATATCCCCAGGTGCCACATCCATGTGGCTGTTAAATCCCTCCAGGGCTGGGGACTCCACCACTGCCCTGGGCAGCTGTGCCCTTTCAGGAAAGGAATTTTCCCCAATACCCAACCCAAACCTCCCCTGGCACAACTTGAGGCCATTTCTTCTTGTCCTGTTGTCCCCTGGGAGCAGAGCCTGGCTGCCCCCTCCTGTCAGGGGGTCGAGCAGAGCCAGGTCCCCCCTGAGCCTCCTTTCCTCCAGGCTCAGAATGTGCTTTATGATTTATGGTCATGGTGGGAGCTGCAGGACTCAGTGATGAGGTGTGAGGGAAAGGCTGGTGGCTGTGGGGAGCACTGAGGGGACCCCAGCCTGTCCCCCTGCCCTGTGTTTGGGCTGCAGCCATTTCCCTGCAAGCAGCCAAGGCTCTCTGGGGTAAGTGTTCCTGCCTGAGCCAGCAGTGGAAGCCGCTGCTGTTTGGTGCAGCCCGGGGGCTCTGTTTCACCCCCAGGCACAGAGAGCTCCCTCCCTGCCCCTGGCCATGCCAGCTGTGCCAGCTGCTCAGGCCCCCGTGTTCTCCCCAGGCCACGGTCAACGCGCGCCCCCAGCGCATCCTGGACGCCTCCTCGCTGACCCAGTCGGCCCCTGCCAGCCCCACCAACAAGGGGATGCACATCCACCAAGTGGGGTAAGTGCAGCCCGGCCTTCCAGAACCTTCCGTGTGCGGGCTGGGTGCTCCCTGCCCGGCCCCGCCCCAGGGCACTGCCCAGGGACAGGGAGTGGGGCTGTGGCAGTGGGGAGGTGTCCAGGAGGGAAAGCTCTGGGAAAGGTGGGGAGTTTCTTCCTGTTTTCCTTTAGGGCAGGGAGTAACAAGCCCCGCTGGATATCCAAGGGTGAGCTGAAAGGAAGAGCTGACTTTGGCTGCTTTTACCTTTCCTGAGCTGTGGTGCCCAAATTCCCATTGACGTCTGAGCTGTGCCTGCTGCACTTTGAGCTGATAAAAGCTGGGGTTAACTGATGGACAAAGCACCCTGCCTAAACTGCAGGGAAACAGAGAGTGCTGGGGGCAAAGCTGGGGGCTGGAAATGGGATTATTTCCCAAAACTCCTCTCCAAGAGAAAACAGCACATGTTAGACCTGCTGGTCTCATACCCAGTGTGCACCAGTAAGATTCCAAGTTGGAACAGAGGGCCCAGTTTAAATTGAAATGGTTTGAAGCTTCAGTCCCCCCATGGAAATGCAGTCCCTGGTCAGGGTGACTTAAGTCAGGCATCACAGATTCCCAGAACATTAAGGTTCATCCCCTCAGTCTGGAGTTGGCACAGTCAGAGTTCCCTCTTGCTTTGGGGTGGATTTGGCCTCTGGAGGGGACGTGGGAACTGTGATGTTTCTGCAGAGGAGGCACCACAGTGAAACACAAATCTTGTGAGAAGGAAATGAAGTGAAAAGAACGTAATGTACACGTAAATCTCACGTGTAGCAGTACCCGAAGCCTGTCCCCTGTTCTGTCCCTCAGAGGGTCCCCTCCAACCACGAGCACCAGCAGCTCCAGCCTGACCAACGAGGTGCCCAAGCAGCCAGTGAGCCGGGAGCTGGCGTCCGTGCGCCCCAGCGTCACCAGCGTGGCTGTCCAGTACACCCCCCACTCCCACCAGTTCCCCAGGACAAGGAAAATGTTTGACAAAGGCCCAGAACAGGTAAGGAGACTTCTCTGTCAGCTCTGACAGCTTCTCCCCACTGGGGTTTGTCCCACTTTCTGTTGGTTGTGGTTTATTTCTGCACATCCCTCATTTGCTTACAGCTGCTGCTAATCCAGATTGGCTGCCTCTAACCAGACAAATAAAAATTGATTAATTTATTTTCTTCAGGATAAATTGTGTTTTATAGCTGTTGATAGGGCATTATTCACTTCTGCCACTAAGCAATGTGTCTAATCAGAGTCCATGGCTTACTCTTCTGTAAACATTTGTGTGCCTGAGTGACAACCTAGAGCAAGATCCCTGACCCTCGGGGCTGCTCTCCAGCCCTGGCAGAGCAGGGACAAGGGACAGCTGTGATCACAAGGAGAAAGTGCTGCAGCCTCAGCAGCAGCAACACCTTCCCTTCCCTGGGGTTTGGCAGCAGCAGCCTGGATGGTATTTCTGAAAGCTGAACCTGAGGGAATGGAGCAGCTTTTCCCTTTTCCCTCGGGGTGTCCTGTGCTGTGTGACAGACACTCATCCACACTGACACGAGCTGTGTCTGGATCCTGAGTCATCCTCGCTGCTCCCCACACCACATCCTAGGGACAAAACTCTTGCTGTGACCTCCCTGAGGTGCCATGGGGCTGCTGCAGCCCAGATCCCTGCAGCTGAGGGGACGTGCACCTTGCCAAGGAGCGACCACGACACCTGGTCCCAGAGCTGGGTGGCAGAGTTCCCTGTCCTGGGCAGTGTGTTCGAGGTGCTGGTGCCTGCCTGGGGCAGAGGGGGTGTCCCTGGGGGTGTCCCTGGCCCTGCAGGTGCTGAGCCCTGTCCCCTCCCCACAGACAGCTGATGATGCTGACGACGCCGTGGGGCACAAGAGCTTCATCTCGGCCGCGGTGCAGACGGGATTCTGCGACTGGAGCGCCAAGTACTTCGCCCAGCCCGTCATGAAGGTAACCCTGGGGGGCTGGGCTGGCCCTGGGCTCCCCCTGCCAGCCCTGCCCTTTCTCCCTTCTCTGTCCTGGGGAGGCAAAGGAATGGGTTTCCTTAGATCGTGCTGCTCGTGTCAGTCAGAGGGAAGAAGTGACCAGAGGGAGCACAAGGCTCAGTCAGGGTGGGACAGACAGAGCCCGGGGGAAAAGCTCAGCTCCCCATGGAGCACAGCCCACAAAAAACGTAGGAATGAGGAGAGGTTCTGTATCAGGTCCCCCAGTTTTGCCTGGTTGCACTGCAGAGTTGTTCCATCTGAAATGTTGTGCTTCTCTGCATATAGGAAATTGCATTATGGCTAAAATGAATTGATTTTTAAAATAAATAATTGGAGTAATGAAGGCCCTCTTTCCCATAAAGGGCAGTGAGAGGCTGGAGGAAGAGAGATGCTGTTCTCTTTCTGACATTCCAGCTGAATCTCCTGGCTGTGGTAAAAGGGGCAGAGCAGTGGTGGAGGGAGGCTGCTCTGGGGGGGAGCAGGACAGACCCTCTGCCCCACTGGCCTCAGGTGGGATTTGGGAGCTGTGCTCTGCTTCCACAGACACCTTTATTTACAGAGGAGAAAGTAAGAGGGGCTGCATGCCCACGAGTGCTTGGGGAGCATTACTGTTGGGTTTTAAAGTTTAAAAAAATTAAGAAACTGTGTTATCGTGAAGGATAAGGGTGGTAATGACAAATTTGCATCCAGGTCTCTTCAAACGTGACTTGTTTGGGTAATTAAGTTGTTTCTATATGAAGTGAGAGAGAAACTGAAACCTTGTTCCAGGAAAAACTCAAGCCAGAGCTCTTAAGAGATGGGCAGAGATATCAGTGACTGGAAAGAGAAGCTGTTAAATTCCCAGAATGTTTTAGCTGTTAAATTCCCAGAATGTTTTAGCCAAAGCTCAGGTTTCAGGTTTAAGTATGAAACAGGAGGAGCGGTAAATCTCCCTCATTAAAGGCAAGTTTCAGGTGCTCTGGGAGTCCCAGGGAGCCCAAAGGTGTCGGGACTTTGAGCTCCATCTCTTGGAGGGGTTGCTGTGCAGGCAGGGACAATGCCCGGGCTCCATTAACGCCTCTCCACAAGGGATGTTTGTGTCCTCATTAGCTGCTGTGCTAATGAGGAAATGGTGTGGGTGGAGGGGGGGCCGAGCCATCATCACCCCACTCCTGGAGTGTTCAGGTGCTGGGGTGAGATAATTGCCCAAGTTTAAGGGTATCAGAACAGGACAGGCTCTTGATTTCCAGAGGGAATCACCAGCCTGACACTTCCTCAGCTGCTGTGAAATTCCCTTTCTGCTGAAATCCGAGTAATTCCTTAGGGCACGTCTGGAATGTGGGGCTGGGCCGCCTGGCCAAGCTTCCACCAGGGCTTTTTCTCCTCAAGATGAGCTTCAGAGTCTTGGTTCAAGCCCAGAGCAGAGCACAAGAGGAGGAAGATGGTGTTTGAGCTCTTAATTGTTATTAAAATCATTTGTCTGCTCCCTAAGAAAACCTCTTTCCAGGGAAGGGGGGGTCTTTATTAATAAAATAAATCAGAATAGGCAGCCAGGCACGGGCAGGGGCAGTGGGGACATGGGGAGCTCTGTGGGGGAGTGGCTTTACTACTGCTTCCTGCACATAAAATAGACTCAATTGCTTTAGAGGAGGCAATAAAAATCGTGGAGCACTCCTGTACTGATTCACAGAAGCCAGGGAGGGGAGGCATGTGAGGGGGGGTTCTCTGCAGGTGTTACCCTGTCCTAACAGGGAATTATAGGTGACTTTGGGATTGGACTGGCCTGGTGTGTGTGAGGGACTGGAGAAGTCCCTCTGTGAGAACTTTCTCTGAGGTTTCTTGGCTGGAAGTCAGGACTGACAGCTCGGGTGCTGCCTGAGTTTCCATGGAGTCCCTGTTCCTGCAGCAACAGGGAACAGTCCTGCCTGGTGGCTGCTGCCTTTTGGGAGCTTCAGCCTCATGAAAAAGGCAAAGAGTGAAGTGTACCAAGTACTGACGGAAAAAATGACATTGATGCTTAATTCCAGCCGTTCTCTTAGAGCTGCTGCCTGCCTTCATAAACAGGGAAAGACAAGACAACTGTTCCTGTAATGAATAAACATAAAATGACTGTGAGTGCATCTTAGTCATATTTAATTTATGAATTTAGTTTTGCTTCATGGACCTTGCCCTGAGAATGCTTTCACTGGAAAGACTGAGGGATTAATTTCCAGTGTAAATCAGGGGCTCCATTTCAAGCCATCATTCAGGTTTGATTTATTGATTATCTCATCAAATAAACGGAGAAGGAAAATGCTGCACTGTAAATTCTCCATGTGCCAGGAGGAGCAGGTCCCTGCCCAGCTCTGATCTCTGCAGAAGCTTTTCCTCTTCCTGCAGTCCCTCGTGCCTCAGGGCTGTTCTGGGAGCCACGGGGCGCAGGAAAGCCTCGGTGCCAGCTGTCAGGAAGTCCTGAGTCAAGGAGAGCGGGAGCCAGCATCTGTTATTTCCAGGGCTGGCAGAGCATGCAGGCAGGAGCTGGGAAGGATCCTGGAAGGTGAGAATTACATAAGCAGCCCTTCCTGATAAATCCCTGCCGGAGCTGCTGCGCTCTGCCTTGGCCCTGGGTGCAAGTCCTGGGAGAGGAGTGGGATCCTGCAACTGCTGCAGGGATGGCAACCCCAGGGAGAGCTGGATTTACCTCGAGCCTTGTGCCAAGTGCTCCCTGCTCTGACTCTGCACTGCTGCTCCAAGGGCTCTTCCTTGGGCTTTCTTTAATTTATTCCCAGAGAAGCTGGATTTTCATTATGGTGTAGGTGTCATCTCTCCCCTCTCAAATTCCTTTGATGTATTTTAGCTCAGGTTTGTTTATTGCTTTTCATTAGGGGTCGTTTGTCATTGCCTGTGTAATAGGTGTTGTGCTGAAATAAAGTGCTTTTTTCTTTGCCAGAAGGAAAGGTGGAGGGTGGGCTTCTTCTTTTTTATTTGTTTCACAGAAGCAGAAGTCCAACTCAGTAACAGCTGTTTTCCAAAGGATAGTGTGGTTTGAAGGCAGTGGTTAAGGACTTCCTCATTCAGGGAAAACAGAGTTTGTTTGTGGGGAATTTGTCTTCCTTCTCCAAGAGTTACTCTTTTGGAACAACCAGCATCAAAGGAAGCTGGATCAGAACCCTGTAGCTCACCTCCTTAATTGATCCAAGGATGGTTCTGGAGCAGGGGAGTCTTGGATAACTTTTTAAGTATGAAAAACACCTCCATATATAGATCCTGCCATGGTTTGGGGTGAGATCTTAGGAGTTTATTCCTTTGGATCCTGTGTTTTGAAGAAAGGTGAGATACCCATGGTGGGAGCAGCACTGGGGCTGCTGAGTCCCGACCTGGCCTCGTGCCTGGAGCACAGGTTTTGTAGGGGAGCCATGGAGTGCTGAAACCTGGAGCTGTAGGGTGTGAATAAATATCATCAAATGGCTCAGAGTGGCTGTGGCTGCAGGGCCACTCTCCAGTTTCAGGGAGAATTTTGTGTATAATCAAAGCCAGGTGACACAGGGGCATTGTTTTCCAGGACAGGGAACCAAAACAGGGCTGTTCCTGGCAAACGGCGGTGGAAACCTGAACATCCCAGGGATTTGGGAATGTAGCTGCACCCTGCTCAGCCAGCAGCCCTTGATTAGCAGGAAAAGAAAGATTTCAGTGTGTTCTGAGCTGGCTGTACCAGGGCTGTGCTCCCTCTTTGATCTCGGGGCTGCTACATGATGCTTCTTCACTGAGGAGAGCCAGGAGAGAAATCTGTGTTGTAGTGAGATGAGCCCTGCAGCGTTCAGAGGGGACAGGAGCCACGGACACTGCGGCGTCACTCAGCTGCCCCCTGGACTTCTGAGGGTCACTGGTTTTGCCTGTGTATGTTCTTGTCCTGGCAGATCCCTGAGGAGCATGACCTGGAGAGCCAGATCCGCAAGGAGCGGGAGTGGCGCTTCCTGCGCAACGCCCGCGTCAGGAAACAGGCCCAGAAGATCATCCAGAAGGGTGAGTGCTCCCCTGCTCAGGACTGCACTGTAAAACCCCAATTAGCCATGAGCCCAATGAGTGGTGGCCCCGTGCAGCCCCTCACACTGGTGCCTGCTCCCTCCTGGTGCAGGAAAGGTGCTGCTGCTGCTGCAGGTGCAGGTGTTCCCCTGCTGCTCCCCCAGCCCTGCTCTCAGCTGCTGCTTTTGAGGGGATGGAAGGTGGAATGCTGGAGAGTCAAATCCAGAGCTGCAGGCTCAGGGTCTGATGTGGGACAGACGTGGTCAGACCATGGGGCTGGACCTGTCCCCCCAGCTCGGGAGACACCTCAGGGATGTCTCTCACGTTCCCTGCTCTGCTGAGCTCTGTAAGTGGTGGTTTACTCCTTGTACCCCATTTTATTTGGAATATTTGTGTGTGTGCTGCTCCCAACGTGCCTCAGGTCTGTGCTGCACCAGCAGGAGCTCCCCAGGACCCTGGGCTTGAATCTTTGGGGCTGGCTGAGGCTGCTTTGGGCTGGAATTCTCTCAGCACAGGAATTTATTTAAATAAAGCAGAACCTAATGAAGCTTCCTGAGGAATTTGCATTCCTCCCTGAGCAGCAGAGGCTGGGGAGCCACAATTCCAGGAGCTCTGGTGTCCTCCCCGTGGCATTCCCAGGAGCAGGCCTGGGGTAGGGGCTGCTCCTCACAGGGATGCTTTTGGAGGCTCACAGGGCTGGAAATTCCAGAGTGCTGAAGGAAAAGTGCCCAGGGCTCAGTCCTGTCGCTGGGAGGCTGCTCCTGAGAGTGCAGTGTGGAGCTTCATGCTGGGAAACTGCAGAATATCATCAACCAGAGAAATACAGAAATGATCCTGGAGCCCGGGAGATGGCCTGGGAGATCTGATGGAATACAAAGAAGGGGATTTTTCATGCTTGCCTGGAGAAGTTAAATCTCTTTCTAGGCAGTGTTCATATTTGGTTGCTTGACCTGAGTGACTGAAATGCCACTATTCATTAAAAAAATAATGAAAACTTGAAATATTAAAAAGAATTAAAATAGACTTACAAGCTTTTAATGAAAATTAAATTCAATGGATGCATTGTAAAACAAACTCAGGCTGAATGGATGTCTCCTGGGTTTAGGGGTTTGTGTGATGAATTCAGAGAGTGCCAGAACCCAGCAGTGTCAGGGTCCCAACACAGTTTGTGAATAGCAAACTGCTCTGAAGACAAGATGGGAAAAGTCTTTACCCATCTTTTTAAGGTCTCTGTGGAAAATACATTTTTCATTTGCAAATTAACCTAAAATTTAGGGGAACTGAAATGGATGGTTAAATAAATAATCCACAAGCTACAGTAAAATGCTGAAAATAAAAAGGCATTTTCGTATTTGTATTTTGAATAAATAGTGTTGGTTTTTCCCTCAGCACAGACTGGCATTCCCTGGGTTTGGCTGGGCTTGTTCTCTTTGCTTGCCAGTGTGAGGGATGAAGGGTTTGTCACCACAGTTCTTGGTTTGTACCTCAAGACCTGACACAGCTGGGGGGTCTGAGAAACTCCTGGAAGGACGGAAGGGCTGGGGATGTCCTGCTGGGAGCTGGGGCAGGGGTGCCTGGTGGCACTGGGGAGCTGGGGCTGTGCAGACCCCTCCCTGGGGACACCAGGTGTGAGCTGAGCTGGCTGTGTCCCCCAGGCATCTCCCGGCTGGACGATCAGATCTTCCTCAACAGGAACCCGGGCGTGCCCTCCGTGGTGAAGTTCCACCCCTTCACCCCCTGCATCGCCGTGGCTGACAAGGACAGCATCTGGTGAGGGCTGGGAACCCCCTGAGGGGGGGGTTGCAGCGGGGACAGCACTGCTGAGGGCTGGAGGCCACAGCAGGACAGCTGGGGCTCTGTCCTAGCTCTCTCTCAGCAGGTGGAGGTGTTGAAATCCTGCCCTGGGAGGGTGGGCAGGCCCTGGCACAGGGTGCCCAGAGCAGCTGTGGCTGCCCTTGGATCCCTGGAAGTGTCCAAGGCCAGGCTGGACGGGGCCTGGAGCACCCTGGGACATTGCAGGTGTCCCTGTCATGGCAGGGGTGGCACTGGATGGGCTTTGAGGTCGTTCCAATCCAAACCATTCCGTGAGGTGTTATTGATCAAATGATGCCAAACTCCAAAGGAGAAATCCCAGACTGGGTGACGAGTGCATCTCTTTACAGCTTGCCCAGAGAACTGAAAGCTCACGTGCTGTTTGTTCCTCCCACAGTTTCTGGGACTGGGAGAAGGGGGAGAAGCTGGACTATTTCCACAACGGGAACCCTCGGTACACGCGGATCACAGCCATGGAGTACCTGAACGGCCAGGACTGCTCCCTGCTGCTCACTGCCACAGGTAAGGGACACTCTGTCCCTCCAGGGGTGCCTCAGCATAATTCCAGTCCAGGTGAGCTGATCTGGACCTCATTCTCTCCCCTCCATGGATTGGTCCCGGCCCAACCCTTCCTCCCTGCACTCACCTGCCTGCTCTCAGCTCAGGAGGTGTTGCCAGGATCAAACTTGGCAAGTTCTTCCTTGCAGTACTGAAATCTCTCAAGAAGACTTTCCAGAGACTGTCGAATCCAACACTTGCTGAAGCCATTCCCACCTGAATCTTTGCTTGTCGTTGCAAGGTTGTGGTCACCCCCTCCTGTGGCACACCTGGGGAAAGGTGATCTCAGCTGGGCAAAGCTGCTGTCCAGAGCTGAAACTGTGCAGCAGCCAAAATACTCCAGTTCTGTTCCTTGTGCTGTGTTGGTGTAGAGCAGGCAGGGCTCAGCCTCAGCACCCCTCAGGTGGTTTTGAGTTCCTCTCTAGTCCATATCTCACCTGAGCAGCTCTCCAGCTGCATCCAGGGGGCTGCATGAGGAGATCTTGCCCAGTCTGTAAAGCTGTGAGTCAGATCTGCTCCTCTTCCAAGGAACCATTCCAGACCTGGCACTCAGAGTGTTTTCAACAGCTTCTCCAGCTTCCTGCTCAACTGTACAGGTTGGGTGTAATTAAGGGAGGGGGAAGGGGAGCTGAGAGAGCCTTTAGGACATATTTCTTTCAATTTATTGATTCTTAGCACAAAAGTTTCACAGATGGGGAGCAAATTGAAAAAAATACACAATGTTCTTGAAAGATTTGCTGCTGGTGGGCTGGGCTTTGATGCTGCTGCTTCCATGGGCCTGTTTTCTCTTGAGTGGGTACTTGTGTGGCCCTCGGCACCAATCCAGAGATGAATCCTGGAGAAAATGAGTGTCAAGAAAATGGAGAGACACTGAATGTCAGGTGTTGTTCAAGGGAGGAGAAAAGCTCTTCCAGAACAGCTCCAGTAGCACAAAGCCTTAGGTTTCTTGGATGTGAATTAGAGAGGGAAAACAACTCCAACAGAAGGTGTTCAAGTGACACTCTGAGATTTGGGGTCTGTGTGACTTCAGTTCTGCTTCTCCCTCGTGCATGAGGAGCTGTGGGAGCTGCACCAGCAGTGACTTTGCTTTGTGTCCTTTCCCTGTGCTCCCCAAGACGATGGTGCCATCAGAGTGTGGAAGAACTTTGCAGACCTGGAGAAGAACCCAGAGATGGTGACAGCCTGGCAGGGGCTGTCAGACATGCTGCCAACCACACGAGGTGGGTGCCACGGAGGTTTCTGGGGGGAAGGTGAAAATCAGCCTTTGTGCAGCTTCGTGGGTGGCACCTGTGACCTCCTTTAGCCCAGCTCCAATTTTGGCACTCGTTCTTCCCTCTTTATTGTGGGTCAGGAGGTGGCAGAGGAGCGTGTGGTCTAAATCTGGCACATGCAGAAGGACAGCACAGTGAGACATCGGCCTGCTTGGAATGTTAGGAGAGCTGGGCAGAAAAGGGTGTGAAAAGGAGCACTGACATCCAGCCGCACATGGCATGAAGCCAGAAAACCAGTTTGTGTAACCCTGAAATCTGTTTGAGGACATTACAGGAGGTTTTAGGATATTGAAGGAGGTTTTAGGATGTTAAAGGAGGGTTTAGGACATTACGGGAGGGTTTAGGATATTAAAGGGGGTTTTAGACTATTAAAGGGGGTTTTAGGATATTGAAGGAGATTTTGGGATGGTAAAGGAGGTTTTGCAGCATTCCAGGAGGTGGATGTTCCTTCCTTCCCAGACCCCATCAGGTGCTAATGCTCTAATGGCAATTCTCTGTCGCTTGGATATTTCTAATCAAGGCTGCAGGTTTTCCTGTGTGTGCTGTGGGTCAGTCAGCACGGGGGGATTGATGGAGGAAGGGCTGGATGAGGCTGCCTGGCCCATGCTGTGCAGGAGGTCAGATGAGATGACCATCATCATTCATCCTGACCTTAAAAGCTGACAGTTCTCATTTCTGAGCTGATGTTCTTCATCCCAGGAGCCTGGCACAGCTCTTTCAGCTATTCATTGGATTTTCCTGGGGCTGCCTTGTGCAGGTTGTTTTCCCCGTGTCTCGGGGAAGAGGGGCTGTGTTTGAGGCTCTGCCTCACTGAGGGCAGTGCCCAGGACTGATGAGGAGCTGCTGGAACCCAGAGCCTGCTGTGCAAATGGTAGAACCTGCCCTTTCCCAGGTGGCAGAGGAGCAGAGGGGCTGCTGTGAGCAGGCAGGGACTGGCTCTGCTCGGGCACAACGAGCCCAGGAGTGGGGACAAGCTGCCCTTTGTGCTGTCACTCTGCAGTTCTGTGCCAACAAACAGCAGCTTTCCTGGCTGCTGGTTGGTGTGTCCCTTCCCTGGATCCAGGATCTGGTTCCTTGGTGCTGGGAATGCCCCCGGGCTGCCCTGGCCATGGGAGGATGCTGGACTGGAACTGCCTCAGCCCAGCCCATTGTCCTGCCTTCACTTCCCCTGCACTGAGCCAGGGCAGAGCCTGGGCTAGTTGTGCCTCACTCTGGACAGGGTTTAACACCCAGAAAGGATTTTCAGTGTCTGAAACTGCAGAACAGGCTCTGAGAGCTGGGTGGTTCCGTTTGCCAAAACAAGACTGGGGAAACTTTTAAATCTGTTCTCTTTAGGATTGAGGTTTTTTTTCCCCTTGGCTTTTTCTTTCCCTTATGGACTGAAGCAGTCTGGGGCCTGTTTTCTTTGCCTTCCACCTTCCCAGCAGATTGGGCAGCAGAGAAGGACAGATCTGTTTGTGGAGAGAGAAATAAATGTAGCCACTTCAAAAGAGCTAAGTGGAGCAAGTCCCTGTGGAGATGAGAGTCTTCAGAGTCATCTGCTGCCAAGACCACAGCTGTGGTCCAGCATGGCTCACAAAACTGAGGATGCATTTTGAAGCTGCAGAGCTCAGGAGTTTTACTGGAGTTTGTTTGCTCCCACTATTGATATCCTTCCCTCTTCTCCCAGCTTTTCCCCAGTGTTATAATGTCACACTCACCTCTGAACTGCACTTGAGAACAGCCAGAACATGTCCAGAACTTGACTTTCAGGGCCATTTTCCCACTTAGAGAAGGAGAGAGGAATATGTAATACCTAAATATGTCCTTTGGAAGCTTGGGGAGCAGCCCTGGGTTGTCTGAGATGCACAGTGACACGCTCAGGGGCTGCCTGAGAGGGGGAGCAGCCCAGGGCAGGCCCAGAACTGGCACATTTCCCCTGGCAGGGCAGAGCTGAGCTGGCACAGCTGGCTCCCTGTCTGCCCTCCCAGGCGTGGGCACACACACCCTGATCCATGGCAGGAGCCCCGAGCTCCCACGGATTTGTGCAGATCCCAGGAGTTCCTTGGACCTCTGTCTGTCTGTCTGTCCTGGCTGTGCTGGGGAGCACAGGAGGGCTCCTTGTCCCTGCAGAGCTGTCAGCTCCATGCTGCTGTCAGAGCCTGCTCCACACGAGCTGCAGTGAGTGAGGGAGGCACGTGCTGCTCCAGGTGCTGCTGCTTCTGTCACCTCCTTCCATTTGAGTTCTGATCCCTGTTTGAAGCTGGTTTCTGCTCTGGCTGACCACCACCCCCTGACCCCTGTCTCCTCACAGGTCTGGCCCGAAGGGTGTCCATCTACCTGGACAGAAGCAAGCAGGGAGGTGAGTGCTGGTCCTGTTGCCGTGCTCAGGAGGGTGGGCAGGAGCTCCTCGGGGTGGTTGGTGGGGGTTTTGGTGTGCTTTGAGGGATCTCTGGGTCCCTGTGGCTCCTGGGATGCTTTGCTTCCATCTCTGCCATCCCCTGCCCCATGCCTGTGTCCGTACAGCCATGAGGAGTGCAGGGAGGGATCTGTGCTCCCTGGGCAGGCACAGGCCCTGCTGGGCTGAGAGAATCCTCATGTCAGCCTGTCTGAGCTCCCTCAGCCACAGGAGGTGTGGGGGATTTGGGAGCCTCTCTTTGCCAGGGAGATTTCAAAGCATCCCTGGGCAGAAGGGTTTGAGGGGGAGTTCCAAATGGAGCCAGCATAAAGCTGATGTGGGTTTGGCTGGGGTTTGTTTGTAACACACCTGGGCTGTGAAGGTCCTGGGGAAAGGAGATGCTGGGGAGTCTTTCCCAGCAGCCTCAGAATTGTGGACCCTTGGCAGAGGTAAGCCAAAGAGGAAAGAGGGGAAATTTAGGTTGGATCCATGGGAGTAATTCTTCCCTGGGAGGGTGGACAGGCCCTGGCACAGGTGCCCAGAGCAGCTGTGGCTGCCCCTGGATCCCTGGCAGTGCCCAAGGCCAGGCTGGGACAGGGCTTGGAGCAGCCTGGGACAGTGGAAGGTGTCCCTGCCATGGCAGGGGTGGTCCTGGGTGGGCTGTGCCCAGCCCAAATCCTTCTGGGATTCTGGGACTCTAATAAATGTCACAAATTCCACTCTGCTGCATGGAGGGAAGGTGAAGGAAGTCCCCAGCCTTCTGCCACAGAATCTGCAGGGTGTGTGTGGCTCAGGATCCTGGCTCCTTCCCCCGGGGGTGGGAGCAGATGGCTGATGTGTCAGGGCATCCCGGGGCCCATCCGGGGCCGCTCATCACCTCAGGATGTTCATCAATTATTGATATTTGCTGACTGATCAGAGCTGGCTGTGTCTGTAGTGATTAATCACCAGGCTCCTGGCAGGGGCTGATTTGGAGCTCGTTAGTGGAGTTCGGCAGATCTCTGTGGCTCTGGGAGCTGGGGCAGGAGCAGCAGAGCTGATGTGTGGCTGCTGCTGCCTGGCTGCGAGATCCCCCAGCCAAGGCTAAAATTAGCAGGGCTTGGCTGCAGGGAATCCCTGCTCAGGGAGCTGGGCAGGAGCAGGTTCAGGGAATCCCTGCTCAGGGAGCTGGGCAGGAGCAGGTTCAGGGAATTCCGGATCGATGCTGGGGCCAGGGCAGGTCCATGGAAGCCTTCCCCAGCTGCCTCTGCTCTCCTGGTGACAAAGGCAGCACCAGCATTCCCCCTTCTCTCTGGAGAGCTGTAACAAGTGTATGGAATTAGTGCTCCCCTGGCAGCAAAGTCCATCAGCAGCGCTTGGATAGTGCCCCAGCCCTGGAAGTGTCCCAGTCCAGGCTGGATGGGGCTTGGAGCAGGGGGACAGCTCCAGCCTGCACCAGGAGCTGGTCAGGAATCAGCCTCAGGCTCATCCTGGAGACCAAGGGGCAGAGGGAAGGGCAGGGGGGTTCCCACATCTCCCAGGAGCCCACAGCAGCAGTGAGGGCTCACAGCTCTGGTCAGGTTATTTGATGGTGATAAAATCATCAGAGAAATTGCAGCTCCAGGGGTTTGTGTGCTTTTAATTGAATTCCCAGCATCCCAGCTCCCGCTGTCCCTCACTGCAGAGTCCTTGGCAGGAGGAGGGTGACACTTTTTGAGAGGATGTTGTAGAAATTAATGATGAGTGAGGTCATCCAACCCTCCCACTGCTTCCTGGAAATTAAAGCAGGGATGTGCTTCAGTGCTCAACCAGGAGGGCCCGTGATTAAAAAGCAATCAGTCAGAGTCCAGGATGCTTTTGTGTTGTGTTCCATGGAGGTATTCCTGATTCCTCTGAAATGCCAAGGACAGCCTGGCCATGTTCCCCTGATGTGACAGGGCAGGGCAGATGTTGGGAATGCAGCTGCTTTCACCACTGTTGGGCTGGAATTTATCCATGGAATTGTCCCATCCAGGCAAATATCTCTGGATCAGGGGCAATCCTGAGGGAGCAGCCATGGGAAGTTCTACCTTCAGGAGCAGCTGTTGGTGTGGATAAACTCAGCCACAGAACTGCCAGTGCTGGCTTTAAAAGGCTCAAAAACAAACAAAAAATACCCCAAACCAAAGAAACAACAACGCCGCCACTACAGACATTTAAAAATTCCTTTCCCTGAGCTGTGGAAGATTTGTTGCTCATTATCTAAGAACATAATATCCCTTAGGGGAAAATTGTGCTCTTAGCTCCTGATGCATTGCAGCAGTGCAGGGCTGGCTCCTGCAGCTCATGGATTCTGGGAGCAGCAGCGTTCCACCCCTGGCCTGTGCCAGGGGCTGTGCCAGCTCTGTTCCTGTGTGCTCCTCTGAGGAGCTGTGAGGGTGACAGGTCAGGCAGAGCCAGCTTGGGGCTGGGCAGCTGCTCAGAGCAGCACCTGGGCACAGGAGGGGCTGGGTGAGGAACAGCTCAGCTGCTCAGAGCAGCACCTGGGCACAGGAGGGGCTGGGTGAGGAACAGCTCAGCTGCTCAGAGCAGCACCTGGGGACAGGAGGGGCTGGGTGAGGAACAGCTCAGGTGCTCAGAGCAGCACCTGGGGACAGGAGGGGCTGGGTGAGGAACAGCTCAGGTGCTCAGAGCAGCACCTGGGGACAGGAGGGGCTGGGTAGGAACAGCTCAGGTGCCAAGCCCAGCAGCCAAAGCCCTGTGGGTGGGCTGCAGGCTCAGTTGTAACATCCTGGAGTAGGACCTCTGTTAATTAAAAAGGAAATGATCATTAGTATTCAATCCCACGTTCACTCCTCATCCCAAAATGCTCTGAATTGAGCATGGAAACATGAGCCAATCCTGGATCATCTCTGCCATGCTTGTACATAGAAATAGTTCAGCTATTTCTGTCTCATTCCATACTGTGAGTGCCAGCTCTGGATGGAACATTTCGCAGTCAGAGGAAGCTTTCCTTCCCCTCACACACTTCCAAGTGACTGACATTTATGTACGAGGCTTTTCTGCCCTTCAGACAGGTTGGAATTTTGGTTCAGCATCCCCTTTTTGGCCAGGGCCCAGCTGGGGTGCAGCAGGAGCAGAGCCCCCAGCCCAGGGCTCAGCACAGCCACCTTTGCAGCCAGGATCCACCACCTCTAGGCAGATCCTTGCTTTGGGGTGACCCAAATCCTGCTCTTGCCTCTTCCAGGGAGCAGCAGCAGTTATCCCTGAGCTGAAAGGCAGGAACTGCTAGGTCTCGAGCCACAGCATGGCCAGCATCATCCCTGGCAGTGTCCCAGGCCAGATTGGACAGGGCTTGGAGCAGCCTGGGACAGTGGAAGGTGCCCCTGCCTGTGGCAGGTTGTAACCCATGAGGTGGCTGTGAAGGTCCCTTCCAACCCAAACCCTTCCAGGATTCTGTGATCATCTCCCTCCTTTTTTTGCAGCGTGGCTGAGAGTGAACCCTTGTCCTTTCCATCTGCTGTTCTCTCATGGGAACCTTTGTGGAATCCCTCTGGAGCCTCTTCCCTCAGTGAGGCTTTCCCTGCCTGTCTAGGTGTCCTTGCTGAATATCCTCAGTGACAAACTCCTGACAGGCACACAGAGAGAGGCACCAAAAATGCCAGCTCTGTCCCCAAACTCCCCTTCCCTGTGCCCCTCCACAGAGCAGCCCCTGGAGCTGCAGCTGGACTTGGTGCTGATCAGAAGGAAACCTTTTCTTCCAACTGGGGAATGATCCTGGGGAGCTGGGAGCTTTGGAGCTGCCTCGGAGCTCTTTGCCTGCTGAACTCCCTCAGGGATGGTAATGGCCAGATCCATCTCAGCTGCCAAGTTTATCCTGTCACAAGGGCTGTAAAGAGATGACGAATGCAAACACTTGAGTGGTGTTTATCATCTCCATCACTGCCTGCTTGTTTGCCTCACTCTCCAGCCCTGCGAGGTGCCAGGCAATCTGAAGGAACAATCCATTTGGCTAAAGATAAAGATCCAGGCTCCCAGGTCAGCCCAAAGGCCCAGGTTTCCTGCAGTGAGGTGAGGGACTGTCAGTAAACATCAGTGACCTCCTCCATGGATGTGGCAGGATCAGGAATTGGCTGGGATGTGATGCTTAGGAAGGGGAGAGGGGCAGAATGTTTTCTCTGCAGCTGTGCGAAACAAGGTCATTCCATCGTGCTGGAGGAGAACTGGCTGTTCATAGGATGTGTCTGCTGCTTCCTTTGTGCTCTGTAACCATGGATGTTCTGGTACAAGGTACTTGTGGCCTTTGGTGACAAAAGAGCACACTGGGGCAGGCTTAGATTTCCTGCTGGGGATGATTCCTGGCAGTAAATCCAGACAAATGCACGTTTTTACCTCGTGGACAAGCACGTTGTGGAGTGGAGACACAGGGATGGTGCTGAAGGCACTGTGAGTGCTCAGAGCAGGAGCTGCAGTCCTGATGCATTGCAGAGGGCTCTGACTCCAGTTCTGTGTGGTTATGAAACGCTGCTGAGCACCAGAGACTCGGTCTGGCATGGGGGAGAGGGTGGACAACGGCTCTGAGAGGCAGGGATGCTGCTGTGAGAGGGAAGAATGCTGCTCTGAGGCAGGAATGCTGCTGCTGTGCCTGCCCTCCCGAGGAAACAGACTGGAAACAGACACCGAGCCTGGAGTTCTTCTCTGGTTCCCTCCTGTGGTGCTCCCGGGGTTTTTGTTTGTGTTTTTAAGCAGCGCGGATGGGACGTTGTGCTGAACTTCCCCTGGAGATTGATCTGTGCCCTCAGGGACAGGAGCAAAAGCTCTCTGAGGGTCTTTGAGCTGCTGTCACTGCAGTGTTCCCCTCCTCACCAGTCAGTGCAGCAAACTGGTTTGTGCTCCCACCAGCTGTTAAATTCACTCTATTGCAGCCCTGACTTGGCTGTTCCTTGTCCAGGAACATCTCTCAGGTCCTGCTGCGTGAGGTGGCACCAGCTGAGTCTCTTCTATCACCATTTCATGTTCTCATCAAGTGCTGGGCACTGCTCTGGCCCCGGTAGTTCCTCGAAGTTGTGTCCCCTCCCACAGGGAGCGGCCGTGCTGGCTCCTCTCAGCACTCACTCCAGGGGGCCAAGGCAGTGTTTGGACTCAAACCCAGAGCAGCTCATTCAATCCCACCTGGAGGTGTCTGGGGTGTCTGTGTGTGTAATTTTACATTTCCTCTGGCGCTGACAGTGTCTGGAACACGAGGTCAGCAGAGCTGATGCTGCAAGGAGTGCAGCTCTGCCCATGCTGGCACTGATTGGCACCCCTGCCTTGTTGTGTCTCAGGAGCAGGGATGGTGGTGGACTGGGAACAAGAAACTGGGCTCCTGATGACCTCGGGAGACGTGAGGATAATCCGGATCTGGGACACGGACCGGGAGATGAAAGTACAGGTAACATTGCCTGCTTGGCTCAGCACCCTTCCCTGCCAGAGCCCATCCCATGGGCCAGCACCCTAAAGCACCTGGGACTGCTCTGTGAGGAGCTGCCAGCTCCTGCAGCCCCTGCTTCCCTGCCCCAGGGCCACGTTCCAAGGTCAATAAAACCACGCAGGTACTCAGGGAGTGTGTCAGGGCTCTCCTGGAAGCTGCTGTGTTCTTCTGGGTGGGCAGCAATGTCTGGGGAAGCTGAGGCTGTGGAATCTAAAGGCAGGCACTGGGATGTGAAGGCAGGCACTGGGATGCAGAGGAGGGCACTGGAATGCAGAGGAGGGCATTGGGATGCAGTTGGATTTGACACTAACAGGTACCTGGAGTAGTGTAAAAGTCTGTGAAGGCACACACACACACCTCCCTGTGCTGTGGAGCAGGGAAAAGGCCCTGACAGAGTTCGTGTCAGCCACAATCACGTGGAAGTTTCTCAGAAATTCCAAGGAGAAGCAGGTGGTCGGTGAGAATGGAGGCACCATGCTGGAATAAAAAGGAAGTGGAGTTTTCAAAGCTTCTCGAAATTAATTACCCTTGGATGAACATTAATTGCGACACTTTGACCCTGCGATGCAGGATAATTAAGCCTCTGTTCATCTTAATTACTTTCACATATTATTTTTTCTATGCAAATTAGGGAGCAGCAAAAATCAGGAGGCAAAAATCTTTTAAATGATGATGATTAATGATTGCACCGAAAGTATCTAAAAACATGTTGTTTCTTTTTTTAATTGCGAAGATTGGGTGTTGAAATTCAAGTGATTGGAACTTCCTGACTCAGTAACTGGGAAAGTGAGAATCAGCACAAAGAGCAGGAATAATCGAGGCAGATAAAGGTGCTTCCCTCTTTGAACTACAGAAACCCACACCTCTGGAAGCACGCGGGCTGGAGCTGGAGGAACAAGTGCTTCATTTGCACTTCTGCTGAGTGTTGCTGCTTCAAAGGAGGAGCTGGGAGTGGGCAGAGGCTGCAGCAGCCCCAGGCCTCTCCCTGCTCAGCCCAGGCTGGAACAGCAGCTCCAGGAGTGAACATGCACTTGGGCAAAAGCAGGACTGAGGTGTGGAATGAGCTCCTGCAGCTCCTGTACAGGGCCTGGAGTAGCCTGGGCTGTGGGAGGTGTGGGGTGGAAGGAGAAGGGCTTTAAGGGTCCTCCCAACCCAGACCATTCCATGATTGTCATTCCTGCTTTTGCAGTGCTGCTCAGCCTTTTTTACTGGCTCTGACTGAAAGTGTTTTTCCTCACAACAGGCACAGGGATTATTCTGAGCAATTCTTTTGCCTCCAGAAGTAAAAAGGGGGAAGTGGCAGCGTGGGTGCCCGGCGTGTTCCCAGCACAGGTGTCCCTGCAGCTCCAGCTGCCTTTTCCATGTCCCTTTCCCAACACACGTCTCTAATGAGATGCTCTGGGTGTCCCTGTCACACGTGCCACAGAAGGGATGGGGGGAGGCACAGCACTGCCTGGCTTGCTCTGGGGCTGTGCAGGGCACCAGAGCTGCCAGGGGCCAAAGTGTCCCTGGAGGGGCTCGGCCTCACCCAGCTCAGTGTGGGGATGGGGATGAGGCAGGACCTTGGTTCAGGACCCTGAGTGAAGTGCCCTGAAGCCAGGCCGTGGTGTGTCACAGCTACAGCTGGTCTGTGAGCTGAACAGATAAAATTGGCCATGGCAGACCCCAGCTCTCCAGCCTAGTTTGGTATAAAATAGAAGTAAATAAGTCCCCAGGTAAGACAATGAAAGGTTAGATTGGAAGTCAAGCAAGAAACCCCAGCCAATCCCATTCAATCCTATATGCTGACATCTAGTTAGCCAGTGTGCTAAGCTGTGTTAAGAACCCAGCCAATCAAGTGCTCAAGCACAAGAACTTTGAACTCCCTATAAAAGGAGGCGTCCATCACTAAGGGTTGGCTGTTGTTGCATTATCTCAGTGTGTCCAGCCGTGTGCCTGTCTCCAGAACTGTGACCAACACGGCAGTGGTGTGTGTGTGTCTCTCACAGGACATTCCCACGGGAGCTGACAGCTGTGTCACCAGCCTGTCCTGCGACTCGCACCGCTCCCTGATCGTGGCAGGGCTGGGGGATGGCTCCATCCGCGTCTTCGACAGGAGGATGGCCCTCAGTGAATGGTAACTCCTGTCCTCCCCGGGCCCTCCCGTGTCCTCCTCACCTCCCCTCACCTCACACATGTCCCTTTGTCCCCAGCCGAGTCATGACCTACCGGGAGCACACGGCCTGGGTGGTGAAGGCTTACCTGCAGAAGCACCCCGAGGGCAACATCATGAGCGTCAGGTACACGGGGTCATGCTCCTGGGGCTGCTGGCCCCCACTCACAGCTTGTTTTCCCCTTCAAATTCTGGCCCTGGTATCCCAGCAGCTGAGAGGGTAAAGCTCTGGAGTTTGACATTTGCTTCAGTAATGAACTCCTGCTCCGAACTTGATGGAGAGGAGGCAGGAGGGGATGTGGAGCTCTCCTTGGAGGGCTGCTGGTGTGGTTTGGAGTGAGCGAGGTGCTGGAATCATAAGGTGTGTGAGGGGGCAGGGAGGGCAGCAGGAGCTGGGGGTAGAGTATCTGATGCTGAGGGGTTTTACTGCCAACATCTCTGTGGGGACATCTGGGAGAGAACAAGAGACGGAAGGTGGATGGTGCATCTGTCAGGCACGTTCCTGGGCAGGATTCCTGTGCAATTCCCTAAACCCATTCCTGCTGCCTGGTAAATACTGCAGCCAGAGCAGCAGGTACTGATTTGGCCATTAAGGAACAGCAGAACAGAATTTATTGTCACAAAGCCACCGTTTGCACACAAAGAGCCTCTTTTTCTTTATTAGAAAATGGAAACAAAACATAATTTGCTGGGATTCAGAACATTCCTGAGGCGGGGGATGGGCCAGCAAAAATGTATTAAGATTTTCAGACAGAGGATTATGTGATGCAGCTGCCAGATTTGTCAAGCTCCCATATTGGAGTTTTTAATCTTCCTCTCCATAAGCTCCTCCAGCAGCTCCAGGGGTCAGGTCCCTGTGCCCAGGGCTGAGGGCTGGTAGTCCCTGCTCCTCAGAGCCCTTCCAGCCTGGGAGCTGCTCCTGGGGCTGCAGAGCTGTGAGGGCTCTGGGCTCTTCTCAGAGGAGCTCAGGCTGTGGAGCTGAGCCTCCTCCCTTCAGTTCCTCCCAGTTCCCTCTGCTGCAGCTGACAGCAAAATCCAAGGTAAACAAATTATAGGACATAGAGAGACCCTGGTGTCCAGACACTTGGACTTAAGGATGGCACCAGCACATCCCCTCTGCTTGCAGGTTTCCAAGGCAATTTCCTGCTGTGCAAAGCAGGAGGAACTTGGGGCTGACATGGAGCTGGGTGTATTGGGTGTGCCAGAACAGGGAGGGCACACTCAGCGATGGGTTGGGAGTGAGAGAGGCACTGAGGGATCAGCAGTGAGGGATCAGCAGTTTGGGATCACTCCCAGCTGTTCCTTCAGCACAGAACGTGCTGCAGGTGGGATTAAATCATGGCACTGGTGGGAACTCGGCGGTGTGTGTTCCCTGTCCCAATGGGCCATGGAGGTGGTTGGCCCTAGAGCTCACAGACAGCCCTAGAGCTGCATTTCCTGGGCTGTGGGTGGGGCTGGCACAGCTGAGCCCGTGGCTCTGTGTTGGCAGCGTCAACGGCGACGTGCGGTTCTTCGACCCCCGCATGCCCGAGTCCATGAAGGTGCTGCAGATCGTCAAGGGGCTCACGGCCCTCGACATCCACCCCCAGGCCAACCTCTTTGCATGGTGAGTCCTGCTGCCATCCCTGCACCACAGGGAGCTCTGGAGTGAGCCCTGAGGAGGCACCAGGGTGATCAGTGGGAGGGAGCAGGGCCTGGAGTGATAGGACGAGGGGGGTGGCTTCCCACTGCCAGAGGGCAGGGTTAGATGGGATGCTGGGAGGAAATTCTTCCCTGTGAGGGTGGGGAGGCCCTGGCACAGGGTGCCCAGAGAAGCTGGGGCTGCCCCTGGATCCCTGGAAGTGTCCCAGGCCAGGTTGGACACTGGGGCTTGGGACAGCCTAGGATAGGGGAAGGCGTCCCTGCCCGTGGCAGGGGGTTGAACAAGGTGGGCTTTAAGGTCTCTCTGAACCCCAACCATTCCATGATTCTATGATCCTTGGAGAGGATGATTTGTCTCCACAGACATCATTCATGGGGTGGTGTTGACTCTACTGTTTTTAACCCCAGCACAGCAGTGCAGCTTCATTCCCGTGTTTGCTGCTCAGGAGCTTTATCCCTTTTTTATCCATCAGTGAAGCCCTGGACACTGGTCCCTGTTCAGTGTCTATTTCTGGGTTCTGCGTGGAGACCAGCAGCTGCTCCACAGCCACGTGGCCTGGAGCCTGTTTGGGATGCACTGGGTGTGTTTGGGCATCAGCTCTCCATGTTTTCCTGTCCCAGGTGGCCACAGCTCACTGTGGTTCTGGCCACCAGTTAATGCTCTCCCACTTAGGGGAGTGGCTGCACTCTGGCCGGGCACACAGCTCAGCCAGGGGCTGCAGCAGCACTTTTGTCCCCTCCCAGCATTCCCAGTGACTCTGTGTTCTGTCCCTCCCCTTGCAGTGGCTCCATGAACCAGTTCACTGCCATCTACAACGGGAATGGGGAGCTGATCAACAACATCAAATACTACGACGGGTTCATGGGGCAGAGAGTGGGAGCCATCAGCTGCCTGGCCTTCCATCCTCACTGGGTTTGTATCCCTGCTGCCATTTGGGGCTGGCATGTCCTGCTGTCCCTGTGGGAAGAGGGTTTGGCACAGAGACCCCCTCAGTGTGAAGGGAGCTGTCCCAGCCCGGTGCTCTGAGCTGACTCCCAGCCCAGCTCCGCAGGGTTCCAGCTCCAGAGCCCTTCCAGCCGAGCTGCAGCTCCCATCCCAGCCCAGCCCTGCCTCACCCGGGACTCTCTGGCCCCGGGAGCTGTCCGAGGTGCCAGGAGCATGCAGGCTCACACTCCCAAATTCCCTGTGCTCGTACTCCCAGCCGTGTCTCACTGAGGCTGCTCTCACCTAAGGCTGGTGCTATGCAAGCAAAAACTGCACCTCAGGACAACGGGAGAGCTGCAAAAATTAAAGGCACGAGCTGATAAAGGCTGGGATGAGGCAGAACAAAAGGAGATTTTGGAGTCTGTCACAGCTGAGGGGCTCTGCAGTGGTTACACAGAGAGTCTGGCTGCTGCTCAGGGAGGAAGGAGGTCCCGTCTGCCTGGTGGATTTTGCTCATCCAGGGAGGAGAATAAATGGAGGAGCTGGAAAACCTGAGAAACAATGAATGGATGGGAAAAGAGGAGGAAGTTGCAAGAGTTGTTTTAGAAACCTGCAGATCAGCTCACAAATATTTAATACGTAATGGGAAGAGCAGTTTGCTTTTAAAACAAGCAAAGCAAAGCCCTGTCCGGCCGGGCCAGTCCCCTCCCTGCAGGAAATGCTCATTGTCAGCCCAGGCATGGCTCCTAATGAGCAGATTTGCAGTCATTTGGAGAAATTATGTTGGCAGTTGGCAACTAATAGTGCCCATAATTTTTCCCTGTGGCTGAAATGGGCCTATAACTCCTGCAGAGCTGTGGAGCAGCTGGGTGTCCCTGCTGAATGTCTCTGTCACCTGTGCCTCTCACTGCTGCACATCTGGACCTTGGAGTGGGTCACAGGAGCAGTGGCTGGGGGAGCTGGGGAAGGGGCTGGAGCCCCAGGAGGGGCTGAGGGAGCTGGGAAGGGGCTCAGCCTGGAGAAAAGGGGGATCAGGGGGGACTTTGTGGCTCTGCACAACTCCTGACAGGAGGGGACAGCCGGGGGGTCGGGCTCTGCTCCCAGGGAACAGTGACAGGAGGAGAGGGAACGGCCTCAGGCTGGGCCAGGGCAGGCTCAGGGTGGGCACCAGCAGGAATTTCCCCATGGAAAGGGTGCCTAGGCACTGGAACTGCCCAGGGAGGTTCGGAGTGCCCATCCCTGGAGGTGTCCCAGGAACAACTGGGCTGCCGAGGTGGGGATGGTCACAGGTGGTTCTCGGTGATCTCAGAGGGCTCTCGCAGCCCGGGTGACGCTGTGACGGTGCCTGTTTGTCCCTGTGCTCTCCCGCAGCCCCACCTGGCCGTCGGCAGCAATGACTTCTACATCTCGGTGTACTCGGTGGAGAAGAGGATCAGATGACGGAGCGGCTCCAGGGCGGGGCCTCGTGTACATAGAGAAATCATCGACTTGAATGTTTCGTGTTGGCTGCTGCTGCACCCCATAACTTGAACATTTGTTCTTCTGACTTAGCTACTGATGGGTTTGACAAGGGGAAGAGACAATCTCCTGGTTTTGTTTTGTTTTGTTTTCCAGCTATATCCTCTAAAAGCTACAGAAAAGGAACATTTATTTTTTTGTTTCCAGTGGTTGGCTTCTCTGTCAGAAACACGGCTCCTGAGCTTGGAAGGACTTGGATAAGGCAACGCCCTTGAGAAGGGTCTTGTTTTAGTCTTTGTTCCTTGTTTTGCTGCAATGTGAGTTCTTCAAGGACTGTCAGGACTCACCTACAGCTCCATGGGACCCTCCAGCTGCTGCCAGCCCTGTGCCAAATCCAACTCCTGGGCCAGGGCAGCACGACCCGAGCGTGGGATGTGCCTGCCAGGGAGCAGGGCAGCGTCTCCTCTGCATGAACCTCTGAACCTCCTCCCTGCCTGCAGCCTCCTCTCCACTGGAAGCAAGGACAGACGGGGACCTGGTGGCCTGGGCAGGCAGGGATCCTGCAGGAGGGGCTCAGGGAGATGACAAGACCAGGGCAGGATGTCCCACACCATAAAGCTGCATGTGAGGAAGACGAGGGAAGAAAGGGAACTAAGATCTCCAACGTCCCAATGAGCCTGGAGCACATCACTGGTGTCACCACCTCCCACCCAAGCCCACGGTGCCAGTGGGGAGCTAGTGGCACCTCAGGCACTGCCCCTCCTGCTGCCACTGTCCCTGTGCCATGGGAAGCTCCCCAGCCACGTCGGGCCCCGGGGAGGGAGGCCCAGGGCCCATCCTGGGCTCCGTGTGCACCGAGGAGAGGCCGAGAATTGGGCACTTGGAGCTGCACACCACGGCCAGGCTCACCTGCCCCTTTGGGAGCAGGCATGGAAGCACCTGGGCACGGAGAAGGGCGGAGGAGGAGGAGGAGGAGGAGGAGGAAGAAGGCAGCCTGCTCTGAGCAAAGCGCCCTCGTCCCAGCCGCCCGGGCAAGGCCTGCTCGTCCTCCACACCTTCCATCTCTGAGCAATGAATGTTTGGTCCCCTGGCATCCATTCTGGGTCTGGAGATGGCTGTGGGCGGGGAGAGCACAGCCGAAGGACAGGATTCCTTCCAGAGGTGCAGAACTGGCTGCAGGAATTCCCTGTGCTCCAGTCAGGGCTGTGGGAGCCACAGGCTCCAGCGAAGAGCACAGTGAGGGGAGGGAACCCCAAACTGAACCCCAGTCAGCAGCAAACTGCCAGCTGTGCTGAGGGGATGCAGTGAGGGGAGGGGTGCTGAGGGAAGGGCTCAGAACCCCCCGTGCCGGTGCTGAGGGAAGGGCTCAGAACCCCCCTGTGCCTGTGCTGAGGGAAGGGCTCAGAACCCCCCTGTGCCTGTGCTGGCTGTGGCTGCACCTCTGCCCCGTGCCCACCCTGCTGCTGCTGCCCCTGCCACCGTGTCCGTGTGTGCTGGGGCTATGCTGGGGACGGGTCCCTGGCCACCCCGAGGTGCCACAGGCACGTGAGGACCCTGCCTTGGGAGAGGTCCCCAAACCGAGGCGGTGGAGCCGATGTCAGATGTCCCCAGCGCTGTCCCCGTCAGGGAGGCCGAGGGCCACATCCCAGGATAATGAATCAAAGGCTTTAAACTTAAAAACTACCTAAACCCCCACTTGTAAGTTACCCAAAGTTAATTATGGTCTAACAGAGCTGTGCCTCTTCCCGCCCCGCTCCCGGGCTGCCCGCGGGGCTGGAACGAGAGTTTGGGAGCTCACGTAACCCGTTAACATTCACGGCTTCAATCGATTTTTAACTGGTATCAGTGTGTTTGTGAAAGGAACAGGACATTCCTGGCGTGGCGGGAGCCGCTGCTCCTGCCCGGCTGCTCCCGCCAGGCTCCGGTGCAGCCCCGCGTCCGGGACTGGGGATTTTAAGGAATTTAAGGAATTCAAGGAATTCGGGCTGATGGGCTTTTACCTGAGCGTGCGTGGGCTGTGCTTCCACAGGTCTGATGCAGAGATTCAATCATGGGATCACAGAGTTTAACCAAGGATCTGGAGAGCGTCCTACCTTAAAAGTTCACTTATCTCTATTTATTTTACAAAAATAAAGTTTAAAAAAATATATAAAAACCCCCACACGATTGTAATGTGAGAGTAAAACAATTACAGACAAATAAATGGTTAATAAAAAATAAATGCAGAAACACTTCCTGACGTGAGGCTCCTTCTGTGGGGCGGGGGCAGCTGTGGCCCAGGAGGAGGGGGCTGGGTGGGATTTGGGGTGCAGGGCTCGGGGTCTGGCCGGTGCCGGGGGGTGTTGGTGACAGATGCGTGTCCCAGCGCGGTGGAGCAGCAGGAAGGCCGAGCCCAGGGTGTAAGTGCAGCTCTGGAGCGCTGGCTGCAGCCCGGCTCGCCCCGAGGGATCCTGGCAGTGTCGGGGGACACGGTGGGCTCAGGGGCTTTTCCACCTGGACAATTCCATCACTCTGGGAACGAATCGGTGTTGGCTCTGTAACCCCAACCCCTACAGCCTCCCTCCCAAACCTCCCATTCCCTAGATCCCGTTCCCTATATCCCACTCCCTGTATTATCCCTATTCCCTATATTATTATCTACATTCCCAATATTATTATCCCCATACCTGATATTCCCGATATTATTATCCCCATTCCCGATATTTTTATTATCCCCATTCCCGATATTATTATCCTCATTCCCCATATTATTATCCCCATTCCCTATATCATCCCCATTCCCAATATTCCAGATATTATTATCCTTATTCCCGATATTTTTATTATCCTTATTCCCGATATTATTATCCCCATTCCCGGTTATTCCCATTCACTACGTTATTATTGCCATTCCTAGTTATCCCCATTCCTGATATTATTATTCCCATTCCCTATTTGATTCCCATTCCCGGTATTATTATCCCTATTTCCGGTATTATATCCCCGTTCCCGGTATTTTTATCCCCATTCCCGATACTATTATCCCCATTCCCGATATTTTTATTATCCCCATTCCCGATATTCCCGTCCCGAGCGCGCCCCCCAGCGGCGCGCTCCCGCCGCTGCTGCGCTCGCTGCGCGTTGTGCGGGGCCGGGCTCCTCGCGGCCGCCGTCGGGGGCGGGCCGGGCCGGGCCGGGCAGAAGCGGCCATGGGGAACCTGTTCGGGCGGAAACGGCGGAGCCGCGTCACGGAGCAAGACCGGGCCGTGCTGGTGAGCGGGGGGGAGCGGGACGGACCGGGCCGTGCTGGTGAGCGGGGGGGATGGACCGCGCCGGGCTGGACCGGGCCATGTCGGTGAGGGTGGGGATGGACCGGGCCGGGCCGTGCCGGTGAGCGGGGGAGATGGACCGGCCCGGCCCGGCTCGGCTTGGCTCCGGACTGCACGTGGGGTTTGCCGGGTCCCCGCGGCGATGGAGGAGCTGGGCCGGGGCTGGGCGACCCGCGGTGCTGTCGGTGACACGGCGCGGACAGACCGGGCGGGGCGGCGGCGCTGCTTGAGGGGGCGCTGGAGCTGTCAGGGCCGAGTCGTGACCTTTGTCCCTCCCTCTGTCCGTCCTTCTGTTCCTCTGTCCGTCCCTCTGCCCGCCCGTCCCGCCCTCCCTCCGTGTCCGTCTGTCCCGCAGCAACTGAAGCAGCAGCGGGACAAGCTCCGGCAGTACCAGAAGCGGCTGAGCCTGGGGCTGGAGCGGGAGCGGGCGCTGGCCCGGCAGCTGCTCCGCGACGGCAAGAAAGAGTGAGGGGCACGGGTCACCTGGGGTCACCTGGGGTCACCTGGGGTCACCTGGGGTCACCTGGGGCCGGGGCGGCAGTGCCACCTCCAGGGTGTCACCGGGAAGGAAACACCGCTGGGCTGTGGGAATCAGAATCCCGGAATGGTTTGGGTTGGGAGGGACCTTAAAGCCCATCCCATTCCACCCCTGCCATGGCAGGGACACCTTCCAATGTCCCGGGCTGCTCCAAGCCCTGTCCAACCTGGCCTTGGGCACTGCCAGGGATCCAGGGGCAGCCCCAGCTGCTCTGGGCACCCTGTGCCAGGGCCCAGGGAAGGATTTATTTCCAATATCCAATTTGCTCCTTGCAGGAGCAGGTCCTGGCTGCCAGTTCAGCTGCACACAAGTTGTCCCCTTTTAGCAGAAGCACAGGACAAGTGTGGCTTTGCTGGGGCTCCTTTAGGCCTCAGGTGCTTCATCCCTGCTGCGTGTCCCTCCCTCTGTGTCCCTCAGGAAAGCCATGCTCCTGCTGAAGAAGAAACGGTACCAGGAGCAGCTTCTGGATAAAACTGAGAACCAGATCAGCAACCTGGAGCGCATGGTGAGCCAGGCCTGGGGTGTTCCGGGCTGGGGCTCCCCTTGGGTCCCCTGGGGTTCCATTCCAGCTGCAGGTCCTGGCAGGTGTTCAGCCCTCTGTCCAAGGGCAAATGTCTCCAGAATTGTACGTGTGCCACAATTTTCCCTGGAGACACAGAGTGGTGTGTTTGGAATCTGCAGGTTTCCTGTTAAATGTGTGGTTTGGAAATTGCTGAAACGTTACTCACGGGGGGATGGCTGCACTGGGGCCTTCCTGGGCTTGTCTCAGCCCTGTCATTTCAGAGCTGGATGTGTTTGGATTTGGGGAGGTCTCAGCTGGGACTGGCAGCTGGAAAATCCGGTGAAATCACTTCAGGGACTGTTGGACCTGCTGGTGCAGCTGCCTGTGCCCAGCTTTTTGTGTGGATGTTTCCTGCTGCTAGTGCCCCTGACCCAACAGAAAGGGCTCCACTGATTCCTCCTTGCAGCTTCTCTGGTGGTCTTGGCAGCCTGTGTCTGCCTAATAATGGCACCCATGGAATTGTTTAGTTGGGAAGAGCCCTCTGAGCCCAGTCACTCCCCAGCACCGCCAGGGCCACCACTGTCCCCAGCTGCCACATCCCCACATCTGTTAAATCCCTGCAAGGTTCACTGGGCAGCCTGTGCCAGTGCCTGGCCAAAGTGTGACAGGCTCTTCCCTTTCTCCTTCCCACTCCAGGTGCAGGACATTGAATTCACCCAGATTGAAATGAAGGTCATCGAGGGCCTGAAAATAGGCAACGAGTGTCTGAACAAAATGCACCAGGTACTTGTGGCTGCTGCTTCAGAGGGGCCTGCCTGGAGCTGCCTCCCTGCAGGCCCCACCCACACCTGGATTTTGGCTCTGCCCTTCAGGTGATGTCCATAGAAGAAGTGGAAAGGATAATAGGAGAAACCCAGGATGCTGTGGAGTACCAGAGGGTGCGTGCATGAGGAGCTGGGAGCAGGCTCTGCACAGAGCTGCTGGGGTGGGCACTGTACCCATGAGCCACCAGGCTGGGATGTGATGTCCTTCCCTCTCTCCCACAGCAAATAGACGAGCTCTTGGCTGGCAGCCTGACTGAGGAGGATGAAGATGCCATTCTAGAAGAATTAAATGCTATTACTCAGGTGGGATTGATGGTTTTCTAACTAAAATCCACATTTTTAGGAAGCTGTTTTTAATAGCAGTTAAAATACCTTTTCCCTACTCTCAGAGTTCTGTCTGGGGGAAAGTCTGGGACATTGCCACCCCTGGTGTTTGCCCACAGTTGTAGTCTGTGACACGTGTGACAATTGTCTTTAATGTCCTCGCAGGAACAGTTGGAGCTTCCAGAAGTTCCTTCGGAGCCGCTCCCGGAGAAGATCCCAGGTATGTTCTCCTTGCACAGCTTTGGCTTCTCATGCTCCTGTCCCGTGCAGTGGTCTGAGACCCTCTCCCAGTGTAAGTGTCCTGGGAAATGGGAGGGGACAGCAGCTCCTGGAGCGGGGACAGGCCCAGCTGGGCCCTCGCTCCAGGAGGAGCCCAGGCTCTGCTCGCTGTTCTTTCGGCATCTGGTCATTCCCTTGGGGAGCTCCCTGCGTGACATCTGCTGTTCTTGTCACATTCTGTACCTGCTCTGAGACAACTTCCTGCCCTGAGACACCTCATTCATCTCATTCATCGGGAGGCTCCATAAGGAATTCCTTCCTGGCCTGAGCCAGCCAAGGCTCCCTCCCACAGCCCCAGGCCAGTCCTGCCATCATAGGCAGAGACGGTGTTTTGTGGATGTTGGATTCATCCTGCACAACACTGGATTTCCCTGAAGCTTGGGGTGACTTGGAGCTCTTCCCACCTCACTTCCCAGTGATTTGGAACCAGCTGGATGAGGATCACTGGAGTCCCACAGTTCCAGAGTTGTCAGAGCACGAGCTGATGGTCCCTGAGTGTTCCTGAGTGACCCGAAGCCTCAGTGGATGGATTTGTGTGGGAATGAAGCTGGGAAGTGGGAGAGCTCACTAAGAAGGTGACCAAACAGGCCCTGGTGGCCCTGCCTGGCAAGGAAGGAGCCCACTGGGATTCATCAGGAGTCTGTGCTGAGGAGCTGAAAACTCAGACTGGTGAAGACTCTTCCCCTGGGACAGCAGAGCCCTGAGCTGTCGCTCACAGGAGCTGGACCTCCCTGCTTGTTCAAGGAGGAGCTGGAAGAAGCCATTTCTCTGTGTGGAATCTGCCCAGGAGCAATCTGGGATGTGGGGAATGGGGCTGGTTTCCTTGGAGATTGTTTACTCCTAAACAGGGCTCAGGTGTCAGCACTGAGGCCAAACAAAACACAGCCCAGGGGTGAGGGCAGAGCTGGCCCTGCTCCTGCCCAGGATCTGTCCCTGGGCTGGGAGCTTGGCTGAGCTAGGCATGTTCTGAAAGTCTGTGATTCTTCAGTGCTGTGAAAAAGGGATATTTCCACATGGGAATGTGGGGTTGTTTCTAACCAATTTCTCTTAGTTCAGGTGCTGTGCAAAGCATTTGCTGCCCTGCAGATTGGACTCTGAGCCTTGGATCCTCCTCAGGAGATGGCTGCAGGATGTTTGCATTCTGTAACAAGTTTCTTTTCCTTCCACAGAAGTGTCACCCATCAAGAACAGGCCAAAGCCAGAGCTGGTGGCAGCATCTTAACTCCCAGTGCTGGGGATTCCCCCACGAAACTTTCACCCTGGACAGTTTGCCCTCCCAGCATGTGCTGGGAGCAGGCAATGCCTTGGCAGCATCCCAGCTGTGCTGGGTGGAGGGTGGAGCAGGATTCCCTGCGCAGGGTGGGGAACCTCAGCTGATTATTGCTCTTGTATCAAGATTATTTTCTAGTGCTTTCTTTTTTTGTAACTTAAATTCCAAACACACTCAGCTGCGCTGTCTCGGGATTAAACAGCAACTCTAAATCATCCAAAGCCAAATTTTTCTCTGTAGGTTTGATTCTGGTGGTCAGTCTGCCTTTGCTCTGGCCAAATCCCAGGAAATCCCATGCTCAGAGTTCTGGTGTTTGTGCTGGGCATGGGCTGGGTGAGCACAAGCCCTGTGGAGCACTCTGGTGTCCCTCTGTCCCTTCTCTCTCCTGGTTCCATCTGTGCAGGGGTGGCCATGTCCCTGTCCTGCTGCACTTGGGCAGTGCTGGAGCTCTGGGCTGGACTCGGCCTGGTTTGTGCAGAACCAGCCCCAGGGGGTTTGGTTTGGGCCAGGCTCAGCCTGGCTGCTCAGCCCTGCTCCTGCTGCAGCAGCTCTGGCTGGGCAAAGCCTGACCTGCCGTGAGCTGAGGAGCTGGGCAAAGCCTGACCTGCTGTGAGGAGTTGGACACGGTTCAGCCCCAGGTGCAGAGCCCTGTGGAGCTGGGCAGCCCTGGGCTGGCAGAAATCTCCCGCCATGCCAGCACGGAGCTCCTGCCTGTGTCAGGAGCCAGGATTCCTCCCTCGTGGGCTCTGCTCTGGCGTCAGAGTTCAGCTCTGGCTGGGATGGACTGACGGATCCCATGGACTCTGCTCCAGTGCTCCTGCCGGACGTTTCCTCGGGGCTCAGAGACGTTTCCTCGGGCTCGTGCTGCTCCAGACATGGAGCCTGAAGCTCTAGAAATCACCACTCCAAAGTGCTCTGGGAGCAGCTCGAGGGAGCCCCATCCCCTCTGAGGACTCACTCGGATGCTGAAGGGTCTGGAACGCTGCCGGCAGCCAGGAGGTGGCAGATTTGGCTGCTCTTGGAACGACCTCACCTGCCAGCTGGCTGATGCTCTTCAGGACACTGCAGATCTTTATTTATTATGTTCTTGAAGCCACAACCCTTCATCTGGATTTTTGTGACAGCAGAAGGACCAGAGGATCCTTGGAGACTTTGTGGGGCTGTTGTTGGGGCTGTGGGATCTGGTGCTAGACAAAACGTGATCCCAGGGGCTGGGGTGCTCCCCCGTGGTGCTGGGCCAGCAGCAGCTCTGGGTGGATTCGTGCTCTCCGTGTCCTCTCTATTGTGTTCCAAAGACTGGCCAGGGCATCCTCGTCCTCCTCGTGTGTCCCCAAGGCAGTGAGTGCCTTGGAGCCACCCCCTTTCTGCTCCCACTGCTGTCTCCTCACTGATGTTCCATACCAACCCCACAGTCCCTGGCCCTGTGTTTGACACCAGCACAGTGCTGGCAAAACAGCTGCTGCCTCTGGAGCTGGCTGGGACATTGGATGATCCCAGGGCCATGTCTCTGGTCACCCCAGCTGCTGTTGGGACAGCCAGCTCCTGCTCCCAGCCCTCCCAGACAGGGTCCTTCTCTGCTCCTGTGCTCAGTCTGTGCTGCAACACAGCCCATTCCCAGCAGAGAGAGCCTTGGATTCACCAGTGCCGTGCTGGCAGGAGTATTTCTGTTCCTTCAGGGTTCCTTCAGCCTGGTGCCAGCCGGATGCTGGGTTGTTTAACGTGCCCCTGATTCATCTGCGGGCACTCCCAGGAAGGTCTGGAAGGGATCTGTCCTGGGAGTGAAGCTTCCATTGCTGGTGCTTTGGGAAAACCCTGTTCGCTGGGATTGGCATGGCCACGGAGAGGCATGAGGAGGGTGTGCTGCAGTCCCTCTGCTCTGGGTTTCTCTCTGTTGAGTGTCCTGGCAGGAGGAGAGATGAGCCAGCCCTCCCCAGGGACACCATGCCAAGGCTGGGCCGGGCCCTGGTGGGTGTGGAGAGGGAGCGGAGCTGGTGCTGAAGGGGTTAATGCAGCTCCTTCCATTGGTTGTTGCCACAGTGGAGAGGCCATTTACTGATCCAGCAGGAAAGTTCAGAGCAGATTGGCCGCAGCTTCCTCTGCTACTCCCTGCCCCACCAGCCTGTGCCGGGTCTCCTTGGGAGGAAGGGCCAGGAGTGGGCTGTGACCTCTGTGCTGTGCTGTGACAATAAACTGGCTCCAGTGGCTCCACTGACTCCTCTTGCAGCCTCGTGTTTGCACAGGGAGTGTTTTGGATGAGCAGGAGTTGCTGCCTCCTCCCTGCCCTCCTTCCTCCCTGCTCCTGGGAGAGATGTGGGCAGAAAATTTCAGAGCAGGCTCCTTGTGTGACACAAACAGCCCTGTTTGGCCCTGTGTGCCTGGATGGCTCCGGGAGGTGACAGTGCTGGATGGTCCTGGCACGGCCCTGAACCAGGTATGGCTGAGGTTTTTGAGAGCCTCTGCCACTGCCCTCCCCTCCTTGAGTTTACAGTGAGGCCAGATTAGGGGATTTGTAGGAATTACTGTGGAATTGTCAAACTGATCCACGGCCAGCCCGTGCCCAGACTTGGGGCTCACGTGGATGTGTGGCTCCCTCCTGAGGGACCACACTGTCCCATCCCATTTTGCCTCCCGCTGTAGGACTTGGTGCTTCCATCCCTGTGGAGTTGTCCACCTGCCCCAGCCACCACCGAGCCCCCGTGTGTGACTGTCCCCCGTTTGGAATGGGCACAGGGCCCGGGGACACCACACGCTCCACCTGGTGGGGGGCGAGGCCCCACCTGGGATATGCCTGAGTTCTGGCTGTGCTTGGACAGCAGCTGCTCCCTTGTTACTCTGGGTTTACGTCTCTCCTGCTGCTGGGAGCAGCGGGATGCTCCCGGACCCCCCTGCCTGTGCCAGCCGGGCCCTCGGGGTGGCTCGGCCCCCCCTGGCTGCCCTGCCGGGCCCTGGGAAAGCAGCTGTGCCGAGTTCGGAGTGTTTAATTAGCACTCCCCGTGCCCCTCAGCTGTGGCAGCGGGGTGGGAGCCAGCTCCCGCCGGGAGGGCTGCGCACGGAGCTCTTCCAGCTGTGTTTGAGTTGGCCAGATGTTGAGCGAGAGGAGCGTGGAGGCAGCACTGCTCGTTGTTAATTAAACCCTGGGGAACAGGAACAAACCTCCCGCTCCTGCCTCGGCTGCCCCCGCAGCGCCCGGAGCCCTCCCTGGAGCCCCCGGCCCTCTCCTGAGGCTCGGGAGAGGTTCTGGCCACCGGAGAATGCCCGGGGCAAACCTGCCGGGGCAGACACAGCACGTGTGGCAGTGACAGGGAATGCAGCATTCCCAGGAGCAGTCACTCCTCCTGCATCTCCGCGCTATTCCCAACACCCGGTGTGGCAGTGCGGGACCCCGGCCCCACGCAGGGAAGGGGGAAAGGAGGAGCTCTGCGGAGAGATGTTGCTGCCCATTCCCTGCTCCCTCCGCAGGGCTGGTCCCCGTTCCATGGGGACACTGCCCCATCCCATGGGGTCTGCCTGGCCGGAGCGCTGCCCACAGAGCCTTCGTCCCACATCCCGCGGGCCCGAGCGAGCTCTGAGACTGGGGGAGCAGGAGTTCCAGCAGCGTTATGCAAGCAGTGCCTTTAAATAGACTCTTACTCCCTGCTGTCCAGGAGGCAGCTGGGCACCAGCAGCACTCCCTGGGGCCGTGCTGGGCCCTCCCCAGCCACCCCCACCCCATCCGTGTGCCTGCAGCTGCCACGAAGCTGGTTTGGGGCAGAGGCCGGGAGCTGCCTCCCCTCCTCAGCAGCTCTTCTCTGGGCTTTGAGGGAATTGTGTAACGGGAGGTGGTGGCACAGCCCTGGCAGTTTCTATGCCAACACAGCTGGATGGCAGCATGGCCGGGGAGGGAGGCTGCCAGCCCACTCACCCCCCAAACAGCTGCACAGCCCCCAAACTGCTGCACCCCAACAGGGCTGCACCCCTGACACGCTGTCATGCTCTGCTGCCTCCGACGTTTCCTGGAACAGCCATGGAAAAACAAAACAGAGCTGAGAACCTTGGAGGTGTCGGATCCGTGGCCTCTCATCTGGGCCCTGCTGCTTTTTGGCACAAGGGGTTCAGGGGCCCTGGGGGCTTTCCCTGTCCCCCCTCAGCAGCCCTCAGCTCCCACCCCATTGAGGGGAATGAACTCATGGTGTCTCTTGTCCCCCACCCTCCCTGGCAAACCCTGACACAGGACCAGGCAGGTTTGGTGGATCTTTCATCTTCCTCCTCCTCCTCCTCCCCTTCATTATCCACACCCTGAGCTTGCCCTGCCCTGTGTGGGGGTCCCGGGGGTCTGAATGCTTCCCACACTTGGGGGCACGGCTGGGGTGCTGCATTCTGCACCCAAACCCCACAGTGCCAGCCCCCCATCCCACTCGGACACACTGGAAGCCAACCCCTGGCTCCTTCCCTTCCGTCTTCCACATTTCCAGTGCCCTGGTGTCACACTGAGTCACCAGCAGAGGGATAGAAGAGGCTTTGGCAGGGAACAAGCCCAAGTTTTGATAGTTGAACTGTGGGAAAAGAAAAAAATCAGCGCAATTTCCTAATTAGAGCAGCGCTGGGAACAAAGCGGGTCTGTCCGAGCGCGGCCGGGAATGTGACCTTTGCTGGCTCCCGGTGCCAGACGGGAGCTGCCGCTGCTTGGCAGGGCTGAAATGCCTCAGCAGCGCTGAAATGCCTCAGCAGGACCTGCTCTGACGTAGGAGCCAGAATTCCTCCTCCTGGGGGACGCGGGACCCGCGGCAGACGGGTGGAAGGAGCACTGGGAGGTGGCAGTTGTCCCCGTGCCACCACTTTTCCTGCCCTGCCCTGCCCTGCCGTGGAATGTGGCTCCTCAAGTCGCGGGTGAAGCCGTGGCCACGCCGGGTGTCCCCGAGGGCCAGCGCTGCCGCGTGACGGGTGTCCCCAGCCTGTGTCCCCTCCCGTGGCCGCCCCTCGGGCAGCACAGCAGAGCCGTGCCAGGTTGCTCCGTGGTTAATTAGCGAGAGAGGAAATGAGTGGCGAGCACTCCCAGGGCCGGCTGTGCCGCGAACCAGGAGCAGCCGCGTCCCTGCGGAAAGGCTGGAGATGCCGTGCAGGGAGCTGGTGGCCTTGAGGCTGGAGCAGGAGCTGGGGCAATTTGGCAGCGCGTCCTTCAGGCCCCAGATCCAGGGTTTTGCCGCTACCCGGAGCTGGGATGGGCAGCCACAGCCATCAGAAGTGGCCATGGCACAGACAAACCTGCCCGAGGGGGCTGTGGGGCTGCGACCAGCCCAGTGCCAGCTCGAGGGACAGAAAGGGAGACACGGGCGGGGCATGGCAGCGGGACCTGATGCTGTCCCTTCTGCCACCTCTCTGTGACCGACTGGTCCTTCCCAGGCAGGGCTGGGCAGGGGGGAGGCAGCTCCCGAAGGTGCCCAGAGCCCCCCAGGGTGCCCACAGCCTCCAGCAGCACCTCGGCTCTGCCCCAGACGCTTCCCCGAGCTCAGCAACGTGATGCAAAATCCCATCATACCAATTATGCAAATCGCATAAACTATTCCTGTTATTCCGAAGGATCCCCAGAGAGCTCCTTAGCGCTGTAATTCAGCATTACTCACTGGTGAAACAGGCGCTGGGGCAGGTGAGGAGGGACGGGGCTCGGGCTGTGCCCCAGCCCGGCAGCGAGGGGGACCCGGCGCGTTTTGAGGCTTCCCTAGAACACACAGCTCTGCTCCCCCAGCCCCCAGGTTGAGTTTGCTGTGGAGCCCTCCCAAGCCCCAGTCCCCGGGGATGGCAGTGGGGATGTGTCCGGCTGTCGCACGGGCGGTGCCACCCCGCTGTCCCTTCCCCTCGCGCAGCAGCCGGCGCCCCCCTGCACCCCTCATCCCACTCGGTGCCTCCATCCTCGCAAGCTCAGCACGGCATCCGCAGCGCTTTGTTCTCCCACCCACTCCTTGTTTCCTCCGTCATTCCGGCTCCTCCCTGTGCCTGCGCTCCCCGGGATCCTCCCGGGAGAGCCGAGCCTCCTCCGGACGCGCTGGCTGAGCCCGGCCCTGGCAGGGCACGGGGAACGCGCAGGGGACACGTGGCAGGGCTCCAGGAGCGCTGCTGGCACCAGGAGTGTCCCAGACACCAGCAGCAGCCCCGCCCGGCCACCTGCAGCCCACAGCCACGGGGACTGGTCCTGGAGTCCCTCTGGGGATTGCCATCAGTGCCCCCAGGGATGACACCTGGTCCCCAGGCTCTGCGGCCCTCACCATGGGCAGGGCCAGGTGCTCCGAGGCAGAGAGTGACACACATGTCACATCAGGGAGCAGAACTGTCCCCGAATCCCTGGACACAGCAGCCTGCACTGCTGGGAGTCTTGCTCAGGTGCTGCTTCCCATGGGATTAGGGAAACCCTGGGATGATGAGAAGCCAGGTACTTTGTCGTGCCTCAGTTTCCCCTTGGTGAAGTGCCCCCACCCCACTTTGTGAGTGCCACTTGCCCCAGCGTGAAGCAGGAGCTGGGATCACTGGATCCAGCACTGCAGCCTCCAGCCTGCAGGGTAAGGGCCTGGATTGTTCATCCTTGGCTAATCCCCAATAAATGGCTTTGCTCAGCAGGATTTAACTGCTGGGAGCTGCTGGCACACATGGGACATCTCCAGCCCAGGGACGGCTCCTGAGTCCTGACCCCCTGACGGTTCAGGGACCAGCTCCCACCAGCACCAACAGTGACAGAGTCATGGAGTGGGCTGGGTTGGAAGGGACCTTAAAGCTCATGGGACATTCCACGAGACCAGGATGCTCCAAGCCCTGGTCCAACATGGCCTGGAGCACTTCCAGGGATGGGGCAGCCACAGCTTCTCTGGGAAACCTGTGCCAGTGCCTGCCCATCCTCACAGGGATGAATTTATTCCCGATATTTAACCTAAACCTACTCACTGTCAATTCCAGGCACCTGCTGGAGTCCTGGGGAGCAACAGCTGCACTGCAAAGGGGAGGCTAAGGCTGAGTTTGGGAGGATGCTCCAAGACCTGGGTACTGGTGTGGGGTTTGCTGGCCCAGCTCCTTAACGAAGGAAGTGTGAGGACAGCCTGGGGTTGAGGAGGGGCCCCCGAGGAGGGCAGGGGACAGAACTGAGTGAGGTGTTCAGGGAAAACATATCCTGTGCTCGCCTGGATTGGCTCAAACCCACCTGGCCGATTCCCCAGTGACCCCCAGATGTCAAAAAAATCACGTTTAGATTATTTTAGAAATAAAAACTTCCTGACACAGCACAGGGAGGGCTCGCAGTGATGTCAGGGCTCCGATGGAGAAGCCATCTGCCCAGGAGCATGGGACAGGCAGTTCATGGGAATCTCGTTAGCACGGGGACACGGGTACACACCTGCCCTGCTCGGGCTGTGCCAGGCACCAGGGGCTGGGTGGGCTCAGCCTCCCCTTCAGCACACGCTGAAAAGGAGGAACAGAGAGCCAGGGCCTGCCCCAGAGCCAGCGGGACTGAGTGGGCAAACAGGGGAGATGGAGGTGGAGGTGGAGGTGGAGATGGAGATGGAGGCAGCTTCTGCAGCCTGGTCCAGTTCCCTGCCTGGTCTCTCCTGCTCTGGCAGTGCCAGGAGAACCCAGTGACCACCTGGAGCAGCTGGGGCTGGATCTTTCTTGGGAAACTCTGAGCATTTTCTCAGGGACTGTGACAAAAACCAGCACTGGTGCTATGATGGTCCCTCTGCTTCCTCCTCTCTGTGCTGGCCAGTGCCACATCCCACTAAGATGCACCAGGGATTCCAACCCACCTTTATTTCTCCTCTCTCCGTGTCACCAGAGGCTTCCCGAGTCGCTGAGGATGTGGCAGCTCTCGGTGACCCTGCAGTGCCACGTTCCCCTCCCTGGGCAGTTATGCTGCCCTGCAGCACCTCCCTCCCGTGTCCCTCCCTGGCAGCCACCGCGGCCACCAGGGTGGCATTTCGGGAGCAGGGAGAGTGTCCCCAAGCTGGGAACACGGAGGGGCTGCTGGCGGGAACTGTCCCTCAGTGCAGCTGCTGTCACTGCCCTCGGACACCACTGCTCCAGCCACTGCTGCCCTGGCCATCACTGCCCTCGGCCGTCACTGTCACAGCCGTCGCTGCCCTGTCCCCACCTCTGTCTTGTGCCGGGCGCGTGACCCGGCCGGGAGCGCTGGCACGATGCCACGCTGGTAATTAAGAAGGAACCTAATGAAACTTCGAAAATAGCACAATTTCCTCCCCACACCTGCAGCCGAGCGGGGTGGATTACATAAGTTATTGTTGCCACAGCAACTTCGCTCCACCCGGGGCTGGAGGTGGCCGGTGCCGCGTGTGCCGCTGTGCTGTCACCCCGGGGAGGGATCGCTCGGGGATGGGGCCGCTGCCAGCGCCGGGGCTGCTGCCTGCTCATCCCAGCGCTGTTCCCAGTCTGGCGTGGTGCTTCTCCACGCCGCACCCGCCCCCCCGCCGTGGATGGTCCCGCCTTCACAAGGGCACACGGAGAAGGCGCCGCGGGGATCCAGGTAACCCACGGGGACTCTGGCGCCATGGTTACCCTGGGCACGCTCCAGCTGCCGCCGAGCCCCGGGGAGTGAATCACCCTGACAAAAAGGCAGCGAGCAGCAACCAGGAAAAAAAAATAAATAAAAGGCAATCAAAGCAAACGCTACGGCACGAGGCAGCGGCAGGTTTTCCTGCTGAGAATTCCCAGGGTGCTGCGGGAGGCTGCGGGCTCGGCACCGCTCCCGGGCCACGGGCAGCATGGGCAGTGAGGCCGGGAGGTGGGGACATGGCAACAGCCAGGGACAGCGATAATTTGGTCCATGCGGCTCTGACTGTCGGGAAATGAGCTCCCTGGCTGCTCACAGCCATGGAGCCGCTGTGGGAGCAGGGAGATATGAGGGAGAAAGGTTTTCAGCACTCAAATTCCAGGGGGTAAGGAGAAGCAGAGTACGGGAAGAAAGTGGAGCGGCTGTCTGCGAGCAGGCCTAGATGGAAGAAGCTCTCTGAGGACCGTCCCAAAAGGCCTTTTTTATTACCAGAAATTACAAATCCTTTTATCTTCCTCACCAGAGGAACAGCTTGTTTGAATTGCTGGGCTGTCACACTGGAATTAGATGCAAGAACCCCCCACATCCATGACGTAGCGAAGAACTTACATAACGTAACTAAAAATAAGGTGATGGAGATGCAGAGGGAGGCACTCTACTCCTGGGTGCTTGATCCTGGCTCCTTCACCGACGCTGGAAAGCCAGCGGGGTGCCCGTGTCTGGCTGAGGGAGCCAACTGTGGCTGGCCACATGGGATGAAGAGGGAATGTGGCACCGGGGTGTCCCAGGAGCCACGCAGGCAGCCAGGCATTCCCCTGGGAACACCTCCCAGGGCAGTCCTGGTCCCACAGCTGCTCCCTTTCCTCAGCCCCGGTGGGAAAGGGTTAACTGGTCACTCCAGAAACGTGAGAAAATCCTGCTCAGAGGCTGTAAATCCTTCACTGTGCTCTGGAGCGTGGAACCTCTGAGGCAGAAACCAAAATGGGACCCAAATGCAGCCAGAGGGAGCAGCTGCTGTCTGTGCCCTCCTGGTCCTTGCCAGGGCTGGGAGGGAGAGCGGGCAGGGGAATAGCAACAGGAGGTTTGGGAGCAAGGTATCGACCTGGGCTCCGTGTTCTCAGAATTGATGGATGTGCTGGAAAATAACATGCTCGGATGCTTAACTATTTCACTGCTTCTCCCAGCAGAGAGGAGGGAGAGGAAGGCTCGGCCCATGGGCACGGTCCGGCCGTGAGGTTCCATTTAACCACGGCTCACCCTGTGGGGAAAGCAGGGCACAGGGATGGGGACACTGGCCCTAGGGCACGGGCCTGCTCCTCGTGTCCCTCAGGAGCTGGGTGAAAGTCACTGCTGGTGGCCAGAGGCGTGGGAAGGACAGGGCTGCATGGCTTAGGTGTCCCACGGGGACCTGACAGCCAGGAGCTCTGGCAGGAGCCTCCCATGGGAACCCTGGTTCTCCTGGCTGGCCAGGTGGTGGGACAGCCTGGGGACAGTGAGGTGGCAGGCAGGGGCTGGTCTCCCTTGGGATGAGCATTCCAAGCACTTATCGTGGTGATGGCTCATCCCAGCTCTGTTCTCCCGGCCTCCCTGGACAGTGTGCACCCTCTTTCCCAACACCCCACAAACCACGGGCTGCTCTTCCTTCTCCGACTGCTCCTCACCCATCCTCACCCAGGGCACAGCTGGGGATGGAGCCCAGCCCCAAAGTGGGGGTACAGCAGGGGGGGTACAGCAGGGGCTGGAGGGTGGGACAGCTCAGGGATGTGGGGCACAGCGAGAGCTACGTCGTGGGGTAAAGCAGGGGGATAGTGTGGGGTCATGGGCTGTGGGGTGAGGTATGGCACAAGTGCAGGGCAGGTTATGGGGTGTGGGATGGGGAATGGGGTGAAGGAGGGGCACGGAATGTGAACGGGCCGTGGAATGGGGTACGGCACGGGGAATGGCCACGGGATGGGGCACGGGGGGCACGTGGGTGCATCCCTCCCTACCCCCGCGCTCTTCGCAGCCCTCCCGCCACTCCCAGCCCTGCACGGCCGGGGCGCGGAGCGCAGACCGGCCAGGCCCGGCCCGGCTCCTCCCCGCGGGGCGGGGCCAGGCTGGCCGGGGCGGTTCGGGGCGGGCACGGCCTCCGGGAGCCGATAAAAGGCACCGCGGCCGCGGCTCCGCGCTTTGCTCCCGCCCGGCTCCGCCCGCTGCTCTCGCTGCTCCCCGCGCCGCCGCCCATGGTGCTGCCCGGCCCGGCCGGCATGGCCCGCTCCGAGGAGGTGCACCGCCTCACCGAGAATGTCTACAAGGTGGGTCCGCAACAGGTGCCCGGCGCCGCGCCTGGCGGTTTTGTTGTTACCGGAGTTATTTGAATTATTGAATCTGCCCTCCCTGGGACGCGCGGGGGCAGAGCGGGCGCGGGGCGCGGGCGGAGGCGCCGTCGGGGCCTGCCCCGGGATGTGCCTGGGGCCGGCACGGACCGAGGGACACCCCCGAGCCGTCCCCGGGCAGCTCCAGCCTTGCCGGGGGGACCCGCGGACACCGGGACCCGCGTGGGGATGTGCCGAGCCCGGGGTGGGCAGCGCTGTCCCCGCGTCACCCCGGAGCGGGGCAGCCCCGCGGCGCCGTCACTCGCTGCTCTGGCACAAGCCGGAGCCGTCAGAGCCTTCCCCATCCCCTGGACTTCGGGAATCTCTCCGGTTTTCCTTTCTGCTGTGCTCCCGCTGTCCTGAGAAAATGCAACAATTTATGTGGTTTGATTTCCCTCCGAAGGAAGCGGTTTCTGCTCTGTTGGGTCTTGAGACTAAGACTAATAAAACCGCTGTAGCCTAACGTGTAACGCAGGATGTCATTTGTTAAACTGGGAAGCTTGCACGATTTCCTGTGATTTAAGGGCTTGGATTGAGTTACCTGGGAGCACAGAGCAGGGAAAAAAATAGAAGAATGTGGTACAAAAAGTACCGAGGCAGTGAAGTTCTGAAGTCTTGGTTTCGGAGATTCTGGCCTGTAACAATTGTTCAGGCAGAGCCGTGGCACCCGAAATCTTGGCTAGTCTGAATCTTGCTGTCATTTTGCTGTGGTCCCTGGGGCTCCCTCCCACCCTGCCAGGCAGCTCGTGTACCCGGACTTGCCCCGTGCAGGCTGTCCTTGGTGTGGGGCAGAGCTGGCACCGAGGGTGTTCCCAGCCTTCGTGCCTTGGCACTGCCGGGCCCGGAGCTGCCTGGGCAAACAGGGCGAGAGCTGCTGGGGCCGGGGGCTGGGAGCAGCCTCAGCCGTGACTCAGTTGTTGTTTGAGGTGTGTAGTCCTCGAAGCACGGGGCTAATGACGGGTTTGGGGAGCAGGTCACCGTCTCCCCGGGCCGGCCCTGGAGGAGCGCAGGGCAGTTCGTGCCGGCCCGACACGTGCGCTCGGATGGAGCCCGTCCCCGGGGAACGGGGGCTGGGGGCGAGTGCTGGCCCGGGGGTTCCTGCCCGGAGCCACAGCCGAGCCCCTGACCCATCGGCGCCTGGCTGAGCCCAGGGCAGAGTGCACGGGCTCGGGAGCAGCCCGCAGGTCTCCATCGGTCCGTGCACACCTCAGCTCCTTGGGATGCCGGTGGGAGCAGCTGGATGCGGGGAAATGGGAAGGTGGAACTGGTGAAAATCTCGTGGGTTCAAAATCAGTGTCTCGGTGCTGGGAGCTGGAGGAGGGCGGTCCTGGCTCCGGCTGTGTTCCCTGTGGTGAGCAGCGGCTCCTGAAGCCAGCAGTGCTTTTCCCGGCCTCTGGAGATGTGTGGCACGTGGTGCTGCAAGAACCTGGCGTGTCCCTGTTCCACCGAGGGCTTCAGCCTACCCTGAGCCCGGCAGGGCAGCTGGGGCCTCGGGGGCTGGGGTCTTCTGGATCTCCTTAAGCTTTGGAGTCTCTGAATCCAGAACCAGTCCCAGTGCTTCAATCCCCGTCACCCGGGTGTTTTTTTTTGGCCTGTGCAGGAGCCTGAACGCTGCCATGGGCAGGAGGAGACAACCCCAGGAGGTGCTAATGCCACCGAGCCCAGCCCGAGGGTATCTGGGCTGGGTGACCGAGCCTTGCTTTGCCTCCTGCCGCGGCCTGGGCGGTCCGGCCAGAGCGGGAGCGGGTTCGGAGCGGAGCAGCGGCTCCCGGGCCGGGCAGCCGCTCCCCGCAGGCTTTCCCGAGGCGCTCTGCTCGGGAACCCATTGTCATGGTTTTCCAGAAGCAGCGCTCACCCTCGGAGTGACTGTGCTAATGAGCTGGTGGAGGAGCTGTCAGCCGCCCCCGAGCCGATGCTGCCACTACAGGCAGCTGCCTACACACGGGGAGTAATTACAGAGGGAGACGGAGGCTGCTGGCACCTTCCGCCAACGTAATCCCACCTTTCCCGCTGCTGATTCACTGTCAGGACCCCGGCGTAGCGGCACAGCTGCGGGCTGGGCTCTGCCATGAGCCCCGGGCCGGGTGTGAGGACGGGTGGCTCCCTCCGCTCCCTCCCCTGCTCCGGACTGTCTTTTTGCAGAAAGCAGGGACTGGCAAATCTTCTTCCCCCGAAGACAGATCTGTCTCCTCCTGCCAGATGAGATTATTGCCGTTTACAGCCCAACCTCCATTTCATTTTAAAGCCATTTTTCCGTGCGGGAGATGGGTTTGCAGTGGTGTGTGAGTGGCTCTGCGTTTGAAGAGGTGTTGGCCTCACAACTCGAAGCTGAATTGTCATGCAGAAACACGGGCAGAATTCCTGAGGGCCCTTTGCTCCCCACCAGCTGCAGTCGATGTTACTGTGATACCACAGCCTTTCCTCCTCGTGTCCAGCTCCAGAGGGAAGGGAGTGATTCTTCCTCAGGAGGTTCAGGAGGGAAACTGTGGCTGGTTTGGTGTGTTTGGCAGTGGGGGGATGATGTGTGTGGCACAGGAGGAAGGAGCCAGCCTGTGGCACCCCAAATTCATGCCCTGTGGTCTCTGCTCCCTGCCTTGAGGCTTCCTGCAGCCCAGCCGTGGGACATCTGTGGGTGGCACCCTGGGAGTGGCACCAAGGCTCCGTGGTGGGCTCGGCCCTGGCACTGCCAGGGGCTCTGAGCTGGGAATGCTGTTCCGTGCCCTGGGAGGGCACTCCTGGCCTCCCTGGGGATGGGACACCTGCAGGCAGGTGGGATCGAGGTGTGGGAAGCAGCAGCTGCTGCCTTGCCAAGTGTCCCACCCTGGTGGAGCTGCTGCCCTTCCCTGCCCTCGGGGCTGCTGCGCTGGACCTGCCCGAGGTTGGGGTTTCAGCCCGAGGTTGGGGTTTCAGCCCGAGGTTGGGGTTTCAGCGGTGCTGCTCGTGGTGCAGGGCAGGGCATGGGGCAAGCAGCTCCTCTGGCCGCAGCCTGGGGCTCGGCCCCTTGGTGCCACATCTGTGGGGACCCTTCTGGTTCCTCAGGGGACATCCCACCCCGAGGATGTGAGGATGGCTCTGCCTTGCAGGGGTGACCACGGCTGGGGACTGAGGGGTGTTCCCAGAGTGCTGGCTGCTCTGTGTGGAGCCTCATCCCAGCTCTCTTCAAACCCTGACCCCTGCACAAAGATGTTCAGAGCTCTTGCCCTCAGACTTGCCCTCGTGTTCTGGCATGACAGCCAGGAGGAAGTAAATGCCTTTAGATTAGGGACTGATTTTTTCCATGATTTTACCAGCTGGGCTCCTTCTTGACAGAAACTTGTCTCTTGAAACCCCCAGGGCTACTCCTGATGGTGCCAGGCAGGACACGCTGTGATGGAGGAGGCAGCACTGGGCTTTGCTGGGCATTAAATATTGATAGCAAAATGATGAAAGTGCTCCTGGAGCCAGGCTGACCCATTTAGACATGAAACTTCCTTGGAGCTGAGCTGCTTCTGCAGTGTGGCAGTGGCACTGGAGAGTCCCCTGGTGCTGCCCCCCTGTCCTGCTTGTCGTGGTCACCCTGGGCTGGGCCCAGCTCCCTGTGCAGGGGCAGTCCTGCAGGGAGCCACAAAATCCTGGAGAAGGTTAGAAAAGCCCTCTGGGCCCATTGTGTCCAACCATTCCCTGAGCGCCTCTGAGGCCACTGAGCCACGTCCCCAGGTGCCACATCTGTGTGGGTTCTGAGCCCTTCCAGGGACGTGTTGGGAACGTTGTCCTTCAGCTGTTGAGCAGGACTTGCCTGAGCCATGTCCACTTCCAGCTTGAGGAGGACTTAAACTCGGGCTTTAGGAGCTGGAATTCCGTGATCCTCGCGGGCTCCTTCCAGCTCGGGATGTTTTATTCTTTCCCGTGATTCTGAACTTTTCTTGATGGGCTAATTTATGGGCTCGGAGCATCCTGGTTGTAGCTGGGGTGTGCTCAGAGGGGAGAGAAGGGAGCTCGTTTCTGTTGCCTCTTCCCCCACCGAAGGGAGCAGGGCCGTGTCCTGGAGACCTTGTGCTTTGCATTAGTTTCATTTTTGGCAGCTGAATAAAGCCGTGCCAATCCCGGAGAGCTGAGTGGTATTACCCAGGGAATTCAGCACAGTGGAACAAAGCAAAGCCCTTTCAACCCTTGGCTGCCAGGTTTTGTCTGTGTTTTTCTGAACTCTGCCCAGGCAGCCCATGGAAGGCAAACAACTTGTGGGTGCTGCTGAGGGGGCAAAATCTGGGGAGAATGAGATTTGCTTTCACTGCCATAGTGTCACTGAATATTTGCTTTGCTCTTGGCATCCTGCAAACCTGGATTCGCCTCTCCTGTGGGGGACAGCCCTGCCAGAGACCCTGGTCCCCCCACAGAGGGGATGAGCCCTGTGCTGCCAGGGGAGCAGCTCCAGCATGTCCCTGGTGTGAGGGGTGATGAGCCATTCCATGGCACAAATCTGTTCATTTCCCACTATTTCTCCTTGGCAGGTCTCAGGCTCTCACCTGGAGGGGGGTGTGAAGGCTCTGGAGCCACCTTCCCTTCCCACCCTGGGAGTGAGAGGAAGGCTTGGGAAGGGCTATTTTTATCTCCGGAGTGAGGAGCCCTTTCCACCGCTCTCATCCTGCCAGGCTGTTTTTGTTGGAGGCTCCAGACAATGTTTTAAAAACATTCACTTTCAGCAAACTTCCTCCTGGGGGTTGGTGAATTTTATTTGGCCAGCACAGAGTCACCTTCCTGCTCCTTCAGCTGCTCCATGAGACCCTTTGGGGGCTTTTATCTCTTTATTTGTTGCTTTAAAACCTCTCTTGTGGATCAGGGGGGCAGCAGGAGCTGCCCTGAGCAGTGCCAGGGCTGGGCTGTGCTTTGATTCCCTCTGGTTTGGGCATGATGTGCTGAATTTCGGATGGTGCTTTGTCTGGGGATCCTGTTCCATCCCTAATTCCCTGAGTTTCATGCTCAGGACGATGTGTTTACACGGGCACTGCAGAGAAAATCACACTATTTACATATCCCTGTGCTCTGCTTGTACACAAACACTGCTCTGAGCCTGTGAACCGCCGAAAAATCTCCTCCCTGCAGAGCTCCTGCCAAATTTCTGCTGCTTAAATACTGCCCAGCCTCGGAGTGCTTGGGCTGGGCTCGAGCGTGGTTGGGGCTGCAGGAGTGGGCCTGTGTCCCTGTCCCTGCTGTGGGCAGGGGGATTGTCCCTGTCCCTGCCATGGGCACTGATCCCAACCTCGGGCTGCTCTGTGGGATAACCCAGGAAGATTTTGGACCGGACTTAAAAGTGATGTGGGCAGGATGGAGCAATCCTCACCAGTGGTAATTAACTGCTGTGCAATTGTCTCCTACACCTTGGAGAGCACCTGGCTTGTTGCTACAGGTTCATTTTCTCCTTTCAGGCTGAGCACATCCACCAGACTGCTCTGAGCTGCCCCAGAACAGCTTCCAGGGGCCCTGGTGTTGGCCTGCAGCCTTAATTAGCGGGGCAGCTTCTCATTAGCCTCGTCAATCATCTTCTGCCCTTTGCAATTGTGGCTGGTGCTGCGAGGACCTGGGAGCTGCTGGGGACAGGCTTTGGGGACGTTGCAGCCATCCTCAGCCTGGAAGGATGAACAGGATTCCTCCTGAAATGCCAGCACTGGGGTGATGCCACCCCTATGACAGGTGCCCCACCCTGTCTTGCCCAGAGGAGCCCTCCAAGGGCTGGCTGGAGCCAAGGAGGCTCTGGCTGAGCCCTGCACACGTGGGGAGAAAATTCAGCTGTCAGACTCAAGGGCCGGGCAGCAGGAACTGGGATAAAAATGCCTCAGGCAGAAAATGAGCTTTATAGTGTTGGGGCAGCCTCAGATGAGGCGACAGATGCTTAATCAGCTTATTGCCTGTAAGTGTCTGCCTGTCTTCCCTGCCCTGTCCGGGCTGGGGCTCTGCCAGCAGCCTGGGGGTGCAGAGCCCCTGTTCCCAGCAGGAGTGCCCGTGCTGCATCCCTGCCCAGGGCCATCCAGGCTTGCAGCTCCATTTTCTGGTGGCACCTTGGCAGGAGGGTGTCCCCGAGGTGGGGGAGGGTGTTGGGACCAACTCTGAGGCTGGAGCTGGGCTTATCCAGAGCATCCCCGGGAGAGGATGGGGGCTGTGCCCCCCCAGGGCTGGGCTGGGATCTGTGTCCGGGTGAGGGCTCTGGCTGCAGGGCCAGGCACACAAAGCCCTTCTTCTTCTCCCTGAGCCGATTATTCCTTCCCCCCTCTGAGCTGAGTGCCCTGGGCCAGGCAGGGAAAGCTCAGGCAGAGCTGCCTGTGCTCACCCCCAGCCTGGGCAGGTGGGCAGTGCCCCCAGGGCCCAGGTGCCATTCCTGGCACCTGACACGGCTCAGGGGTGCTGGAGGCTCTGCTCTGCCCCATCCCAGCTGCCCATTTGGAATTCTGCTCTTCAGCCCTTCTTGGGCTGCTGCTGCTCTCTATGGCCGTCCTGGGAGGGGGACATCACCTGCCACCATCCCCAGCTCCTGGGTCACCTCCCTGGTTGGTGTGAGGGCTGGTGCTGCCTCAGCCATGTAGAGTTGCTGTTATGGTTATTTTTGCCATAGCTGATAATTTTCTGCTTTTCACTTTCCTCTCCTGGGAAACACCTCGTGCTGGGGCACTGCAGAGCCCCCTCGCTCTTGTCCCTCGTGGTTCCAGACCCAGCTCGGTCTCCCCCAATGAAGCTGCAGGATGAGGGAGGATCCTGGGGCCTCTCCCAGGGAGCTGAGAGGATTTTTTTGCTCTTTTTGTGTTTATCTGGACAGAGCTGAGCACAGAGCTGTTCACTCCCCACCATCCCTGCTAATCCCAACGCTGTTCTCTTCCCTTTAGACGATCATGGAGCAGTTCAACCCCAGCCTCAGGAATTTCATTTCCATGGGGAAGACATATGAGAAAGCCTTAGCAAGTAAGTGATGTTGGGGCTGCCAGGCTGGGGAGGGGGAAAGCTGAAAAACCTTTGCTTTTTGTTGAAAATCTTTGTGTTTTTGTCGAAAATGTCCCTGTTCCCATGGGGGAGGAACTGGCAGGGTGGTTCCTGCACCACGCTGGGATGTGCAAGGCCATGGGTGCAGGAGGGAGAAAATGCTGCGGGGTAGCAGGATAACAAAACACGTCTGCAAACAGTTCATCTGGAAATGTTTGTTTAAAATACTGAGAATTGAGGTTTTAAGCTCTGCTTAAAGAGGTGTTACTGAAATGTTTAAATTGCCCAGAAGAATGAAGAGAAGGGAAAAGCCTCAAAGTCTTGATGGCAGCTCTTGATTGGGAATGCAGGATCCTATTGGGAGCCATTAGGGAGGTGTAGATTTAAGTGATCAAAAGGAAGCTAGGGATTGATTAAACCCCAGAATGGACTGTTTTGACTTAAACTGGCTTTATGCACTGCCTGGGCCCTCCTCAGCTGGGTTTTAAGGAAGTTCAAGCTTTGCTCAACCCAGAGCTGTGTTTTTCCAGGGAGGACTCTGCTCCCTTCAGAGCTCCCTTCAGTGTCTCCTGGCTTTTATTTCTGAATAATCCCAGTGAAAATGCCCGTGGGGGAGAGTCTGTCATCATCAGCCAGAGGGGGGAAAACCCTTTGGTTCCATGTTCTGGAGTGCCAGGGTTTGGGAAGGACCTTTGGGGACAATCTCTGCCCCTGCTCCCTGCCTGCAACACATTTTCCTTCCTGCAAGTCAGGTGAGGCTCCTGGCTGTTTCCCTGAGGATTTTTAAGCCCTGCCCAGTTGCCAGGTGCCCCGGAGGCAGCGCCCTGCCAGCGCTGGGCACTGGTTTAAGCTGGGCTTTAATGGATCACCCAGCCGTGTCGGGCTCCATGGGGGCTGGGGCTCTGATCCCAGGGAACGGCCACAGGGCACCCTCCTCACAAGCAGCAGCTTTCCCAGAAATTCCTGGGGATGCCAGTGGGGTGGGGATCATGGTTTGGGGCTGCTTTTCCCTGCTGGCTCCCTTCTGGCAGCAGGGGAGGGAGCAGAGGCAGGGTCTGACAGGGAGAGAAATTGCTGACCCTTGGGACTGTGTTTTTTATTTATTCTTCTGGAATATTCTACTGATAACTCAGCTTTAACTACCTGGGAGGTGGATCTGTTTGTGCCTGTCCCACCAACCGTGGCACTTGGGATAACCAGAGTGATCCCTGGCCTGGTGCTCTTCCCACATCCCCACTGTGCAGCCAAGGATCTTCCTGTAATTTTTAACTTGGCTTGGCTCGTCCTTCCCCTCGGATCCTGGGCTGGGGGGCAGCTGGAGGAAGTGCAGAGCCAGGAGGCAGAGCAGAGGCTGGAGCTGGGGCTGTACAGCGTGTTCTGTGATTAGAGGAAACCCCTTGCTTATCTGATTAGAGTCGAGTGTGGAGCTGGAATGTCAACAAACAAGGCTGAGCTGTAATGAAAGTCTGTGATATTCAATTATTCCGCAGTGATTTCTCCCAGCAGCGTGAGCTGCCTGGTGCTTGCACTGCAATGAAAACCACCACGGTCCTGCACGTCCCTTTTTAATCCTGAATCACCCTATAATCTCACTGCTCCAGCTTCCTGGGCTTGCTTTCCCTCTGTTTGCTGTGTGCTCCCTCCCCGAGGGGTTGAGCCCTTTGAGGTAATGCCTGTTTTAGTGGCCAGAGTCTCCTCAGGGCCCCAGAAGTTCTGACAGCCATTAAGGGGAACATAACCTCCATTTTTTGGTGCTTTTTAGGCATGACATACGCAGCCAAGGGGTACTTTGATGCTCTGGTGAAGATGGGGGAGCTGGCCAGCGAAAGCCAAGGATCGAAAGAGTTGGGTAAGTCCCCAGTTTGCTGCTAAATGGAGATTTCTGGAGATTGCCAGCCCAGGGATGAAACAGATCTCTGGTGCTGCTGGGGAGAGCAAGCTCAGTGTGGAGCTGATCCTGCCTGGTCTCAGTGGCAGCAGTGTGTCTGTATTTACTGCTGGTGCAGTTTGGAAACCCCCTGGTGCTTTCAGAGTCAGGGCTTTGGCTCCTGGTGGTTTTGGAGAGCAGCTTTGTGGTGGTTTTTCCTCACTTGGTGAAGGGGAAGCAGCAGATTTTGGGCCAGGGAGCTGGGGCTGAGCTGCCTAGCAGGGGTCCTGGAGGGGAAGGGGAGAGGCCGGGATGTGGGAAGGGGCAAGGCAGGGATGTGGGAAGGGGCAGGGCTGTGCTGCTGGAGGTCACCCCGTGCTGCTGGGGCCGGGAGTGTGCCCTGGGTGCCTGCTGGAGCCCCCCTGTGCCCCCTGCCAGGGACTCGTGTTTGCCCAGTGGCTGGCACACCTCACAGGCTATGGTGCCTGCTGCCCCTTCCCCTCTTTCACACTTGTTTCCCCAGCACATCCTTTGGGAGCTGCTTTTCCAGCCTTCCTATTGCCCAGATGCCTCCTGCATCCTCCCTGCTCACAGCTGTGGTCTGAGGTGACCCTCCCAGGTCCCCCCATGGTCTGAGGTGACCCTCCCAGGTCCCCTCGTGGTTTGAGGTGACCCTGCAAGCTCCCCCTGGGATGCTGCACTTGTTCAGGCTCTCATGGAGTGAGATGGGCCTTGACCCCGTGTCTGTGCAGTCCCAGGTGAACCCTTCCTCCTCTTCCTCCTCCTCCCCCTGCATCCCTCCCGCGGCTCGGGGCCGTGGCAGTGCTCATTAAGGCGTCTCTCCGGGCAGGCAATTAACAGAGAGGTTGAGCTGAAGGCTCTGAAGGCTGCTGAGCTGGGAGCAGCCCCTGGGCTGGGGTTTGGTGTCAGAGCCCACTCCCCCAGCCCTGCCGCTGCCTCGGAACGGTGCTGGGAAAGCAGCAAGTGTCTATGGAAACCGAGCGTGGATTAAAGCTGCCTGGAGCAATCTGCTGCTGTTTAATAAATAAAACAAAGAGCCCTGTGTGCTGCGAGGGCTGCAGAGCCTGGAGGAGCTGCTGCTGCTGCTGCCTCTGGGGCTGAGCACACCCAGCTCTGCCCTCCTGCCTCCCTTGGGGCAGCCTGAGCAGGGGCAGGAGCCTGGGACCCCCCCTCCCGCTGGCTCTGCAGAGCAGCTCCAGCTTTGCCCACCCTTCAGATCGGGATCTGGGGGCTCCTGGCCCTGGTTCCTCACCCAAGGGACAGGGGTTTGGTGTCCTTGGTGCCGTCTCCCCATGTGTGGCTGAGTGTTTTGGGGTGTAAAATGTGTCCAAACCACTGCTCCTTCCCCTCCTGCTGTGGACACATCCCAGGGAGGCTCCTGGCTGCTCCTCAGCCCCGTGCTCTGCTGGTCCTGCTGCTGTTTGCTGTGGCAGGAGAAAGTGGAGATAAAATTTCTGGCTTCGGCTCAGTGGAGCTGATAAGAGCTGGGACCCAGCCCCCTCCCAGCAGATGTGTGACCACGGGCTGGAGCTGCTCTGCTGGGGCTGTGCTGCCCGGAGCTGCAGCTTTTCCTGGGAACACCTCTGCCTCGGGGCTCCCTGGGCTGGGAATGCCTGGAAAGGGGCTCCGGGGGATTTCACAGCATCCCCGACTAGTTTGGGCTGGGAGGGGCCTTGAAGCCCACCCAGTGGCACCCCTGCCATGGCAGGGACACCTTCCACTGTCCCAGGCCTTGGACACTGCCAGGGATGGGGAATTTGTTTTAGCACAGTAAACAGGAATTCTCTTAATTGCTGCTTCCATTAATGTTGTGCCCCCAGCTCCCTCCCTGAGTGGGATTCTCTTCCATGAGTTTATAGGGAAAACTGCTTCAAGATGTCAGCCAGGACCCTGGGATGCTCTGGTCAGGATTGCAGCTCGTGTTCCCAGCCTCCATGGACAGAAATCAGAGAGAGTTGTTTTCCCTCCAAAACCCTCTCTTGGCTCACCTGGCTGCTTTTCCCTGGTGTCCTGTCTGGCACAGGAGATGTCCCAGCCCCAGCCTGTGATGGGCTCACAGGTGCTGCAGGTCTGCCTCGTGCTCCAGAGGGCCCCGTGTCCCACAGCTCTGGGCATTTTTCCTGAATTCCCCAGCAGATTTTGGGAGCTGTGTGTAGACAGGATAATCCTGTGTGGGAATGGAACAGGGGCGATCATACTAGTAATGCCCTTGAGCTGTAATCGGCTCTGGGCTCAGCTCTCAGGGCTGGTGGGGCTGTCTGAGCCCCCCTGCCCAGCTTTGGGGTGGCCTTTGGAGTGTTCCTAACCCTGGTGGAGCTGTCCCGGAGCAGCAGGAGCCAGTCTGCTCTCTGCAGGTCCCTGCTGGCCAGCCCTGGCATTTGGGATTAGCCCACAGTGCCCTCGAGAGGCCCCTCGGGCTGTTCCCCCCCCTTGGGGGTGGTGGCAGTGGCTTTGGGGACAATAAGGTGCAGTGAGGAGCCCGTGTCTGACCAGGGAAAGTTTGCAGCCCCTTCCAAGAAGCTCCAGCCTCACGCACGAGTCCTCAGGTGACTTTGGCCCTCGTCCAGCTCCTGCCCAGGTCCCTTGGATGCTGCTCAAAATGTCGTTTCTTTTGTCCTTCTTGAAAACTGGGCCGTGGCAAAGTCATGGAGAGGGGTTTTCTTTCCTCCTCCTGCCGAGCAGAGCTGCAGGCATTTCCCCGGGGCGCTGGGGCCAGCAGCAGCAGCAGCTGCAGGGCTGGAGTGCATTCTGCCCAGCCTGGTTTCTGGGAGGTCCCTGGGATGGGTGAAGCTGCCCCGGGTGACACACCGGGCTGTGAAAGGGCAGTGATTACTCAACCATTGTTGAGCTGAAAGGAGCCCCTGGCACATAATTGCTTTTTATTTCCACAGTAAAACCGGCATGTGGCACCTTCGCGGCTCGGATGAGATTTTACAGCTCATCCAGCTCCACCCCTGCCACGGGCAGGGACAGGGGACACCTCCCGCTAGCCCAGCTTGCTCCAAGCCCCTCCAGCCGGGCCTGGGACCCTGCCAGGCACATCCCTGAGCTAAGGCTCTCTCGCCTGCAGCTCTCAGGTCTGTCCCAGCTCCCGGCGGGTCGGAGGCTTTGTGCTGCTGCCTCCTCTGGGAGCAGGGATTAATTAATCTGTTAATTGGATTGGGGTGATTTTAGGTAGGTGCTTCCTGCCCAGCGGAGGTGCAGGGGCCGATCCCACAGGTGCCCCAGGTCCCTGTGCAGCCCCGGGGATCTGCTGGAGCCTGTGTGTGTTTGGGACAAACAGAGCTGCTGGTGCCCGCTGGGAGCCAGCCAGAGCAGTGCCCAGGGTGGCACAGGGCTCCAGGAAATACTTTCCTGTGATTTGTGCAGTGTCCCTGCTGTGGACGGGAGCTCCTGGCTGGGAGCCAAGACTTTTTTGGAGATCCTTTAAATTTGGGCTTAACGACACACTTAACACCTTGTGAGTGACAGCTTTGTGCTGGTGGAGGAGAGGAGGCTGCAGGAAGGGCTTGCTGAGGGTGCAGAAACACGAGACAATCCTCTCAAAGCTGCCTCAGGACAGGGCTTTTCCTCTGCCTCCATCCCTGCTGGAGGAGCAGGCGGCCAAGGCTCGTTCTCACCCACCTGTGTTCGGTACGAGGAGCTGGAGGGCTGTAAATGAGCACCTGTGAGGAGCATGTGGCCCGGCTGGGGCTCCCAGCGTGGGGCAGATGTGTGTGAGGTCTGGGTTTCACCTTCCCTGCTGATGGTGACACGTGCAGGATTGCCACCTGCCCTGGGCCTGGGAAGGATCCCGCAGGGTGCTCCCTCCTTCTGGGGGCTGCAGTGTGGCCGTGGTCCGGCTTCTGCCTTCCATCAGGCTGGGGGGAGCTTGGCAGGTTTGGGGAGGGGTTTTGACAGGTTTGGGGAGGGGTTTTGGCCGGGTGTGTGGCAGCTCCAGGTCCTGAAGGTGTTTGCTCCCCTCTGGAGCTGCCTGAGGATCACAAGGGGCCAGGCTGGGCAGTGTGAGGGTGTTTAATCCACCAGTGCCACCAGCACAGCTCCTGCCCCAGTGCCTGGGCACTGGAGACTCACTGGGCTGTGCATCCTGGTGCGGTCCAGGAGTGGCCCAAGCCATGGGGAGCACGGAACATCCCAGTTTGTCGTGTATCCCTGGTGAGAGGGCCGGTGGCTGCTGCCCAGCCTGAGGGAGCTGGGAACCCAACCAGGGTGCCTTGGGAAGCTTCTGCTGTTCCCTCGACCTGGTCTTTTGATAAACAAACGAGAAACGCCTGAAGCGGTGCCAGGCGGGGCTGGAGCAGCGCTGACGAGCCGCGGATGAGTTATCAGCACATCGCCCCGTCCTCTGGGGCTGCAGAAGTGAAACCCTCGTGGAGAGGAAAGGGATGAGTCAGCGTGCAGGAGCTGATTGTTTCCCCGCTCTCTCCTTCCCCCTGTCACACGGAGCTCGGAGCAGAGCCCGGCCTGGGCTGGAGCTGCTCCCTGCCCCGGGGAGCTGCTCCGTGCTGCTCCGAGGGAACAGCAAAAATCACTGCCGAGGTTTTCAGCGGGGTTGTTCGAGTTGGAAAAGCCCTCAAGATCACCGAGCCCACCATTAAACTGTGCCACCAGGTGCCACCTCTGCCTGCACGGGGTTTTGCTTTTAATTTGGCTGCAGCAGATCTTCAGCACCGAGGTGTTGTGTGAGCCGGGTTAGTGCTGGCTGGTTTTTAGGGGATGTGCCCAAGTCCTGACCGCAGGACCCCACCCTGCTGGTGGGAGATTGGCCACTGGCCACCATTGCAGGACAGCCTGGGCTGCTGCAGCCCTGCACAGCTTCTGCCTCTGAGCGGTTTTGCTGCTTGATTAATGCTTGGTTGGTGTTTTTATTAGAAATGGCCCACATCCTCTTTTAGAGGGGGGTCAAAAAATAACCTTGAGTCTGTGACAGCTCCAAAGCCAGCCCTCGAGAGCTGGGTCCCCACTGCTTCACCTTCTGGAGGGGCAGCTGGCTGCCGCGGTGCCGGCAGCGATGGGAGGGGTGTGGAACAACCTGTTCGCCTGTTGTGGGCTGGGTGTGGAAGGGAAGGGCCCACAATAGCTCCTGTAGTTCTTCTCCCAGAGCGATACTGTGAGTCAGCCCGAGCAGCAGCTCCTCCTCCCCATGTGCTCGGCAGCGTGCGGGAGCGGAGAGCCCGGCTCTGCCTGCTGCCCTTCCCCGGCTCTGTTTGTACCTCTGGGTGTAGCTGAGCTGTTTCACCCAGCCCTTCTCCACCTGCAGGATGTGTGTTTTGGCAGCTCGCACGGCGACCTGAGCTCCTGTCCTGCTGCACAGTGGGAGTTCAGGTGTTTAACCTACAACTCCCTCTGGCAGCTGGTGCAAAACGCCCCTGGCGTGGGTGGGTGGCCGTGCTGCTGCCAGGGCGTGTGCCCTGTGCCCTGTTCTTGCCACCCAGCTCCGCAGGGCGGTCCCCCCAGAATTTCACCGTGGCACCCCTGGCACAGCGCCACAGGTTCTTTTCCAAGCTGAATTTTGCACTATTTAGGCTCTCCAGCTACCGTGGTATCCCTCAGTCACAGTTTAAGCTCATGCCTGCAGCTCTGGGTTGGTTTGGGGTGAGATGGCTCTTGGTCTCCCGTGGTCCGTAGGATTTTGGGAAGCAGCTCCAGGGCGTGCAGGTGTGGGGTGGCAGAGGTGCTCTGTGGGAATTCACACCCTGCTGCTGCTTTTAGGGGATTCAGTTCAAATCCTGCCGCCCTGTTAGGCTTCAGTAGTGGTGGGAAGCCTGGAGCTGGCTCCTTCAGAGGCAGCTGGGGAGAGGCTCTGCAGGAAGCTGAGGAGGCTCTGGGCAGGCGTCCAGCTGCCTTCCTGCCACCTCGTGGTGCTGGGCTCAGGGGACTGCAGAGTCCCCTGGGCAGCTGGGACACGCCAGGCTGTGCTGCGGGAAAGGCTCCATGCCCTGCTGGCTGTGCTGTGGGGCCGAGGGGCAAAGCCCAACCCACAAGATGGATATCAGTGCTGAGAGAGCTCCAGAGCTGCTGGGAACAGGCCAGTTCCCTGGAGAGGAGTGTGGTGGGGAGCAGAGCCCTCTAGTCCCAAAGTAGGGGTGCCCAGGGCTGGATTTGGGGATGTGGATGTTATTTCTGGGTGCCCCAGTCCCTGCTCTCGGGTGGGTCAGGAGCTCTGTGACGGTGGCCAGAGCCTCACACCAGCGCTCCTGGGATTTCCACCCCAGCCAAACAGGAAGGGAGAGGGACAGGGGGTGGTGCAAGCTTTGGGAATAATGAGAGAGCCAGCCTTGCATTGATACCCCCTGACAAAGCCACCCCAGCGTGACGTCAGGGCCCCTTGCAGTGGAAATTCGGGCACTTCCCACCATTGAGCTGTCCAGCCCAAGCAGGAGCCATTTCCTGGCACTGGTGATCCCTCGCCTGGCCCTCCCTGCCCATGTGTGACCCCTCAGACGTGGGTGGTGGCCAGGTGGGAGGGCTCAGCTCGGCTCAGCACCTGCAGAGCTCGGTGGACACCGTTCTCTCCTGGGCAAGGAGCAGAGCTGCAGCTCTGCCATCGGGGCACCTCCTGCCCTGTGGGACACCCTGGGCATCTCTCAGGGGGCACAGGGGATGGTGGCCCTGCCACCAGGGGTGCCACAGCCAGTGCCTGCCAAGAGGTTGGGTTTTAATGTTTGCAGAAGAGTTTGAGACACGGCGTGTGGTGCAAAGTACGAATTGCTCCAGCCAGGAGAGCACAGCAATGTTGAGGCAGGTTGTTCCTGGTCAGCTGGGGGTGTTGGCACTCAGCTGGCTCGTGGCCCATGTGCCCAGGGATATGGGGGGACAGGCTGGGGCTGGAGCTGGCCCAGCATACACCAGCCGTGCTGGGAGAGGTTCCTACTCGTTCCCTTGCTCAGTGAGATGCTGGCTTTCGTGTGCAAACAGCTCCAGAGAGGCTGGGAGCCTCTTGGGAAGCTACAACGTGCCATGCTGGAAGGAAAACTTCCAGAGTCAGCCCTGAGAAGAGCTGACAGAGCTGGGCTGACCCCATAGCTCACTCTGATCCAGAGACAGGGCTCCTGGTGCTGGCTCCATTCCTAAAAGATGCTCCCGTGTGTGTGTCTGGCTCCAGCCACGCTGGGGCTCCTGCTGAGCCAGGACACAGCCCTTCCTCCAGGAGCAGCCCTGGCTGGACAAGAAAAATCAAAGGAAGTGGCAGAACAGAGCCAGGATTCCTTGGCTGCAGTGGGGATCCCAGGCTTAGCCCCGTGCCCTGTGCCCTGCACTGAGTGCCACAGCTGTGCCTGTCACTGTGCTGGGGAACAAGGGCTGTCCCTGGGTTGGGGTCCTGCTGCTGCTCGTCCTTGTTCCCCTTCCTGCCTCATGAGGTTTGTCTCAGGTGAGCGTTGGCTCGCTGCAGCTCCCCAAAGGTGGGCACAGGGGGTACTCCAGGAGCCCCCCTGGGTCTGGCTGGGTACCCTCCTTGCCAGCAGGGCTCTGCCTGCCCCAGCCCGGGCTGTTCCCTGAGCTGGGTTCTCAAACCCTTCCCATCCTGTCTCTGCAGGGGACGTGCTCTTCCAGATGGCAGAGGTGCACAGGCAGATCCAGAACCAGCTGGAGGAGATGGTGAGTGCCCAGCGTGGCGTGCCAGGGTCTCTGGCAGTGGAAATGCTTCTCTGTGCCTTGTCCAGATGACACCAGCCCCTCTGCCATGGGTTTGCTGAGCTCCAAAGGGTCTGCATTGCTTGGGCATCCTCTTCAGCCCTGCTGGACCTTCTCTGAGTCTGTCCCTCGCTGCTCTCAGCCCATGCTAAGCCCTGCCCTGGTGCCATCCTGCTCCCCAGGCGGCTCTGCCAGCCTCCCCCAGCACTGTGTGTTTCCTTTCTCCCTGCAGCTCAAGTCCTTCCACAACGAGCTCCTGACGCAGCTGGAGCAGAAGGTGGAGCTGGACTCCCGGTACCTGAGTGTGAGTTACAGTACCTGAGTGTGAGTTCTGTGTGTGTGGGAGTTCTGTGTGTGTGGGAGTTCTGTGTGTGTGGGAGTTCTGTGTGTGTGAGTTCTGTGTGTGTGTATGTTATCTGTGTGTCTGTGAGTTCTGTGTGTCTGTGAGTTTTGTGTGAGTTATGTGTGAATTACGTGTGTGTATGAGTTCTGTGTGTGTGAGTCTGGCACAGCCCTGGGCTCGGGCGCCCTGGGGCTCCCCCATCACCTGCTCCCTGCTTAGAGACATCCTGCCCTGCCATAGCTCCTGTCCCTGGTTACAGAGGGCCCCCGGTGTCCCACAGGAGAGCGTTGTCCCCTGTGTGCTCTCTGGGCCTCGGGAATCCCACTTGCCCGGGGGCTCTGCCCATTTCTATCACCCCTTGGCAGCAGGAGCTGTGGCCAAGGCTCAGAACTTTCTCCTGTGGCATCCAGGCTGCACTGAAGAAATACCAGACGGAGCAGAGGAGCAAGGGGGACTCCCTGGACAAGTGCCAGGCAGAGCTGAAGAAACTTCGCAAGAAGAGCCAGGGCAGCAAGAACCCACAGAAGTACTCGGACAAGGAGCTGCAGGTAGGGCCAGGGGACACCAGGTGCTGCCAGAGGGGTGGCCGGGCTGTGGCAAAGCCCTGGGTAAGGATTTGCTGGGTGGGAAGGGGCAGCAGCCAGCGCTGGAGCGGGCTGTTCCCACGGCCACAGTGCAGAGTGGGGCTGGAGCTGCCTGCCTGCCCTGCTCCGGCCACCGCTCCCGCTGCTGTTACCCTTTGCCTTCAGGAATGGCCCCCACGGATCAGGAATTCCTGCCATGCCTCTCCATCGTGCCCGGGAGGGGCTTTTCTTGTGTGTTTTCTGTGGCTGTGCCCGTTCCCCCTCCTGCGGGGGCGGCGCCGGGGGTGGCACGCGTGAATCAGCGCGGTGTGACGGGAGATGGGAGATGGGAGATGGGGTGGGCACAGGGCGAGGCAGAGCTCCCCGCAAAGGGGGAGGCACTGAGGGGCACCCAGGGCACGTCCTGGCAGTGCCGAGGGGCTCTGGCATTCTCAGGTCCCCAGTGGAGCCGCAGCAGGAGCCTGTGCCCTCTGCACGCTGCAGATTTCACAGTGAGCTTTGCCCCGAGCACGGTCCGTCCAGGCAAAGCTCCAGGGGCAGCTGATGCACCAGCGTGGCCTGGCTGGCAGTGAGTGCTGCTGTGGCCACAGACCCGTGGTGGCACAGGTGGTGCTTGGACAGGGGAGGGTGAATTCCTGAAGCCAGGGTTTATTTAGGCTTGTCTCCAAGGCAGGAGTGTGTGTGTCATGTTGGGACCAGGGTCTGTTTCTTCACCTGTCAGAGATCTGTGTCTGCTGAAGGAGACCTGGACGCTGGTGGCACTTTGCTTGTGGGGGTGAAGTTGGTGGCATTTAGTGGCATTTAGTCTCCAGCAGAGAGTTACAGTGAGCTTTGTGCTGGGGAAGTGACACCGTTAATTGCATTGAAATTTGGGAAATGCTGCTGTGAATCAGAAGGAGCACTGAAGGAGAAGAATGCAGCCACCATCATCTGCTGTGGCTCAGCCTGTGGGTCCCGTGTGCAGCCAGAGCTCTGGGAGGTGCCAAGGTGGCACAGCTGGAGCAGGGCTGGGAGGTGTCAGAGCAGGGCTGGGAGGTGCCAGAGCCGGGCTGGGAGGTGCTGGAGCAGGGCTGGAGTGTGCCAGAGCAGGGCTGGAGTGTGCCAGAGCAGGGCTGGAGTGTGCCAGAGCAGGGCAGGGAGGTCCCAGCACACTCCCGTGTGTCCAGCCCACTGTGGTGGAGGCTCTGCTGTGCTCTCCAGAGCTGAGCAGCTGAAACCACTTCTGAGCCTGGCGTCTGCACAAGTCCCGGCTTTGCAATTCCTGCCGGGTGAGGAAAGCCGTGGGGGGACACAGGGATCAGAGCTGTCACCCCCACCTGCAGAGCTGCTGCCAGGGACAACAGAGGGAGCTGCTGCCAGGAGGAGCCCTGTCCTGCCAAACCCCGAGGCAGGGATCCCCATCCCACAGGAGGATGAGGAGGAGGAGGAGAGAATCCTTCATCCTTCCCAGCTGGGATGAGGGTGGGCTGAGCCTCCTGCTGTGCTGTGGCAGGGATGGGACACCCTGTCAGCACAGCTCTGGGGGCAGGGAAACAGGATCAGAGCTCACTGCCTTTAATCCTTCACAGTAAGTATTTAGGAAGTGCTTATCTCCCAAAAAGCCTTATGATGGCTTTTGAGCTTACAGAGCTATGAGCCCTTCCAGCCCTGAGGTTTCTGTGATTCCCTGGCTGCTCTGCTGCACTCAGTGGGGTTGGCTTTGCCTTAGATCTAAGCACAAAGTCAAAATTGCTGAATGTAGCCAAGAGGGCATTTCCCCTGCCTTCTCTGCTGACTGCAGAGCTGGTGTTTCCTCAGCACAAAAAGAGTTTTTGGGGCCACCCTCTACACTGTTTTACCTCTGCCTGGGCACTTGAGAGAGGAGGGGATTGCAGCAAGTGGGGTCCAGCCTGGAGCTGTGTGGGTGTTGGTGCTGGCCTGAGGAGAGAGCCTTGTTCAGGGCTTTGGGGAGCTGGAACTGGGCTTTGGGGAGGTGAAACCGGGTTTGTGTGGATCAGGGGCATCTACAGAGCTGTGTGGGGCTTTGCTTTCCTCAGCCTGGTTAAAGCAGAGCCACAGGCAGCCTGGATTGTTGAGCTGGCCCAAAGCCACCCCTGTGGCCACTTGCCAGACCTCTGGTGGTCTCCTTGGAGCTGCTCAGGCACCTGGGATGGTTTTGGGACGCTGACAGCTGCGCCAGGCGGGTGCCTGGGGACCACAGAGCCATCAGCCAGGGCTGGCTGGAGACTCCTCATGGGCTGTGGCCGGTTCCTTTTCCTCGTGGGAGAAGCTGCTGCTGCTGGAAGTGTCACCCCCTTGGAGGCAGCAGTAACATCTTGCTCTTCTGGAGGCTGGTCCTGTGGAGCTGCTGCAGCAGCTGCCAGCCAGGAGTCTGATGCTCTGTCATCATCTTCCTTCATATTTAATGCTCTGGGAAGCAGAACTGCTCATTTCTGCCTCTTCACCACTCTTGGGTGACCACATCTTGTCATCACCTGCCAGTGAGAGGGTGGTGAGACACGTGGTGGCAGCAGCAGGGCTGTCCTGCGGGGACCTCCGGGTTTATGTAACATTGGTCAGGGTGAGAGCAGGTTTGGGGCCACCCAGGCCCTGCTTTTGGCAGAGCACAGCCCTTGGCTGTGTTTCCACACTGCTGAATCAATCAGGGAGCCAGTGCAGCAGCCCAAACGTCTCACCTGGTTCATTCAGCTGTTCCCCCTTTGTAAAGCAGAAACAAATCCGAGAGTTCAGCAGGGACTGCACACAGCGAGGGCTGGGGAGCAGAAGCTTTGGAGCAGGGGGTTGAGGGGTGTGATGCTCACAGACTAGCAGGAGGCTGCTCCTGAGCTGCACCAGCCCCTCGTTGCGTGGAGAGAGCTGGTCCAGGCTTGTCTGCAAGTCACCTGGCACTGCCTCCTGCTGGTTTTGTGGAGTTTTCCAGACGAAGATGAGTGGTGCAGCATGAAGTGGCTGAGGAGTTTAAACACCTCGTGGTCTGCAGCCCAGACTCAGGTAGCTCTGAACCAGCTCCAAGTGCCAGCAGGCTGCAGGAGTGATTTCCCAGCTCCCAAGCCCTGTCCTGGCCAGGAGCTGTGGTTGGGGGTTGTTGCTGCTGAGTGTCATGTTAAGCCAGGCTTTTATTCCTTGGGAGCCAGTCCCGAGCTGCTGTTCCACACAAGGAGTGAGGGCTGAGAGCTTCACGTGCCTGCTCTTCCTCGTGGAGTGACTGAGATGGGGCTTGACCTGTGTTGAAAACTGGGAGAACAAACCAATTCCGTCCACTTCACATCTCTGATGAAGAAGAATGAAAACAATATTAAGATTAAACAATCACCAAGGAAGCTCAAGTGCTGTAATTTCATTAAAGGCTGGTTGTGATCAGGCCATGAAATCAAGGTCATGATGGGTTTGGGACCTGGATTGAATCAGCAGCTCAGCAATGAAGTTATGTTGGTTCAAAGTATTTATCAAATCATATTAGCACTGTGAGCAATTGGATTTCTGCATCGGGCTGAGACAGAACTGGCTGTAATTCAGCCTAAATAGCAGTGCTGAGGCTGGGTGTTTGTCCTGAAAGGCTGTGCCTGACCCAGGTCACAGTGGGTGACTCTGGGTGGGCAGTGGGGGCCAAGCTCAGCCTCTGCCTTCACCCACCCCTGCTCCCCTGGGAATGTTTTAAGCATTAAATACCACCGTGCCAAATAACCTGTGGGGTTTTATAAACTTTTGTCATTGAAACCTCATTTGGATATTCCCATCAGGAGAAGTAATTTTAGGTGTAGGTCAGGAAGCTCCAAATGACACGGAATTTGCACAAACCAGGTTACGAGTTTATGTCAAAGTCAGACAGGGAAGGACTCAGAGCTCAGTAGCTCCAGGTGACTCTGCAGCTTTCATTGGGATTTAGGCTGAGGGAGGACGTGCGCCCAAAGCCAGTGAGAGAAGCCCCTTAAAGTATCTCAAGAGGCTCTAAGAGAGCTGGAGAGGGGCTTGGAACGAGGCCTGGAGTGACAGGACGGGGGGAATGGCTTCCCACTGTCAAAGGGCATGGTGAAGCGGGATACTGGGGAGAAATTCCTTCCTGTGAGGGGGATGAGGCCTTGGCAGAGGGTGCCCAGAGAAGCTGAACCATCCCTGGGGGTGTTCCTGGGAGTGCCTGTGCAGCTCAGGGCTGTATCATGAGCCCTTGGGTACCCAATCTGTGCATTGGGCTGCTGCTCTGGGCCGTTCCCGTGTGGAGGGAACGTTAGAGGCAGGAGCAGGTGAGGCTGGCTGGAGCCAGCGTTCCCCTGCTGCTCTGCTCTCTGGATTTATGTAACACCACCCGTGGGCAGCAGCAGGGCTGGGGCTGCTGCACAGTGACCCTAACGAGGGGAGACAGCCCCTCCTGGGGGAGGAAGGCAGCCTGGCTCCCTGAGATCTCTCTGCCTTTCCCATCACCTTGGATAATCATCAGAGCCAGGCCCAGCTCTGATCCCCACGGAGCTTGGGCTGCAGCACGTCAGGGGCCAGGCCTTCCCTTCTCCTGGCTGGGGGTGCAGGGCAGGGCAGGGGGAGGTTGTCCCCTCCCTGGGAAACGTGGGAGGGCTCTGCTGTGGTTCCAGGGCTCCTGTGGCTTTGCACGGTCGGTGTCCCTGCAGAAGGCAGGGAAATGTGTTTGGGCTCCCGTGGTGGTCAGTGGTGGCCATTCCTTGCTGCGGGGCTGTTGTTTTATTTGCCGTATTACAGGAGAGGTTGGGTCAGGGCTCACCCCGAGCTCTGCTCTCCTCCCAGCTGTGGAAGAGCCTGGGATGTCTGGGATCCAGCACGGCCATGCCTGGCTGGACACAGCACCCAGCCTCCCTCGGTGACACACAGCTGTGAGGGGACAGAGCCCAGAGGGGACAGTGCCTCCCTCGAGGCTGCTCCGGGGCTGCCAGCTGCCTCGCAAGCAGCAGGTTCTGGGAATGAGGAAAAGCTGTCCAGGCTGAGGGTCCCTGGCTGCTTGCTCTGCTCATTTTGCCTCTGTGCTGTGGTGGGGTTTCAGCAGGTTTGCCTTGAGTCTGTTCCTCAGCTCAGATGCTCTTCCCCTGCTAATCAACCTAACTTCTTTTTTATCCTATCCCATTTCTAGCTACTCTCCCTCGTGATTGCTTAAACAAATCCTCCCTTCTCTCCATGTTTACTCCTTCCAGGTATTTCAGCCTGCTGCATCGATCCAGCACAGTCCTCTCTCTCCCCTGACCTTTCCTGTCTCTTTTCCCACTGCTCTGTGCCACTGGTCCTGACCAGACCCTCCTTGGGATGAGAGCTGGAGTTGGCACAGCCCCTCCCTGCCCTGCATCCCTCTCGGTGCTGGGTGGAAGCGTGCCTGCCACGTGCTCTCCTTGGTTTTCTGGCCCCAAAATTCATGGCTGAGCTGTGCTGGTGACCCCAAGGCAGCTCCTGCCTGCTGGGGGTCTCCTCTTGTCCCTGGGGCCGACCCTTGGCTCAGCCTGGTCGGTGCCAAACACACCAAGAGAAGGATCTGGAGTGACAATTTCTGTGGTGGAGCTCAGCACTGCCCTTGGCTCATGTTGCCCGTGTTTGCACGTTCCTGGCTGGGAGGGGAGGTTTGAGCTCCTCTCCCAGCGAGGCTGTGCTTATCAAAGGCTCGGCTGGAGCTCAGTGCTGCTCCACCTGCGCTGACAGCAGCGTGTGCTCCTCGCAGCTCGGGGCTTGACATTTCTCAGCTGCTCTTTGATCTCCACCCCCTCGAGCTGTCACCGTGGCCTTAGGGAGGTGGCAGGGCTGCGTGCCCTGCCTTTCTGTGCAGGACGACAGCCGCTGCTTGAGCTGGGACTTGGCAGCAGCTTGTTCCCTTTTCATCTGCTCATGTTCCTAATTCTCCGTCTGACCCGCGGGGTGACTCGGCCCGGCTCCGGCACGGGGACTGCCTGCCGTGGCTCCAGCCCCGCTGGTCTGGGGGCTCTGGGGGGCCCCTGGCTGAGCCCCCGCAGCCGGGGGTGCCCCGGGAGCGGGCTGGAGCCCCGGCTCTGCCAGTCCGGCCCCATCCTGGAAGGATCCCAGCAGCCCAAGCCTCTGCCCGGTGCTGCCGCGTGCTGACACTGCTAATTAGGTCAGCGGCTCCCGGTGAATTGGAAGTGGATGCGGGAGGCGGGGGGGCACGGCACGGGGGAGTTATTTGAGGCCTCTCCAACCTAGAAACCCAGAAAAGATTTTCTGGAGCTGTTGGGTGGCTCTGGTGTGTGCTCTGGCTTTGGGTGCGACCGCCGCCCTGGCTGCCTCCCTGCCTGCTCGGATCACAAATGGGGTTTCTCTCTCCTCCTTCAAGCTGGGAATTTTATTTAGATGATTCCTAACATGTGAATTTGAAGCTGACAACCTCAATCAATCTAGGTCTCAGTTTACAATGCAGTGCTTGAGTGGTTCATGCTTGTCAGTGGGGTCTTGGGGAAGCTGCTGAGCCTGGCAGGAAAGCACCTTCCCCCAGCCCTTACAGGTTCCTGAGAAAAGTGTTTGGCTGTGGTTCAGAGTGCAGGGTGGCTGAGACTTCCCCCATTTCTGGGGGATGGAGACGAGAGCAGCAGCCCTGAGGTCCTGGTGGGCACCTGGCTGCAGGTGAAGCCTCACTCCTGAGCAAGGCAGAGCTTCTCCTTGGAGTGCAGTCCCTAGATCTTACACTGTGCTTTCTGTATTACTTTTCCCCCGTGCATCTGGCATATTTAACAGGCATTTTATTTAAATTTGCCTTTCTGGGCGTTATCTGAAAGCCCGCTGTCATTCTGAGCAAACCCAAACTGAAAACCACCTCGTGAACAAGGAGTGTCGCTCGCCATTTTGTGATGGGATAACGTGTAAAATCAAGGCTCTGGATAAATCAATGGCACACAGAGCATATTTACATAAAGTATATAAAGCTCTGAGTACTAAGTTTAGAGCGTGGGCTCTGCACTCACGGAGCAGCGTGTTCCAACTGGCTGAGACAAGCCTTTCCTCAGCGCAGGAATTAGCAGGAGCCTTGCAAAACCAGCCTGAGAGCAGGGTTGTAAATAAGCCTTGTACCTGCGTATTTAAATCCTGCTGAGAGCCGGAGCTCTCGCACTGCTGAGATCGGGGTTTCTCCCTGTGCTCTGGTGTGTCTGGGCTGGAGCGGTGCCCGCCCGCCCTGCCTGACCCAGGGGTGGGGATCCTGCAGGGAATCACGGCGGGATGGGCCTCGTGCTGCTGAGCCAAATTAGCTGGAGTTGAGCTCTTTCCACTCCTCACCTTCTCGTTCTTGATGGCCCAGTTAGTAAATGAAGCAGGATGATGGGGAAAAATTAAATTAATTAAATTAATGGGGATCGGGGTCTGCGTGTGCTGCTGCGCTCCTGCTATTTCAGGCGCTGTCAGGGTCGCGCTTTCCTTCCAGAAGTGGGGCTCTGCAGGAGGGGGAGTGTTGTCCTGCCCCTTCTCTTGGGATGGAAGCTTCTTGTGGAGCTGCCCGTGGTGCAGACGAGTGCAGACAGCAGGGCTTGCTCCATCCCGGGAGTAGCAGGGCTGTGCTGGGGGGCTGGGGGCTCTCCAGGCTGGCTCTGGGGCATCCGTTCCCCAGCTCCCATCACACAGCCTGGCTGCTGCCTCTGGGCTCTGTCCCTGCGCTGTTCCCAGGCCAGTAATACCCGGGAGGAGGCGGCGTGCTGCTGTCCCGAGCCTGCCACGGGAGCGGCGCCTTCCCGGGCGCATCCTCCTCCTCCTCCTCCTCCTCCTCCTCCTCCTCCTCCTGTGGCCCCTGCACTGCTCCTCCAGGGGCTGTGTGCTCCTGGGGCTGCCCCCAGTGCCTCTGTGCTGGCACAGCCTGGCTGCTGCCCGGCTTTCCAAGTGCTGTGCCCTGTATCTTTGCTTCAGGGCCATGCCAGAACCTCCATAACCTCCGCTCATGTGCCCAGTGGCGTCAGCTCAGTTCCCTTCGCTTATTTCTCCTCATGACCACAGGCGTCTGTCCTGGATTTTCTCATTTTGGAGGAAAAAATTCTCTTTGAAATAGAGTTGTTGGTTGCAAACTGCGTTTTTAATCCATTTCTCGCTGACGCTCTTTCCCTCACCCAGGTTGGTGCAATGTGGGGAGACCCAAAACCTGCTGGCTCCGGCACGAGCCCTGCACAGGGTTTTGCTCTCAGGGGGTGCTCAGCCAGGAGCAGGTCCAGCCCCAAAATAATCCCCCTTTGAAGTCTGGGATGTCACTGAATCTTGCTGCTTTTTGTTGGTTTGCTCCATTTTATGTATCTGCTAATAAATATTGTAGCATGCTAAAAATAACTGAAAACCATGAAGAAGCAGCAAAGCTGCTTTGGGCCCTGAATTTCCAGTTTAATTCCCATCTCAGAGAAGCTTGGGCTGCCTGAAGCAGGTCCAGCCCTGCCTGGGCTGGGGCTGTTGTGGTCTTCCAGTGTCGTGGTGCCACTCTCCTAGGGAAGAGGTGGTGGCAAGGAGGTGTCACAGTGTGGGACAGTGATGGGTGAGAAGTGCTGCTCTCAGAGCCTTGGTGGCTGCTCCCCTGGTGCCACATTGCAGGTGGAAGCTGGAAGCATCCCAAGGGATGAAGAGAGTAGAAAGTGGCTGGGTCAGGGAGTTGGGGGCACCTCGTGTGTTCTGTGTCCAGGGTAGCTGGTGCTGCCCTCTGGTCCCTGGAGTCCCCTGTGCCACCTTTCCATCACACAGGGCAAAGCAGCCGGGTTCCCCCAGCCCAGCCCGTGTGGTGCTGGCAGAGCCCAACGTGGCACAGCTGTGCTGGCACCCATCACATCAGGAGAGCAGGAGCCAACGGAGAAGCCTCCGGCTGCCGGCACTGGCAGGGCCACCGTGTCTGCCAGTCCAGGGGGTGGCACCAGGGAACAGCCAGGAGGTCCTGTGCCAGCGTGTGGCACTGCCCTGGCACCATCCCTGTGGTAGACATGGACTGAAGGCACTGCCGCGAGTTTTAGGGGGTGGTGGCCCTGTGTGTGGCAGGGTCCCTGTGCCATCCCGCGGCACCAGCAGGGACTCGGGGCAGCAGGGGAGGTGCCGGAGCAGCCGGGAGCCGTGCTGGTTTGTGCAGGGACGAGCCGGGAGCTGTGGGGGCCGCTGCCAGTCCCGGGCCATCGGGGCAGCCCCCGGCAGCGCCCCCGAGCCCGGGTGGTGAGCGGGCGGCCACTGGGTACAGCTCGTCCCGGGCAGCCCACGGGCTGAGTCAGCGCCTCTGCGTGGGGGGCTCCGATGAGTAAGGGCGGGCTGGGGGGGCTGTGCAGGCACACGTGCATGTCCCTGTGTGTGTCCCGTGCCGGGGTCCCCGCCCGCACCACCCACCCTCTCTGCGGCTGCCGGCAGCCCCTTCCCTGCTCCTCTCCCTGTCTAGTACATCGAGGCCATCAGCAACAAGCAAGGGGAGCTGGAAAACTACGTCTCCGATGGCTACAAGACAGCTCTGACGGAAGAGAGGAGACGGTTCTGCTTCCTGGTAGAGAAACAGTGCGCGGTGGCCAAGAGCGCTATCACCTACCATGCCAAGGTGAGTGGCGTCCGCCGGAGCCTGGCTGCCCCGGCACTGGGTGGGTGCTTCCAGCTCAAGCTGCATCCCATAGAGCAGCCTGATATCCCAAAAGCCACAGCTGGTGCAGCCCCTGCAGCTTGGGGACCAAGCGGGTGATGGACCAGCAGGTGACTTTGGGGAAGGTGCCCCAGCAGGAGCAGCTGCTCCAAATCCTCTTACCCATGGCAGCTCCACATCCCTCCTGCCCATGGCTGCCCCCATCTCCTGGAGCAGGGCTGGAGCTGCCCCTGCCCGCCTGGGAAGCTGCAGCACCTGCATGGGTCTGGAGCAGGATCCATGCAGACGAGGGCTGGTGCTGCTCCCGCAGCCTCGTGCTCCCATTCTGGTTGTTCCCACCACCGCCCTCCGTGGCTCACAGCAGCCATCTGTCACCGCCACACTTGGCACTGGAGCAGGAGAGGGAGTTGGGATTAGTCAGCTCTGTCCTGGCACATCCACAGCCTGGATCCATGCTTGGCTTGGCGCGCGGAGCGCAGGAGGGGAAAAACAGCCCCAGGGCTAGCGGTCAGCAGGAACAAACCAGCAGCACACAGAGGGTGATTTTGCAGGAGGGGCTTTGCCAGTGGCTTGTCCAGTTTTTGGCAGATGTGTCCTGCTGGAAACTCCACCCTGCTGCTGCCCTTGGTTCCTGCACGACGCTCCACAGGATCATGAGGCTGGACCCACTGGCTGGTGTTGGGGAAATATGCAAGGGCTTTGAAATTGGATTTAGAGGGGGTTTGATATGCAGAACCACATTTTGTCTCCAGATGAGGCAGAGCAGAGACATCAGGTCACCCTTGGCTGTACTGGGGAGTGACCTCGAGAGGGTTGGGACTTCTCCCCCCTCTGAGTGACACAAGGGGATGCTTGTACATTCTGGGTGAATAAGGACAGGTTTGGGTCCATCTATTTCCCCTTGGAGCATGGTAGCAGGTGGATGCCAGTCCTGCAGGTAGGAAGCAGTGGAGTTTGGATGCAGCACAGGGGCCTGGAGGCCATTGGGACTGAGCACCCAAAGGAAGCATCTCATCCCTCAGGATATGGGGACAGCTTGGAGCATGGGCTGTGCCCTGCCAAGCTTTCATGGTTTTATTTCTCTGCTCCATGTGGGGCCTAGCTCCCTGCAGCTTGGAGATGCTGTGCACAGGATATCTTGGAATAAACTGGGGAGATGGATTACCTTTTCCTTCCCTCATTCCCATATTTCATGATACCTGCCTGGCTGTGCTGCCATCAGAGCCTGGAAGCAGGATGTCCCTGTGTGTTATCTTGCCTGTGCCATGCACAGAGCCATTGATTAATCCCAGACCAGCTCAGCCCTGGATCCGTGTGGTGCTGCCCAGGGAAGGAGGGGCAACGCTACCTGCACCCCTGTGCCCTCACACCTCATTTTCCTCTTGCAGGGGAAGGAGATGCTGACGCAGAAGCTGCCGCTGTGGCAGCAATCCTGCTCGGACCCCAACAAGATCCCGGACCGCGCCTTCCAGCTGATGCAGCAGATGGCTGCCAGCAGCAATGGCACCATTATGCCCAGCCCTCTGTCCACATCCAAGTCCAACCTCATCATCTCTGATCCCATCCCTGGTGCCAAACCTCTCCCTGTCCCCCCGGAGCTGGCACCTTTTGTAGGAGTAAGTATCTCTGGTGGAAGCTGTCCTGCCCTTCTGAGCAAAGCCGGAGGGACGAGCCCGGGCCGGTGTCACCGCTGTCCTTGGCAAGTGGCCCTTGGATGGACTGTCACTGCTGGCAGGGATGGGCAGCTCCGTGCTGTGCCATCTGGGGTGTGGGGGGGAGCCTGACGTGGGGACAGGCAGCCTGTCCCACCCCATCCCACCGGAGTCACTGAGCTCTGCAGAGCACGTGCTCCCAGGTGCTGTTTGGGGAGCCCACGAGCTGGATCTGCCTGTCCAGGCTGGTCCCTGAGCTGTGGGACTGAACCCAGGTATCCCAGTAACTGTGGGAAAAAGGCCTGGAGTGACTCGTGGGATGAAGGACCCTTCAGAAGAGAGTGTCCCGCTGATGTGGGGACACGAGCTGAGCATAGAGCTCAGCAGAGAATTGGCACGTGCAGGGGAGCTCAGAGCAGTAAAAAACCATAGAGGTGACACCACTGTTTCCCCCAGAGCAGTTTGGTTTGGCTGGGAACTGAACCCAACAGGATGAAGCTCCAATTTCCTCTCTCCCTGGAGCTGTGTCCCACTGGGGAGCTGCAGTGGGATGGCCCTGGAGCTGCAGGGGATGCCCTAATGAAGCCACTCCGTGTCCCCCTCCCCTCCTCTCTCGTAGCGCATGTCGGCGCAGGAGGCCATGCCAGTGATGAACGGAGTCTCAGGCTCTGACAGCGACGGGTACAACCACTGGTCTGAGATGAAGCCAGCACAGCCCAAATCTTTATCTCCTCCCCAGCCTCAGAAGCAGCTGAGTGACTCTTACTCCAATACACTCCCAGTTCGCAAAAACGTGGCACCGAAAAACAGCTACGCCTCAGGTGAGGCCCCGGCCCTGCTGCCGGGGGCCCTGGAGCCAGCTCTGCCGGACAGTGCCCGCAAGAGGGGTCATGGAGACGGGGTGGGGATGGTGATTGGGGGTGCTGGTGAGAGAGGACAGTGACCAACAGCATCCCCTTGGTGTCAAGTGCTGCTCATGCCTCTTGACCTGGGAGTTAGGAAATGCTAGAGCTGGGCTCTGCCCGGGGTTTCTTGGGATTTCCAGGAGGAAAATCCTGTGGAATCTGGCACAGGGAACCTGCTCCCTTTGCCATGGCTGGTGGGTGATGCCAAGAGTCTGATCCTGCTTGTTGAGGGGGAAGGTGTGAGTCACACTGAAGGTTTTAGTGCTACCTGGGCTGAAATAAGGAGGGGTGGGGGACCTGTCCTGTGCCTGGGGATGGCCTTGAGGTGAAGGATTTGGGGCACCCACTGGTGTCTGTTCCCCCAGCTGAAAACAAGACACTGCCACGCTCCAGCTCCATGGCCGCTGGGCTTGAGAGGAACGGCCGGACGAGGGTGCAGGCGATTTTCTCGCACGCTGCCGGGGACAACAGCACCCTCCTGAGCTTCAAGGAGGGGGACCTCATCACGCTGCTGGTGCCCGAGGCCCGGGACGGCTGGCACTACGGAGAGAGTGAGAAAACCAAAATGTGAGTGTGCTGGGTGTCCTAGGGAGCAGCCTCGTCTGGACCTTCCGTGGACAAACCTGGGTTTGGCTTCATCCCCGCTTTGCCTTTCAGGAGGGGCTGGTTTCCTTTCTCCTACACACGAGTCCTTGACAACGATGGCAGCGAGCGGGTCCACACCAGGTATGAGCATTGTGTGGGGTGACAGGGAGTCTGTGTCCTTGGGATGGGAATTAGGAATTCCCGTTAGGAATAACAGCACAGTGGGATGGTTGCTGGTTCTGGGTGCCTTTTCCCATGAGTAGATGGGTGGCCTGGGGGTCTCTGCATGGAGCTGACGCTCTGCTCTGGGCCCCCCAGCCTGCAGCAAGGGAAGAGCAGCAGCACTGGCAACCTGCTGGACAAGGACGACATCTCCATCCCGCCGCCAGACTACGGCATGGCCTCGCAGGCCTTCCCGGCACAGGGCGGCAACACCTTCAAGCAGCGGCCGTACAGCGTGGCCGTGCCCGCCTTCTCCCAGGTGAGCTTCTCCCGCCGGCTTCTCCTGCTCCAGGGGGACGTTTGAGGAATGAGGGATGCTGGAACAGATCCCTGGGCACAGTCTCTGCTGCACTGGCCGGGCTCTGCAGTTCCCTGTCCCGCCGGGATGGGATGAGTGGGAGCGGTCCCGGTCCCAGTCCCGGTCCTGGTCCTGGCGTGCTGCGGATGCGTGGGGGTGCTGAGGGCAGCTCTCCAACCTCTGTTCGTTGTTTTAGGACTACCTAATGCCCTATGGGTGTGCAATTAAAGACTATTCCAGTGGCCTCTGCCAAGCACCCTCCGCTCACTACAAGCCTTACACTAGGTCGACAGCTGTAAGTCCGACGCTTGCAATGTTTCCCTTGGGATTTATGGAAATTTGGCTGTTTTGTGCCTGGTGATCCCCATGCCTTGCCTGGACCCTGCTGCTGCCGAGCACCTCTGCTGGGGTGAAGGGATGCAGGGAGCCCATGGATGGGGAGGAACAGGCAAGGCATGGGGGACAGTAGCACAAAATGGCCCCGTAAACCCCCAAAGGACAACACTTGCTGACTCCATGGGAGTCTCCCACCAGAAACAGGCTGCTCACAGGCAGCTGGAAGTGTTTTCTCTGGCACGTGCCAATTCAAGCCGGTGACAGTCCCATGGGGACACTGGGGCAGATCCTGGACAGGATTCCAGTGTGTCCAAAGCAAGCCCAGGGCTTCTCGGATAACAAGCCAGGGAGGATGCACAAGCAGATGGGACCAGCCTAACCCAAGAGCTACTGGTGTAGGGGAGCTCTCCCATCAGGATGAGCACAGTGGGATTAGCCACGCTGGCATCACGTGCTGGCAGATGGGGAGAGGACAAGGAGAGAGAGAGAAGGGCAGTCAGCACCAACCCTTCCACAGGGTACATCAGCTGGGATCTGGTCCTGTCTGCAGGGAGTGGGCTGGAAGCACAGCCCCCCTTCTTGCTGTTTGCTGGTGTTTTCCAGCAGGATTTGCTGCTGGAGTTGGTATTTTGGGACTGGGAGCATTCCTGGGAAGGTGGGAGTGTGGGTCTCTGGTCCCTGGTGCATGGCCAGCTCAAAGGCCAGAGACTCCTCCTCCTTCCTGGAGTTTTCTCCATGTTTGTCATGGAGAGCAGAGCTGCTCCAGTCTTATCCCAGGGCAAGCCCTTGCTCAAGGAGAGCTGTCCTTGAGGGATGTTTTCCGGGCCTGGCCCCGCCTGCCCCTCGGTCCCTCCCTGCAAAGCCTGCTCAGCACCGGCTGAAGGAGAAAATGTCCAAAACCCTGTGGGTTTCTGGTGGGAGTGAATACAGGCAACCCCTCTTTCCACGGAACCATTTCACCAGTGTCTCTCAGTCGTGCAGCCCCTTTCCAACAGTCTTAGCATCTTTGCAGCAGCCAGAGCTCTGTTCCTCGGAGGGGCTGGGCAGAGCAAGGCAGGGCTCTCCCAGCAGTCACCTTTCCATGTCTGGCCAGATAAATCCTACAGAGAGTGGTGCAACTTCACTCCCTGCTGTCTGAATCCCACTCCAATCATCTCCATACCTCCCTTTCCTCTCCAAATGCATCAGCTCTTGGCCCTGGCTCCTGATGCACTTTGGTTTGTTCATGTGACCCTCTGGTAGCACCTGAGCAGGCACAACCCGCACATCCCTCACTGTGCTTCCTCCCCTCCTCTCCACAGGGTCTCGATGACTACGGGACGAGGTCCGTCAACAGGTAAGATGTCACCTTCCTGTCACATTCCCTGCGAACGGTTGGTGTTGGTTGTAGGGGGGGGTGTGGGGCTGTGTCCCCACAGGGGTCCCTGCATGGACTCCCCGGGGACTGGCAGTGGCTGGGATGGGGCCAGGTCTCATCTGTCAGAGTGGGGGGACCCAGGGAGGGCAGGTCCCAGGACCAGCCTGGTGTCCCCAGCCTCTGCTTCTCCAGAGAGTCGCGTCTCCCAACCTCCTCCAGGCTCACGCCTGGATAGGGAACCCACGGAGAGCCCATGCTCTGGGCCTTTCCCCAGCACCTTCTCCATCCCCTCCGTCTCGTTCCTGGGGCTGAGCCCGAGCCCATGGCTGGGTGGAGCTCGCCGCCCGTCCGTGGTGGGTCCCGCGGTGCCGTGAGGGGAGCTGGGCTCCCGGCTCAGTTCTGCCCCGCGGCCACTCTGGCATCTCTGTGCTTTGTTCCGCAGCGGCAGTGGCAGTTTGGTATCAACGGTGTGAGGACACCTGGGCTCGCAGCGGCCCCTTGCTGCTTGGAAGAGCTTTCTGCTTCTTTCCCCCCCTTTTTTTTTCCTTCCCTTTCGTTTCTCTTTCTCTACTTCTTTTGGATTTGAAACTCTTGTGATCTTCAAGGAAACCATGGTGCTTCTCACCCCTCCCTGGTGTTCACAGTGCCCTTGTTTCTGAAGCCTTTTTGGAACAGAAACTGCTGCCAGGTCTGTGCTCGCAGCCCAGGTGCAGTTGTCACTTAGTGGGACCCGGTGTTTGTCCTCCCGTGTGATGTTAGCGATGCACTGTCCCCCCCAGGGGCCGCGCCGGCCGCCCCGCACGAGCCTGGACCAGACTCCCAGACCGGATCACATATGCATGGCCTCTGGTGTCCGTACTGTTACTGAGCATCCGGGATGCCCCCACCCGGGATGCCATTCCCGGAGGGGGGGGGACAGCATCCCCGCGCCTCCCCCTCGGCCCGATCCGCTTCCATCCCACCGCAGTGGCTTTGGGAGAAGCGGATGGCACAGAGCTCCCGCCCCGGGGAAAGGGCTGCTTCTGGGCTGGGGTCCCGCCGGCCGTGGGAACCCCCCCGGAAGAGTTACTCCTGGTTGTTTTATAAATATATATATATATTTTTTGTAGCAAGGTATTGTTACCTCACGTTAGGGCTGGGGCTCCGAGGACTGCTCGCATGCCCAAACCAGGCTCGAGTGAGGCAGCTCCGGCGCTGCAGCCCCGCACAGGGGGCTCGGCAGTGCCCGGGGGGCTCCCACCCCGCACTGGGGGCCCCGCTCCCACAGCAGCCTGGCCATACCCTCCCAGTGCCCGTGGCCGTCTCCACCGCAAAGCTGTTCACGCTTTTTTCTGATGTGATTTTTAAGACCTCTGACATTGCCTGTTTACTGGGACATTGCTGGCAATAGACCCCCCCCGGACCAGTTTTTGGGTTATTTCCTCACCCACAGGCACACTGTTCTGAGCCCCTCCTGCATCGATGTCCGAATTTTGCTAAGGATTTTTAACCCAGGATATTTCACGATGAATGACTGAATGTAGAGGGGAAAAAAAAACAAACACAAACCCAGCCTAGCAAAGCCTGTGTGGAGGTTGTAAAGTGCTGAAAAACCTTTTTTTAAAAGCCAGAGAGAATTGTGCCCTGTACTGAGTTATTGTTTGAATAAAAGTTTTATTTATTGCATTGAGCTGGGCCTCGGTGTCTTTTTCAGCTGCCGTGCCTGTGTGCTGCCCTCACTGCCTGCATCGCGCACCGCGCATTCTTAGGCCGTGTTTTTGTTCCCTGCTCCGTCCCTGGGGACGCTGCCTGTGCGCGCTCAGCCTCGCCGGCACTAAACAGCTTCGCTGAGCGGGAGCAGCGACAGCTGCTTTAGGGCCAGGTCCCCCTCCCTGAGCATCCGAGCGGTGATGCTGCTCCCGCTCCCGCATGCCAAGGCTCCGGCTGCGCTTTCCCGGTGGTGGGAAAGCGGTGGTGACCGGCTCGGGGGGAAGGAAGCCGCCCCCTCCCTTCCGCAGCCCCCGCCGTGCCCGGCCGCTGCACTCCCACGGCTCCCAGCTGGCCGTGCCCTTCCTTCCCCTCCTCACAGCACCAGCGACTCAATAAACACCACTTTTCCTCCTTTTTCTTCTTTTTCCTCCTGTTTCCTCTGCCCGCCAGCTCTGCGTGCAGGGTGGCCAGCGGGCTCTCGGGCCGGGTGGCCACCGGCTCGTGGCCTTAAGTCTCTCCTTCACCACGACCTTCTGTTCCCATCAAGCGTCCCGGCGTCCTCCAACCTGCCTTCTGTTTCCCTTGCAGCCCCGATGTTGAAGTGGCCAGGTTTTGAGGTGCCCCTGCCCGTAGTTAGTAAGTGATGGTGTCGTGGGGCCGAGCCCTGGGTGCGCTGGGCAGCGGGTGACGCCGCGGGGCTGCGTGGGCACGGTGCCACCGCTCTGCTTCCCACTGCACCGGCCGAGCGCGTCCTCTCCCTCAGTCACCGCTTGTCCCCGTCCCGCTGGCGGGAGCTCCGGGGCTCCCCGGCCGCCTCTGCTGCTTGCCCGCTGCCGCGGCTGCGCTTGCCAGGGTGCTGAGCTGCTGCTTGCCCCGCTCCCGTAATGCTCTTTGGTTGTAGGTGTCCGCTGGCCTCAGCCCTCTCCAGCGGCGCGGGCCACGTCCGCACTAACCGCCAGTTTTTTGAGCAGCTTTTTTTGTTGTAGACTCGTCCCAGGAGCCGCCTCATCCTGGCCCCAGGGACGGGATGCAGGAGCCTCCCCAGGAGTGGAGACCCTCCTCGCTGGCACTGCAGAGCCTGGAGAGCCCCTTCCCCGCTTCTCTTTGATCCATGAGCTGCTTTCCCTGGAGCTGCAGGCTCCATCCCAGTGGCTCTTCTCTGCCAGTACAGAAAGAGTTAAATGAGCCCCGGGTGACTCATCAAAACAACTTTTCCTCTCCCTCCAGTCCTGAGAATCTATTTTGGCATCCTGGGAGAGAAAGTGATCTAAGCATCTGCATTAATTAGGTGTGAAATTAATTACCCTATTTTTAAGCAAAAGTAATTTATCTTTTAAGGAAAGAAAAAGCGAATGTGGAGAGGTGAGGGATGGCAGAGAGGGGTCCTGGGGCTGACAGTGAGTGCCTGTCCCAGAGGGGTGCAGGTCCCAGCATCTTCCTTTCTGCTCTGGGAGATGGCTGGGGACATCTCAAAGCTTCTGGGGACATCCCAAAGCTGTTCGGTGCAGGTGCACATGGTAACCACATCACTTTACCTGAACCCACGTCAAGGGTGGCAGGGCTGTGTCCCCACGGTGGGTGACCGGTCGGTGGCCCAGCTGTGGGCCCTGGCAGGGGGGGCCGTGGCCATTGCTCCCACTGGGGACAGGATTGTGTGGCTCCCTGGGGAGGGCTGGGGGCAGTGGGCAGATGAGACAGAGGAGTGCAGGAAGGACAGGGGGTGCTCAATGGCTCCCCAGGCAGCCAGAGGGACCCCCAGAGCTGCCCACACCCCTTGGGAATGAACTCCTGCTGGGAGAGGACAGAGGGGACCTCCTGGAGAAGGGGTAAGGATGCGCCCCGTGCCAAGGCAGTCCTTGTACCCTGCCCTGGCCAGGTGACGATGGCAGCAGGAGGGTGCTGGGGACAGCCCAGGTAGGTGAAACCCAAGGTCAGACTGTCTGGACTCTGACAAGCTCCTGCAGGTTTCCTTAGTCTCCCACACTGTTCCTCTTGCATATTAACTTCTTCAGAGGCAGCACAAGGGCTCTTCAGGGAGCTGCCAGCTCTGCCCTTGGCCAGGAGGTGAAGCCATAATGCCCTGCTCCAGGGCTGGGTGATCCCACAGTGCTCCCATCTGTGGGAGCTGTTGGAGTCCAGCCTTAGAGGAGGCTGAAGCAGCTTTGTCAGCCCTGGCCCCCAGTGGCATCCCCAGCTTTAGGCTGAAGGAGAGCCAGGTAGGAGAACATCCCCATGCAGCTGCGCTCGGCTCATCTCCGACCCACCATGGCTTAGCTGGGAGAGGAGCTGAGGAGCAGGGGCAGCTCAGGGAGTGGGGGCAGCTCAGGGAGCGGGGGCAGCTGGGCCGGGGACTGTGCAGGGCAGAGCTTTTCCAGTTTAAGCCCTTCCCAAACGCTGCTGGTCCCGGGGTGTCACCAGTTGCTGCTCGCTGTGCCGGTGCCTTGTCATCTCCAGGCCTCCACACCCTGTTAACGCTTCCTTCCTCTTCCTCCTCCTCCACAGGAACCCCTTTGCCAACGTCCAGCTGAAGCCAACGGTGACAAACGACCGCTCGGCTCCGCTCATCAGCTGATCCAGGAGCGCTGGCACCCGCGTGGCACTCGCCACCTCCTTCTCCTCATCCTCGCCACTGCATGTCCAGCTTCCCAGGACTCCATTTTTAGGCGGAATTTATTAATCCTGCTGCTTCGAAAGCCAAAGGCTCAAGCTAGTGCCCTAGTTCTCTCTTCTCTAGACTCCCTCGGTGGCAGAGGGTCACAGCACTGCCATGTCACCTGTCCTCTGCCTGTGCTGACAAGCGTGGTGGCACTTCCCGGAGTCAGAGCAGCGTGTCCAGAGCCGGGGTGGTTCCCAAGCCCAGCAGCAGCTTGCTGCCGGTGGAGAAATGGGCTCAGCTGGAGAACAACTCTCCGTGGGCTCACGGTGCTCCAGTGGGGCAGCAAGGCAGAGAGGACACGGTCCCCTGCTCTCCCTGCCCAGACGGGAGGGACCCCCCGTGCCAGCCAAGGGATGGTGGGAGCCACAGGCAGCTCCCAGGCTCCTACCAGAGCCCGGGTGCCTAGCCCATGCTCGGGGCTGGGACAGGGCAGTGGGTGCCAGCACTGCAGCCCCCCTGGGACAGGGCCAGCTCCGTTCCCAGAGCGCCTGCTGTGCCAGGGCTCGGGATGTTGTAGGGAATTACGGTACTGCTGTCAAATATAAGCTAGGAAAAAACCACTCGTGGAGGCGAGGGCAGTGTGTGAGTGAGCCTTGGGGTGCCCCTGCTCCCTGCAGACAGGAGCTCCCATCCGGACCTCTTGCTTGGCTGTTTGCTCTTCCTCTATTCCTAGGGCTGCATGAGAGAGAGAGATAGATAGAGATAAATATATATAAATATATATATACACACTTGCTAAGCTTACTGCTGGGGGTGCCCATGAGTAAGGTGGCTCCTACAGCCCTTCCCACAGCTCCTGAGCCGCCAGGGTCACAGCCCTGCTCCAAAACCAGGGAGAAGAGGGTTTCCAGGCAGGCACTGTGTCTCCCATGGGTGAGGGGTTGAACTCGAACAGAGTTTTTGCTTTTTCCGTTGTGTTTCTCCTTTTGCGCTTTTTGATCGCTGGTGCAGCATGTCCTGGTCCCCACAGCCCGGGCAGTGGGCAGGGCACAGAGGGTCCCCAGCACAGGGGGGCTCAGTCCCAGTCAGGCGTGGTGGCTCACGTCTCCTGGGTCCCCTCTGATGGGTTTTCCAGCTCCACTGCAGGAACACGGCTGCTCCTGTGACCGCCCAGGCTCCAGCTCTGCACGAGGGCTCCCAGCTCCATGATGTGCCTCCTCTTCCCCTCCTGTGCCTCCTCTTTCTCCCCCAGGGCTGGAGCAGATGGGTGGGGGGCAGACGGGGCAGGGGCGAGGGAAAGGGCTCTGCTGGGGGGTGGGGCAGTGGGTGAGAGAGGGCTGGTGGTCACAGCCCGGGGTGGGGACAGGCCTGGGGTCCCCTCGGCCACTGCGATGTCCTCTTCCACCCCCTTGCCAGGGGCTGTCCTCCAGGGCCCCCAAGCTGCCACCCTGGCTCCAGCCAGCCCCCAGGGGCTTCGCTGCACCTCCTGGCTCGGTGGCACCTGTAAGATGTAACCTGAAATAATTTTTTATGAGAAAACGTAATTTATGAGCAATTCAACCTCCCCCAGCCCTCTCTCCTGCAGTGTTTTCCCTGGCCAAAGGCTCCTGCCTGGCCTGGAGCGTGGCCGGGGCCCTCCTGAGCTGGCTCCATCCTGGGTGCTG
>VWZV01010613.1:57740-74398 GCA_013397155.1 Irena cyanogastra | reverse complement strand
GCGGAAGGTGATCATGCGGCGGTAGCACCAGCTGTCACCGGCCGGGGGCTCGCGGGGGCTGCCGCTGCCGATGTTGTTGTTGGAGGAGCTGTTGGAAGCCCACGGGTGGCGCTGAGGCGGGGGGCTGGCACCGGCCGGGCGGGGGGCGCTGGGGGGGCTGTCCTCGCCCAGCTCCAGCGCCACGCAGTCCGGCGGGGCCCCGCTCGGGCCCGCTGTCCTCCCGTATCCCGGGGGGCTGTAGGTGCAGTTCCCCGACGGCGAGACGCCCAGCGGGTCGGCAAAGACACCGGGCTGGAAGGCGGGCACGGGCCAGTCCTGGCTGCCCGGCTGGGGGGGCTCCTCCTCCAGCAGGTACCCCTCGGCGCCGTGGCTGGGGGACGGCTCGTAGCCCCGCGGCTCCTGCCCGAGGCAGGGGTACGGGTAGTACTCGGTGCACTCCCAGGAGCCCTCGGCCGCGGGCGCGTGGCCCAGCAGCGGCTCCATGCTCAGGGACACGGTGGGGCTGCCCGAGTCCGAATCGTAGGTGCCCCCGCCGCGGCCGCCCTGGGCTCTCCAGCAGGCTGGGGGCCTCGGGGCCCCCCGCTCGCCCACCGGGCTGTAGGTGCACATGGCGTAGTCCAGCTCGGCGCTGCCCTCGCCGGGGCCCTCAATGCGGATGTAGTACTCGCTGCCCAGCGAGGGGCTGTGGGCGCCCAGGATGGGCACCACGCCGGGCGCTGGCACCCCGGGGCAGCCAGACGCCTTGCACTCGTAGCAGGACGGGGACACCCCCAGGCTGAGCCCCGCCGTTGTGGCCGGGTAATAGAGGTCGTGGTAGCGGGCAGCGCTGCTGGGGCTCAGGGACCCCAGGGGGGCCTGGAAGTGCTCAGTCTTGGTGTGCTCCCACTTGTACTCGAAGTTGAGGCCGTGGCTGGTCTCCATGACGGTGAGGATGTCGTCTCCGTCTGAGGGGAAGCCGTCGGCCGAGAACTGCTCCAGCAGCGGGAAGGACGAGAGCTCGGGGCCGTGGTGGCTGCCACTGGCACTGCCGTTGGGCTTCATGGAATTCCAGCGCTTCTCGAAGTCCTCCTCCGCCTCCGTGGCCCCCTTGGCGCACAGGTAGGACAGCAGCAGGTGCACCTCCTCGGCCGTGGGTCGCTGCTCGGGCTGCAGCCAGCAGAACTGCATCACCTCGTACCTGCCGTGGGGAGCGGCCAGCGTCAGCCCGGCCCCTGCCCGTGCCGCGGGGCAGGGGAGGGGGCGGCTCGGGCTCCTCACCAGCGCTCCGACAGCGACAGCTTCAGCTGGGGCTTGGGCAGCTTCAGCTGCTGCTCCTTGATGGCGTAGGCCAGCACTTGGCGGTCAGAGTAGTGGTCATAGGGCTGGCTACCCAGCTCAAACAGCTCCCAGATGGTGACACCCAGTGACCTGCAGGCACGGCGCCATGCTGGGGGTGCAGCGAGACCCCCGCCCCGCCCCCAAAACCACCAGGATGCATCCCCTGAGGCTGCAGCCCCCATGCCCCCCGGAGCCGCTCACCAGACGTTGCTGGCCTTGGTCTGGTCCACCACGAGCAGGTTGCCGTGCACCTCATCGATGAGCTCGGGCGCGATCCAGCGCAGCGGCACCCACAGCTGGTCGGCCGTCACGAAGTAGTCATCCTGCCAAGTGTGCAGGGTCAGTACGAGAAGAGAACGTCAATCCATGGCGTCAGGGACCGGCCCGGCCGCGGCACCGCCACCCCCTGCCTCCCCACCCTCCATTGCTGCAACCATGCCCCTTGTTCCCTCACATCTGCCCCCGGCCTGTCCTGCTCTGCTCCTGGCACCTACTGTCCCTTGTTGCCTCCCCTCCTTCCCCCTCCGCCCCTCTGCTCCCCCACCCGAGCCCCTTCAGACCCCCAGTTTGGCAATCCCAGCTCTGCGGGAGCCGTGGGCAAACTGGAGCAGGACAGAGAGACAAATGGAGGGGTGGGCAACCCCAGGCTGGGCTGGCAGCTGCCCGCAGGGTCCTGTGCCTGGCAGAGGGGCACGTCTGGACCAGCCCAGGCAGTGTCGCCCCATTGGGTGGGTACCGGGGCACAGCGAGTGGCACTAAGGGTCCCTCACAGGGTGGTCTGAACCCCCCTGCACCCCAGCAAACGCAGAGGTGCCCGGACACCTCTGGGGAGGGGGGATGTGTGCGTGAGGGTGGGGAGAAGGCTCAGTCGGGTCTGTGCCAGGGTGGGTGTATGTAGGGGCACCGTGGGATCCCAGCGCGCAGCCCCAGCCCCCTCCTCCCTCCAACCAGCCTTACTTTGTACTTGCAGTGCGAGAGCCCGTAGTCCCCGATCTTCACGGTGAGGTCGGCGGTGAGGAGGCAGTTCCGCAGGGCCAGGTCGCTGCCAAGCAAACCCGGAGCTGTCACCCGCACCGAGAGCTCGGGGGGCACCCACCGAGGACCCGGCTGGGGCGGCCGTGCTGCGGTGGGGCCGTTCCCCGCCCGGCTCCAGGCGTGCCCGTAACGCGGCTCTCAGTGCACAGCAGGAATGCCTGCGCGGCCGCAGCTGCGCCGCTGTCCGTCCGTCCATCCGTCACACGCCGAGCCAAGCAGAAGGCGGCTGTTCCCGGCAACGTGAGCCTGGCACGGGGCCGGGCTCCCGGGCGGCTGCTCCGGCACTGGGCGGGTCATGCAGCCGAGGCACAGGCGAGACTCCTGCTGCAGCAGGGACCACCGAGGCTGGGATGCCCTAAGGGAGTCCTTCTCCAGCACAGCTGGGGACCCCATGTCCCCCTCCCACAGCTCGAGCATCCTCGTGGTGACCCACCTGCATATTCGGGTGGGGACACTCCGGTGGCCCCCGGTGGCAGCGCGCCCCCTCCTCAACAAAATCACTGATGCTGGAGTCTCCGTTTGCAACTCACTCAGCACCAGGATATTGTTGGGCAGGAGGAGCAGTGATAGGGCAGGAGCACTGGCACCTTGGGAAGCCCCCATCCAGCCCCCCATTGCTCCCCAGCTGCCCCCAGAACCCACCTGTGGATGTAGTTGTTCCTGTGCAGGTGCAGGACGCCGCAGGCCACCTCGCACGCCATCCTCTGCAGGGTCAGCAGGTCCGGAGTCATGGCCTCGGCCCCCCGGCAGCTCCGCAGGTACCCCTTCAGGTCACCCTGCGGGCAGTGCCACTGTCACCCTCTGTGCCCAGCACCCCCGGGGGCACCGCGGGGAGGGGGCACAGGGACTCACCAGCGGGCAGAACTCCATCACCAGCAGGTACGGGGTGACCTCAGCGCACTGGGCCAGGCACTGCAGCAGGTTGGTGTGCTGGAGGGCTCTGCGTGGGCACAGCAACGGGGCCGCTTGTGCACCACGCCCTGCCTGTGCTGGGACTGGGCTGGGAGGGGCGGTGGCAGCTCCCCGAGAGCCATCGCCCTTCCTGTGCCGGGGGGGATGGCACCGGTGCCCCAGGAGCCATTGTCCTGCCCGCACCGGGGCTGCCACAGGGGCTGCCGGGAGCGGGTACCAGCACGTCCCAGCGCCCGGGATGTGTCACAAAGGGACATTTGTTCAGCTGTGCTGGGGCAAGAGCAGCCCCGTGCTCCCCCGCTCGGCCCAGCTCTGCCCATGACCTCACTGCTGCCCCACGCCACGGCCGGTGGCTCCGCACAGTCCCTGTCCTGCCGTGATGCAGGGACAGAAACTGTGCTGCTCCAGAGCAAGGGGCCGCCACGGCTCTGCCCGGCAGCTGAGGGTGGCACGGAGTGGATCTGCTGCCATTCCACAGCATCCCCAGCACTGTGGAGTGACCTCAGAGGTACCTGTAGGGCTGCGCTTCTTCCAGGAACTGCATCTGGTCCTGCACGCTGGCACTCGCCTTCAGCTCCTTCACCACCACCTGGGTGCTGCTGATGCCCGAGTTCACCTCCCCCAGGAACACCTGGGGTAAGAGACAAGCTTGTCCTTCCATCCACACCCCAAACCCCCCTGGCACAGCTGGGGCCCGTGTCCCACCGGGGTAGGGTGTCCGGGGGTCCCTGGCCCTGGGCTCACCTTGCCGAACCAGCCATGCCCGATTTCCTTCAGGTACAGCAGGCTCTGCCGCCCCAGGTCCGCCGACTTGAGGAGCTGCACTGTAACAGAGCCCATCCAGCTGCCAGCGTGTCCCCCTGCTCGTGTGTCCCCCTGTCCCCTGTCCGCACATCCCCCTGCCCACCTGCCTGTGCTCCCCACCAGTCCCAGCCAAGCCCTGCTCTCCTCACCATGCCACCCAGTGCCAGCTCCTCTGCCACCCCAGGATGCTCCGGAGCATCCATCCCGTGGAATCCTGCATCCCAGGCATCCTCATCTCCAGGCATCCTCCCACGACCAGGGGCTGTGGGGTCTCAGTGTCCCCGAACGGGATGGCAGCAGTGCTGGCTCCCTGCCCCTTCTCCTCCGCAGGGTGTGCAGAGCTGAGCCCGGCACAGCGCTGGCATTTAGCCCCTTCCCGGCCCCCCCGGCACAGTCCGGCCCCTCGGGAGCCCGTGCCAAGGGCAGGCAGCAATGGGGCCATTGTTGGTCCTCTCTGTCCCCCCCCACCGTGGCCATTCTTTGGGCAGGGAGTGACACGGGGTGGGAGGGGGCACAACCAGGCGCCCCCCACATTCCTCTCCCACTCACGGCCTTGTTTACATGGGACCAGGACTCGTGGATGTCACCATTCAGGGTGGCCGTGCCCTGTCCCACCCTGGTGCTGCTCCCCTGGGCTGGGACACGCAAGTTCCTGGAGACAGGGACAAGGGACCCTTGCACAGGGGGACCCTGCAGCACTCCCCAGTGACCTCAGCTGCCTGTCCCTTGCCAGGGCTCCTCTGGAGCTGTCCCTCCACCGCAGGGGAGACCCAGCATCCCCATGTCACTCCGTGCCCAGTGATGAGAGACCCCTGACCGCAGCATGCAGGGGTCCTGCCCCCACCCTGGCTTACCTGAGCGCCCCGGCTGCTTGGCCATGGGCAGGGACACCTTGGTGAGGGGCAGGACGTAGACCTCGGGGCCATGCTGGGGGGCAGGCGAGCCCTGGGCCGACAGCTCTGTCACGTAGTCGTCCCCCTCGGCGTTCTCAAATTCCTGGTTCAGGGTGCAGGGGGGTGACACACCGAGCAGAGAAACTGACCCGTGGGCTCCCCACTGCTCTAGTGCCCCGCGCACCCCTCTGCCTCGACAGGCTCATGAGGGCCCAGAAATCCCCCCCGTCCCTGGACACAGGGAAGGCACACCCTCCCCATCAGCCATCCCGTTACCTGTCTGTGCCATCCCGGCAGCCCCCGGCTCCCAAAAGCCGCCCGGGCGAGCAGGTAGGCGACGGTGAACATCTCGCCCTGCCAGGCTGTGCCTCATGGCGCTGCCGACAGCCCCAGCACCGCGCCGTGTGCCATGTGCCACCGCGGGCCACGCGCGGACACCGGCCCGGCTGCTCGCCCATAAATACGCAGTGCGGGGGCACCAGGGCTCGCTGTCCCCCCCGGCACGGCGAGGTGCTCCGGCGGTGTGGGACACTACACAACACCCGGCGTGTCCCCCCCAGCCTGACCCCCTCCCTCCGCGGGCGCCACAAGCCTCCACAAAAATCTCAGCAATTAGGAAAAAAGCGTTTTCTCGGCACATTCTGTGCCTGTGAGGTCAGGGTGCCTCCCACCCTCGGGGGCGTGCGGGTGGGACCGGGCCCTTAACCATGGCGTGGCCTGGCCCGCACGGGGCCGGGAGCACGGATGGGTCAGGACATGACCCCAAGGATCCTGAATCCCACAGATCCACTCTCTATGGAGCTGGGATCCAGGATCCAGCCCCCAGGGTGATGAGCCCTGCAGCCCCAGCAGGCAGCGAGGGGCTGAACACGTCCCCCCAAGCACTGCTATCCTGAGCCAGGATTCTGCACCAGGAACCTCCAGACACCTCCGTCCCTCACTGGGTCCCTGGGAAGAATCCCCCACCCTGGCCTGGGAAACCTCCCCGGGCTCCTCAGCTCACCTTGAAGCCGATGTCCCCCTTCTTGCAGCACAGACAGGCCAACATGAGGAAGATGAAGGTGAAGAGCCCAGAGAAGGAAACAGCCACAACAGCCAGCGAGGACGACCAGGAGAGCTCACTAAGGGGGGTGCCGTCTGTAGGGACACGAGGTGGTCAGCGTTGGGAGCACCAGGGAGGGGTCAGGCTGTGCCAGGGGGTCCTGCCTTGGTGGGGCTTGTGGGATGTGGGGGCACATCAGGGCTGACAGGGGCTTTGGCAGGGAGCAGTCAGTGGGAGCAGGGGTCCCAGTGTCTCTGTGCCCCCTCCAGTGGGGAGCCCAGGCAGGACCTGCATGGGGGTAGCATTGTCCCCGTGGAGGCAGGGGGCAATGACACCCCGTGGAGAGGGACTGTACCAGCACAAGGGTCCCAGGCACCCCCACCCAGCTGAGCCCCAGCCCTTGGATTTGCCCCCCGGTGGGTTTGCCCACAGCATGGCGGCATCCCGAGGCTGGTGGGACACTGCACCTTGCACCTGTGAGAGCTGGTGCAAGGACAGGAATTTGGTCCCATGAGCCCCACACTGAGCCCCAGGCCACGGGGCATGGGGAAAGGACACGGCTGCACTGGCTGGGCACCAGCATACCCCAAATCCCGGCACCCACCACCCCGCTCCGGCTGTGCGGTGCCCTGTGGGGTAGCAGGGCACACGGTGGCCATGGTGGCAGTGGAGGTGGCCGCGTCACAGCTGCCCATCCCCAGCAGGCCCCGCTGCCAGCTGCAGCTGCCACATTACTATTCTGCCCAGAGCCTGCCCAAACAACCGGCGCCGTTGTGGTGGGAGCAGCCGGAAGGTCGTGGCACTGCCAGTGGAGCCGGTCATGGAGCCCCCACAGCCCCGCGGTGCCTGGCTGGGACAGGTGCCCTGTGCCCAACCATGAGCCTGGCACAGACCCCGCCGGTGCTGTGGTCCCTCCCTGGGTCACCAAGCCCCTCGGGGATGCTCATGGCACACACATGGCTCCAGCACGTGGCCCACGGAGCTTCCCTGTCTCTGTGCCCTGGCCACGCTGCCCTGCTCCGGAGCTCCACACAGGCTCTCGTGTGTCCTTGAGACCGGCACCTGAAGGGCACCGGGGGCTGGGGAAGGCTCTGATGCCCTGGTGGGCACCAGCAGCACCCGCTGCTCCCAGGCACTGCCCGGCACTGGGTGGGACAGGGCACAGCGCACCCTGGCTCCCGGCACGGCAGTGAGTGGCCCCACGGGCCGTGGCACGGCCCAGCCATGCCAGGGAGCAGGGAAGGAGCTCCAGAGCCATCTTCTGAGGCTCGGGAGGCAAAGCCGAACCTGGGAGGAGCGGGGGGTGGCGTGCCCCCCCTTCTAGCTGGTTTCCATGGTGAACACACTTTGTACCGCCAACGTCACCATTTTCCCTGGATAGTGGGACAGCAAAAGAGAAAATGACTCACTGAAAAGAGCCTTTGAACAGCAACAGGGAGCAGAGCATGGGGACAGGAGCCCATCCGAGGGGACTGTCAGCTGAGCTGCCCCTCAGAACTGGAGCTGGACAACAGGCCAGTGAGATCCAGCTGGTCCTGCCTCAGTTTCCCCACCTGCACAACCAGAGACCTGGGAACCATGACCAGCTCAGAGCAGGCAGGGGCACCACCACTTCCATGACTCACTGGCACCTTCCCTCCTTGTACCCACAGCAACGGCGATGGGAAGAGTGGCATCATCTCAGACGCCAAATTATCCCAAAACCAGGTCAGATGCACCTGCAGCAGCAGCTGCAGGACACCAGGACAGGGGAGACACCAGCACACAAGGGACACCAGGACACAAGGGACACTGGGGCACAGGGCTGGCTGAGTGCAGCCTGAAGTACCCCAGGACCCTCAAGAGAAACCAGGGCCCCCAGCACATGCTGCCCTCCATTCCCAGGCTCCGCCTCCACTCTGCCGGCAGGAGTGAGGTTCCCCTGGCACCAGAGCCATGCCCTCCCCTGGCCTTCCTCACCACAGGGGTCAGGCTGGGAGGGCCAGCTCGGTGCATCCCCCAGGACTGCGGCGTCACTCGCTGCCCCTCCACCCACTGGTGACAGTGGGGCTGGTGGCAGAAGACAGGCCACAGCTGCAGGGGCACCGACCCCAGCCTCACATCCAGCCCTGGCAAACGGGAGCAGAAGGGACATGGAGGAAGGGGGGGATGCCAGATGCCGTGAGGTGCAGCGGGGTGCAATGGGGTACAAAGGAGTTCAGCAGTCGCCCTCCCACCCCACGGAAGCCACCTCGCACCCGCGGCCGGCGCAGCCCCGCCCGCGCTGCCCCCCGCCTGTTGCGTCGCCCACCCAGCGCAGGTCGCGGCCGCACCGCCGGCTCCGAGCGGGGNCCTGTGCCTCAGTTTCCCCACTGGTAATTACCAGCTGCCCTGGGAGGGCTCGCAGGGTCATCCAGGAGGGGATGGATGCTGTGGCGCCTTGGGAGCATGGTCCATACATCCCCCCTTCCCTCTCGCTGCCCACCGCGGATTCCAGCCTGGAACCATGCCAGATCTTGCTGGGAAAGGTTGGATTTGGGCAGGGAGAAGGGCAGGATATAGGTAGGAAGCAACGCAAGATTGGGGCAGGATTTGGACAGGAGCAGGGCAGGACTGGGGCAGGACTGAGACAGGATTTGGGCAGGGTCAAACACTCACGTCCCTCAGCCCCATCCCCTCTCCCGGTGCAGGCATAGCCCTGCAGCTTCCAGGGAAGCAATTTCCCAGTCCGCAGGACGCGCTCTGCTCACTCCCACACACAGAACCCCCGCTGCCCTTTGGGGTGTGGGCACGGGCTGGGCCTGGGGGCTGTGCAGCTCTGGGGGAAACTGAGGCACCAGCAGGAACCGGCATGGCTGCACCCCTGAGCCTGGAGGCTCCTGCCATGGGGCAGGGTCGGGGCTGGCAGTAGCCACGGTACCAGGCAGGAGCCTGGCACAGGGCTGGTACCCACAGCATCCTCCCCTGGCATCCCTTGCTGTGGCACCCAAAGCCTTCTCCAGCAGCCTCCTCCTCCAGGCATCCCCTCAGCAACAGCAGGAGCAGGGAGCAGCACCCTTCGTCCCCAGTGCTGGAGACCTTTTCCCACCAGGAAGAGCCAGAGCCGTTGGAGTAGCCTCTGTGGTAATTAATAGATCAGTTAATTGTGAATTCCAGGCACGCCTGGCTAATCCCTTCTCCTTCTGTATCTTTTAGCGTGGCGTATTTCACCGAAAGGATTGATTCTGCTCTTTAATTCTGGTTCTGCCATCTCAGGCTGAAGCAGCAGCAAAAAATAAATAGGTGGAAAATAACAGAAAATCATCCATCATTTTCTGAAGCAACGAAATAAAAACAAGGACTGTGCTAGGGACAGGCCGGGCTCCGGCGTTGCTGCACACACACCACGCGTGTCAGCCTGATTAGGGACAAAAAATCAAATTCCTCCATCAAAGCCCGCCCTGATGCAGAGCCAAGAGCCAACAATTCCTTCTGCTTCCACAGAAAATAATACTAATATTATTATGATAATATAATTATTATAATGTAATTCTAATAATACTCTATATTANATTGTATTTTTATATATAATTATATAGTCTATCCAGATTATAGAATTATTAGGATTATAATAATATATTGCAATAATGATTAAAAAAAGAATACTATAAAAGGCATTCAAAGCAAGCTCAAATTGATTATTTAAACTGAACTCTCCTGCTTGGTGTTCTACCTGAGCGCCGAGCGGGGGCTGCGCAGCCCATCCCACACTGCCCAGGCAAACCCACTGTCCTGGGGGACTGGGAGGGACTGGGAGGGACTGGAAGCGTGGTGTCCGGAGGTGATCCAGCCCTCCCTGGCAGGGATCCCTCCATGGAGGGGCCCGGGAGCGCCGTGTCCGGGCAGTGCCGGGGCAGTGCCGGGCCGGGGGCAGTGCCGGGCACATGGCACCGGCCACGCCGAGGCTCTCGCAGAGCCCGGCAGCGTTTACGTAACAGTGGGAGCGGCAGCGCGAGCGGGGCGGCCTATTTATATCCCAAATGCTCCGTTATGAAACCAGCAGCTCTGGCCGAGGGGCGGGGGGTGCCCCGTGGCACAGGGAGGAACCCGGGTTCGGGGTCTGGCTCTGCCCCCCAGCACGGCCCATATCCCACTGCCCCAGCCTCTGAGCCGGGCTCGGCATCGAGGATGCTCGGGACACGGAGCTGGGAAGTGCTTGGCACCTCCCTGCCCCATGTCCACCCTCGGGTCAGTCCGCGGTGCCCAAATCCCCTGCAGGCACGGGAACACACAGACTAAAGCGACTGGAAAATCGCTCCTTTGCCACAAGGATGGCAGCAAGGATGGCTGAGGGTGGGCGCAGGGCACAGGTGAGCAGCACACAGGTATTTTGGGAAAGTGAAGGGCCTTGGTGGCCGATGTGGTGACCTGGCAGCAGGACACCCTGGCACAGCTGGGACGAGAGCCTGGGAGCTGGTGGATCCCCTGCCCAGCCAGGGCGGTGCTGCTCCACTTACTGCGTTTGCCCACACTGGAATTTTCCTCCGCTCCAGTAATTAAAACAAACGGCGTTAACCCCGCTGCTGGCACCAGGCTGCAGGGAGGACATGGACACGGCTGGCACAGGGGAAGGGGTGCAAATCAGGATCCCCCAACAGTCTGGGCTGTGGGACAGTGGCTCTGCAGAAAATCCTGGGAAATCCCCATTCCTCCAGTGCTCAGCCCTCCCAAACCCACGATCCTCACATCCTCGCTGTCCTGAGTTCCACCATGAGCCCAACACCATCCCAGGATGCTCCATGTCCCCCCAGTGTCCCCGGTCATCAGGGCCTGGGGCGACTCTTGGAGCTTGGCCAATGGCAGCGATGGCAGTGGCAGCGCTGGCAGTGGCAGCGCTGAGATGGCTGTGCTGCGCTCCGATGGTGCTTCCCGGCCTGTCAGGGGGATTAATGCCCACGGGAGATTGATTTTCCTGCCAGTGGGCACGCTGAGTCAGCACGGAGCAGCTCTTCTCCGGGCCAGCCCTGTCACCCTCCAGCCCCGCGACACGGCCCCGTGGGGTTCTTCTGGCTCAGCCCACCCCTGGGAGCAAATTCCCACTGGGAATGTGAGGGGCCACTTGCTGGGGCAGGAGAGCATCTGGAGCCCTGGAGTGACATCAGTGCATGGCCAGGACCATTATCCCTGCATCCCACCACCCTGGATCCCACCTCCCACCGTGCCACCAGCCCTGGATCCCGCCGTGCCACCATCCCAGGCAGTGGGCCCCAGCCCCCCTTCACTTGCCGGATCGGTGCAGCACAGGGTGGGAACAGGCTCAGCCATGGCACTGGAGCAGCCCAACTGCCCCTCTGACCCAAATCCTGGGATTTTCCAGCCCAGCAGCGGGATGGTGAGGAGGTGACGTCACCAAGGCAAAACCTGGGATGCTGCCCGGCTACAGACACTAAGCACTAAACACAGACCCCTGCTGGATGAGGACCCCTTGGCTTAACCCACACCTGGCACCATGCTGGCAGTGCCATTGCTGCCCCACATCCCCTGCTGTCTCCAGGGTGCCAAGGCTCCCTGCCCTGCCCTGGCTGGGAGGGCACAGCACCAGGGAGGGCAGAGCCACGGGCTGGCCTGGCACAGGGTGTCCCAGCGGGGCCGGGAGTGCCGGGCAGGGAGCCCGTGAGTCACAGCCCACTCCCCCCGGCAGCGCGGGGCCCTTTCAACCCCGGCACATTAATTTCTCCTAATTGGCTGTGACAGGGATTGGTGTCGACGTTCCAGAACACACCCGCCCGTGTGCGTGGGGCAGGAGGGAGGGAGAGGAGAAGGGGGAGCAAAGTGGCACCCTCAGGGAATAGGATCCTGGCTCTGTCCCCTCACTGAGCCAGGTGGGGCCGGGCTGCCCTGTTGTGCTGTGCCAATGTCATTCCCTGTGCCAGGACAGGGGGCTTGCCACACACCACCCCACGCTGCCTGCCCCTGGCATTCCCGTGGGCACTGGGAGTCACCTCCTGCCTGTGTGCCCAGCTCCTGCTGCCCTCTAGCCTGGCATGCCATCTCCCACTGGGAAACATGTGGCAAAACAGGACACTGAGCACGATACTGCCACCACTGTCACCTCCCAGCTGAGGAGCTCCTGCTGCCCTGCCCCAAGTCCCCTCTGTGTGTCCAGTCCCAAAAGCATTTTCCCCCCTGTGTGGCCTGGTAGGTGCCAGAGTGTGCCTGGCCCTGGTTTGGGTTGCCAGGGTCCTTCTCCCTGCTATGGCCCCTTTGCCACCACAGTCCCCCAAATCCTTTCCCATCCTTGTGCCAGGAGCAGCCAGAGGCACCGGACATGGAGCACCAGCACTCACCACACCACTGTCACTGAGTGTTACTAGGGCACTGGATGGCAGCAGGTGCCAGGTGGACGCAAAACCACAGAGCTGGGGGGCCCCTCAGGAGATGTGGGGTGCATGGTGGGACAGGAAGCGCTGGGTCGTGCCCCGCTGGTGGCTCCAGTGCTCCATGCAGGATCATCTCCAGGCCTGGCCTGGGAACGGGTGAAGCCAGATGGGAACCACGAGGCTGCGGGGCTGGGACCCCCCCAGAGCCCCCAGCATCTGGAAGGGAACGAACCCCTGGCAGAGCCAGCACAGCCTGGTGCAGATGTTGGGACAAGCCAAAACCAGCAGGCGAGGCCAGAACACGGGCAGCTGTACTGGCACATCCCTGTGGCACCTCCACCCCAGGTGACACCGCTGTCACTGTTCCATGCCACCAGGCCACCTATGGCCCACCTTCAACAGCAGTTGCTTCCAGGGAATGCAGGGCCAGAGGGGGCACTCCCCTCAGCAGCACCATGGCCCCTGGGCCTCTCCTGTCCTGTCCCAGCTGAGGTGCCAACATGCCCTACAAACTGCTTCCCCCAGTTCCTCACTGGCACAAGCCAACCCCGGGGAGCCAGGCTGGCACAGGCAGCCACGATGCCACACAGGCAGGAGCTGCTGCCACATGGACCAAATCCACAAAGCCATGAAACCCAGAATCTGGTTTGTTCCCCCTTGAATTCCTCTCCCGGTGCTGGTGGGTGGCAGCTGCAAGGCAGCACCGAGCCCTGGGCCTGGCAGCACAGCACAGGCAGGGATGGAAACGGGGCTGAAGGGTTTTGAAACCAAACCTGCCTCAAGAACCGCCAGGCTGGCAGGATTCACGTGAAGCCACACCAAAAACCAAAGCAAAATCTCCTCAAGGGCTGCGCCGGGCAAACGCTCGGTCCCGGCACTGCCGCATTTCGGATGTAAATAATGAGATTTTAGAAACAAATAACGAGCGGCTGGGGACAAAGTCCCCGTTCGGTGAATCCTGCTGCGGCTCATTTCCAAATCCCCCCACGGATTCCCACCGTGCACAGCCGGGGGAGCGGGAGCAGCGGAGGAAGGAGGAACGAGGAAGGCGGCGGGGAGGGATGCGGGAGCCCGGCACCGACAGCCAGAGCGTCCGGCACCACCGCGCCCGGCACGGGCACCGTTTCGCCGCCTTCGCGGTGTCAGAGGAGGCGCCGGGAGCGGCGGGAGCCGCGGCACCGCCGCTCGGCTGCCGGAGCCGACACGCGTTATCCGGGGCTGGTAAACAAAGGGCCGGAGCCGAGCGCCCGCCGGACGCTCCCGCGAGGGGTCGCGGTGCCCGCGCGGTGCCAGCCCCGCACCGGCAGGGACACGAGGCGGCGGCGAGGGGCGGCGGCGAGGGGCGGCTGCGGCGGCCGCAGCCCCGAACACGCACCGCAGTCACCAGCCCCGCGCTGCTCCGCGGCTGCAGCATCTTCCTGCAGCTGCGCCGCGGCCGGAACACGGCGCTTACATAACGCCTGCGCCCCGAAACGCCGCTGCCGTGCCCCGGCACCCCACCGAGCCCCGCCGGCTCCCCCAGCCCGACCGGGGACCCTCAGCCCTCGGCTCCCGGGCCGGCGCGTGTCCCAGGCGGTGGGGGCTCAGCCCCGGCTCCGTCTTCCTCCCTCTCACCATCATCATCCTCCCTGTTGTTATTATTCCGTTTCAATCTCGGAGATGCCTTCAGAGGCAGCGCAGCCCCGGGATTCCTCCGCGCTCCAGCCCGCGGAACAAAATGCCGCCCGGCTGCGGCAGCGATCCCACCACACCGCCACACCGCCACACCGGGGTGTCCCACGGCCACACCGGAATGTCCCACAGCCACTCCTGGGCGTCCCACGGCCACACCGGGATGTCCCAGCACCACACAGGGGTGTCCCACCGCCACAGCGGGTCGGGTCCGGCTGTCAGAGCCGGGAGCCCGTGCAGTGACATTCCCGGTGATGAGGGCGAGGGGATGCTCTGTTCGCGGTGCAGCGCGATGCGGAGATGCTCGCTCCCCGTGCACCGGGAGGGCAGCGCGGGCAGCCGGTGCGGGGCTGAGCCGAGCACACGGCAGAGCACCGGGGGAGGCTCGGCGCGCGGGAGGGAGTGCGGGTCCGTCAGCCCCGGGGCTGCAGCACTTACCGGGGTCGAAGTGAGAGCTGAAGGCNCCCCGGGACCGCACCGGGACCCGCGTCCTCCCCGTCGGGATGCGCCGCCGCCGCCCCCGCGCGGTCCCGCCGGGACGGATGGGGGCCGTGGGGGGTCCCCGGACCGGGACGAGACCCCCGAGGGGCAGCCGCCACCCTGGAGCGGGGCCGGGACTCCCCGAGCAGGGCCGGGACCACGCAGTGGCAGCCACCCCGCAGAGTGGGGACGGGATCCCCCGGAGCGGGGCTGGCACCCCCCGAGTAAGGAACTGACCCATCCCGGGCACCGCCGGCTTCTCACGACCAGGGATGGGGCCAGGGATGGGAAATAGGGACGGGATGGGCAGTTCTGCCCCCAGCCAGCCCCTCAGCCCCTGCCAGCCCCCCTCACACACACACCCTGCACCTTTCTCTGCCCCTGTGGCCCAGCACAGCCTCACCCTGCAGCCCCCCAGCAGCCCCAGCCAGGCCCGTGGTGTGGGGTCCCCCTTGGGCTGGGGGCTGCTCCATGTGGGGCCTCGTCTGCTCGACACTACAGCCATGGCACACGGGAGTGTGCATCCAAACATGGGATGCTCCAAAACCCAACAGTCCCAATTCCCTGGCAGGGAACATCCCACAGCTGCACCCACACCCCTGGCAGCTCCCAGCCAGACCCTGGCAAAGTTCTGGGTGCCACTGTCACTGAGCCCACCTGGGAACCAGCCTGGACTTTCCTTCAGGGTCATGGCAGGACAGTCCTGTCCCATCCTGTCCCATCCCATTCCTGGGAACCCCTTTGTCCCAGCCCTTGCTGGGCTCAGCTCTGAGCACAGGGCTCACACATCCCCACTGCCAGTCTGAATATTTAAGGCCAAATTTTGCGTACACGATTAATTTTTTACAAGCCTTCAAGCCTGCACAGAACAGCACCACGCTGCACATGTCACGTCGCCACAAATAGATACAGGCCTGGAAAAATTACCGGCTGCTGGGAGAACAAACACGTTGGAGCCAGTTTCTCCCTTCTCCCTTGCCTCTGCATTTCTCTGCTCTGGAGCAGCTCTGTCCCACAGGATCCCCCCATCCCTCTGCCAGCGGTAGCAGGGGACTGCTGAAGCCCCATCACTCATTTTGGAGACCCCCGGCCGGGGTACAGCTTGTGGGCACCCCATTGCTCCCATTGACCCCCCCCCCCCGGGTCCCTGGTCCTTTCTGGATGTGCAAATGGCCACGACCCCACTTGTGGGACACCCTGAGCTCCTCCATGAGCCTTCCTGGGCCTCAGAGCAGCTGAACAAAGGTGGCACTGACCTGGCACATCACATTCACCTGGTACAGAAGCAGTTGGAGTCTCTTGGAGCTTTGGTGCCATTGCTGTCCTCTGGACCAGCCATGGTCCTGTAGGAGTGGGTGGCCGCTTGCCACCGGGGTGGTTTTCAGGGCCAGCCCTACTCCCTATGTGGCTGAGCTGGCACTGGCTGAGTCACAGCCAGGTGGGATGGGGATGGGAGGCTGTGCTGAGNGCCCTGCTGTGCCACCCTGCCCTCCTCGGGAAGATCCAGAATCTCCAGCTCAGCTGGGACACCAAGCACAGCAGCCCCATGCCCCAGCACCCTCCGTGCCCAGGTGACACCCCCAGTAGCCCTGTCCGACACATCCAGGAGGAGGGTTGAGCACTGTCATGGCCACCCAAACTCACCCCCTGCCTGTGCCCCCTTACCGCCTGTCCTCCTTCCCACCAAATTTCCAGCGTGGTTGCAAAAGGAAAAAACCCAAAGGAGAATCGAGGCCCAAAGCCCCAGGGAGCCCCTCAGGCGCAGCTCTGATGTCGGGGCTGTGGCAGCACTGGTCCAGCCCCGGCAGAGGCACAGAGTGGCACCGGTGCCTTGACATCCCCTCCCGGTCGGGGCAGCGCCGCTGCCGCCGCCCCAATTAGCAGGGGAGATTACACATCTTTCCCAAGGGGAGATTACCCTGCTCGGATCCTGCCACTTGCTCCGGCTTCTCGGCTGATTTGTCTGGGGCTGCAGCTAATCCCCTCCCGGGCAGACACCAGATTGAGCCGCGATTCCCGCGCGGCGGTTGCCAAAAGCCCCCTGTGCTCCTGACCTCCTTCCCGGCCCGCGGCAGCCAGCGGGCTCCGCTCGCCCGCTAATGCCGGGCAGCCGGGGCAGAGGGGCTCCTTAGCCACGGCTCTTTGATGGAGCCCGCAGCGCCCGCA
>VWZV01010613.1:39062-56498 GCA_013397155.1 Irena cyanogastra | reverse complement strand
TCTGAGCTCACTCAGCTGGTCCCAGCATGGGTGGGACCAGGACTAGCTGAGGCCTCCCTGGCACTGGGAAGAGGCAGGGGGGCTTTGGTGAGTGGGAGGGATTAAATCACCTGATGATGATTTGGGGTTGGCAGCCCCAGTGACCAGTGTCCCTTCCCTCCTGTGTCTGGGAGAGGGTGGGATGGGGAGGAAAATGAGGATGAGGATGGGATGGGGATGAGAATTAGGATTGGAGGGGATGGAATTGAGGATGAGATAGGAAAGAAGACAAGGACAGAGATGAACTGGGGATGGCACTGGGATAGGGATGGGTTAGGGGGATGAGAACAGAGTGTGTGCCTGCCCAGCCCTGCTGTGCCACCCTGCCCTCCTCGGGAAGATCCAGAATCTCCAGCTCAGCTGGGACACCAAGCACAGCAGCCCCATGCCCCAGCACCCTCCGTGCCCAGGTGACACCCCCAGTAGCCCTGTCCGACACATCCAGGAGGAGGGTTGAGCACTGTCATGGCCACCCAAACTCACCCCCTGCCTGTGCCCCCTTACCGCCTGTCCTCCTTCCCACCAAATTTCCAGCGTGGTTGCAAAAGGAAAAAACCCAAAGGAGAATCGAGGCCCAAAGCCCCAGGGAGCNGCCCGCACAGTCGCCGCCAGCGTGGCTGAGCGCCCGCCGTGCCGCGGCTCGGCAGGGACGGGGACGGGGACAGGGACACGCTCGCGCCAGGCGGCCGCCGGTCCCGCGGGACCCTCGGGGTGCGGGCGGGGGGCGCCGGCACAGGCACGGGCAGCCAGCCGGTGAAAATCCGCATCCTCGTTATGCAACGGAGCTGATTTATTCATGCCTGAACCGGGCACTGGCCTAGAAATTAGCCCGGGCGATGGCGGGGAGGGGCCGGGAAGACGCCGGGAGCACACGGAGCCCCGGGGAGCGGCGGGAGCAGGGCCGGGCACACCCCGGGGACCGCAGGTGGGTGTCCATCCCACAGCGGCAATGGCGCTCGGGGTCCTACGCCGGAGCCACAGGGCTGGGCACGGGCACAAGAGCCCCTGGCCGGGCAGTGAGCGGGCTGAGCCCCCTTCTCGTACGGCAGATTCCCAGAGCCGGGGCCAGGAGCCGCTGGCTCGGGGTGGCCCAGGCGGAGGTTGGGCAGGGCGGGGGTCACAAGCGGCGCTCGGGAAACTCCTTGGAAAAGCAGCAACAGTGGAACAAGAGCCGTGCTCGGCATTGGGGATGAGCTGGGATGAGCTCTCCAGCCTGGCACAGGGGGAGAGGGAAACGGAGAGCAGCACGGCCACGGCTCCGCTGTGCAGGACCCAGCCACCCTCTGTGTCCTGTCCCGGCGCAGGGACCAGCAGGACGGATGGGAAACACCAGGGAGTCTGCTGAGAAAACATCTGCCGGGCCTCGCTCCCTGTCCCAGCCCGGGGGAGGGACCAGAGCGACTGCACGCTCCCGGCAGAGAGGAAACAGATGCCACCGGCCCAGCCCAGGCATTTCCCGGCCCTGTCAGGGGGTGTTGAGGAATCTGCAGGTAGCAGAGGCTGTGGGATCACATCCTGCCCTGGCTCTGCCTCCCTGCATACTACTGGATATTTCAGTTTAGAACGGGAAGCAAGGTATAGAATGGGGTGCTGGGCACCCTCAGAGCACAGGGAGGGCCTTGGGATGCAGGAATGGGATTGGGAAGGTAGGAGTGGAAGAGCCACTTGTCCCCTGGCATTGACGTGCATAAGTATAGAAACAGCTGTAGAAACCAGCAGAGATTTATTACCAGAACAAAACTCCCAACCATGTAAAGGCCACCAAGTGTCCCAGCACGGCCTCGGCATTGGGACCAGGCTGAGAAGGACAAGGGAGGAGGGAGGGGAGAGCCCGAGGCCGGCAGCAGCCCCACTCCCCCTGGCAGGACGGTCACTCCGCGGCCAGCTGCCGCTGCCGCTGCAGCAGCGATTCCAGCAGGCTGGCTCTCTGCTCGGCCGCCTGCAGGGAGCACAGGGGACAGGGAGCTCGCAGTGCCCGCCCAGCCACAGCCAGGGCGGGGCCGGGGAGCCCTCACTCACCTCGTACTGCTTCCGCAGGCTGCTCATGCTCTTCTCCTTCCTCAGCACTGCCGCCTTCACCCTGACATGGACATGGGGAGCTGAGGACCCACTGCCAAACACGGGGGGGATTGCAGCCCCTCTCCCCCAGGCAAAGCTGGGCTCCAGGTGCCATCACACTCTGGCAGCACCTTTATTCCGTTGGTGGGGGCTGTGTAGTGTGAACTGACTTGTCTACATGAAGAGAGGCACATTAGCTTCCTAAGGTTTCATTATCCTAGCATTTTGGGGGTGTCCCAGCTGCCCTCAGCCTCTGTGGCTGTGCCCTGACCCTGGGCCCTGCCCCTCTGGAGAAGATCATGTGGCTGCAGTCACACAGGTATCACAGGTATCATGGGTGAGCCACGGAGAGCCCCCAGGAGGGGACAGTGATCCTGGCCAGGGCTCCTGCCAGGGAGGAATGCAGACAGAGCTGTGCTCCACTGGCCTCTCCTGGCACTCATGTCCTCCAGGGAAGCACAGGAGCAGCCCTGGGGACACGATGGCACAGAGCAGGCCAGAATGACAAGGACAGAGGATTCACGGTGAGCAGCAGCCAGCTTGGGCAAGATTCCTCTGCCTAGTTTGCCTGGACAAGCCATTCCCAAGGATGCAGCACTGAACTCCTGCACCACACCTGGGCTCCCTCACCTCCTGTGAACCTCCTCCAGCTCCTGGTCCTTCTCCCGCACCAGCCTGTCCAGCTCCAGGTGCTGCCGGGCCCTCAGCTCCGCCATCTCCGCCTTCAGCCGCGCGTTCTCCTCCTCTGTCCCCACCAGCCTGTCCGCAAATTCCTGCCACACCGCCTCCGTCAGGCCTCTGTGCCCCGGGACAGCTGGCACCACACACCCAGGCATGGGCCAGGCAGGGCTCCGGCTCTGCTCCTTGCTCACCTTCCGGATCTCCTCCAGCTCCTGCTCCTTGTGCTTCAGCAGGCCCTGCAGCCGGATGCTCTCCCCTTCCAGCTCAGCCAGCCGCCCCTTGAGCTCATTGCAGCGCTCCTGCAGCTTCCGCTCCGACCGCTCCAGCTCCTGCAGCTCCACCTCATACTTGTCTCGGATCCTCTTGATCCTATGGGCAGGAATGGGGCAGCGTGGCTCATCCCAGCCCCATTCCTGCTGCAGGAAGGATCAGGGCACAGCAGCAAGGGCAGAGCTGCCCCACAAGAGATCCAGGGCTGTTTCCTCAGGTGAGAGGTAAACTTTGTCCCTGTGAGCTGCTCCTTCCTGCACTAACACTGCTCCAGAGCTCACTGGAGAGATGCCCAGGGGACAGGGAAAAGGGACCAGCCTCTGGAGGACCTGGGGCCTCCCTCCTCCCTTTCCCCCCTCACCTGTTCTCTGCTGCCCTCTCGCACTCCTCCTTGGCCAAGGACGTGTCGGCCTCCAGGCGCTGGATCACCAGCTCGATCTCTTTGTCCCTCTCTTTCCTCATCTCCTCCCGCAGCTCCCGCTCCCGAGACAGCAGCCAGGCTTCCTGGAATGGAGACAGCAAACGTGGCCTCGAATTCCTCTTAGAACCCACGGCCAGCACTTTTGAAGGACAGGTCTTGCCATTACCTCCTTCTTCACGTAGTTGGCCTCCCAGGCCTGCTTCTCCAGCTCCAGCTGGTCCTTCAGCACCTTCAGTTCTGCCTGTGAGAAGAAGGGAAAACAACAACTCAGCCCTGGGACCCTCCCATGCTGGCTGGAGCAGCTGGCTCCAGCTGCACTGGAGCAGCTGCTGGGGCTGCCCCAGTGGGGTCTGAGGCTTGGTGGTGCCAGCACCCAAAGGGCTGGAGATGAGGGGGAAGCAGACCTGGTGTCGCCTCTCCTGCTCCTCCTTCTCCTTGGCATACTCGTCCCGCAGTGCCCGCGTGAGGGCAGAGCTGTTGGCCTCCAGCTGCCGCCGCAGCTCCTCTGCCTCTGCTCGCTGCCTGCGCAGACACAGCTCCCAGCATCCACACCAGCCCCTCTTCCCATGGAAATCTGGCCCAGGGAGCCCACAGCTCAGGGCTGCCCCCAGCCCCAGGCCCCCAGCCTGCCCACCTGGCTGCTTGCTGGCTCAGCCGCTCCTTCTCCTCAGCCACCTCAGCATAGAGCCGGCGCCGCTGCAGCTCCAGTGCCTGCTCCTCCTGCTCCAGCTGCTGCTCACACCTGTGGGACACAGACACTCCAGGGATGTGCCTTCGAGCACTTGGCCTCTTCTCCACACTGCCCTTCATAATGCCAGAGGATGCTCCCAGCTCAGCAGCATGGCCTACCCGAGGCTGCTGGAGAGAAAGGGGCTTCTCCCCGTGGAGCTGCAAATATTGTGATCCCAGCAGCAGACTGGTGCTGGACAGCAGCCCAGATCTGTGAGCCCCACGGCAGCGCCCAGCCCAGGGTGACACACCTCTGCCGGGCCCGCTCCCGCTCCCGCTGGCTCTGCTCCTCCTTCTCCCGCTCCAGCAGCCCCCGCAGCTCCTGTGCCTGCCGCCCGTAGTGCAGTGCCGCCCGCTCATCCGACTGCAGCAGCTCGGCCTCGTGCAGCAGCTTCAGCTGCCGGATGTCCTCGCGGTGCTTGGCCATGAGCTTCTGGATCTCCGGCTCCAGCCCTGGCACAGCGGGGAGGACGGGCACGGCTCGGCCTGGATCCCACCTGCTGCCCTCGGCCAGCTCAAAGGGGCTGGTAGGAAGGGGCATGAGCACAGAGGGGTTTTCTTGCCCTCTGGCATCTGCTCCACCAGAAAAAGGGAGCAAACACTGCTCACACCAAGGAGCTCTTCCCAATCTCTCCTGGACTACCTTGGCACTTCTCTGCTGCCGAGGGAACCTGCCCGTACCTTTCACCGTGATTTCTTTGATCTTTTTGGTTTTCTCCTCAATCCACTTCTCCCGACGGACTTTCTCAGTTGCGCTCATGAGTTCCTTCAGTTTCTTAATCTCCTGTTTGGAAGCAAATGGGAAAACCTCAGAGAAGCTGGGAGAGAAAAGCCCTGCGAGCCAGGCTGTTGGGAAGGAAGCTGTGGAACTGCACATGGATACACGCACAGCCCTGGCCAGGTGTGTTCTTCCAGCCCAGAGAAATGGCCAAACACTCTCCCAGTGCCTTCTCCTCCATCCCCTTGGGAAAGTGCTCACTGCTCACTGCCAAGACAGGAGAGCACCGACAGAGAGGGAAGGGGAACTGGGGGCTGCCGAGGGTCCCTGCATGCAGGGCAGCCCATCTGCCACAGGGCAGTCCCTGTGTGATGGTGCTTTCCTCTCCAGCCTTCCCTCTCCCTGCCATGGAAAACCCTCTGGCAGGGGCTGGAGCAGGGCCAGAGCAGGTCAGGGCACGAGAGCAGAGGGCAAGGCACAAAAGAGAGCAAAGACCACATTTACCTCACAAAAGGGGCCCAAAGTGCGCCAGACCTGGGGAGAAAGAAAGGAGGGGATGGAGAGAGAAGGGGAATGGTGGGGGAGAGGCAAATCCACACAGCCGTGTCTGTGGGAGCCACAGGCAGGGCGGAGCTGGGCAGGAGTCCATGGAGGCGAGGGGAGACAGCACGAGGGAGAAGGACAGGGACAGGCGAGGAGCCTGTGTGGCTGGAGTCTGCTCTGGAGACCAAGGGACCCCCACGGTCTGGCCAGGCATGAGCTCAGCTCCAAGGTCAAAGACAAGCAGGGACTGGGATGGCAGAGCTGGGATGAGCCCAGTGGTGCTGCCCTCCTGCCAGGCCTGGCACAGGGTGAGCTGAGCTGTCTCCATTGGCAGGAGAAGAAAAATTCCTTCATGGCACTGGGTTTGTGCCAGCACTGCACCCTGGGCACCCCCAGCCTGAGACAGCTCTGCCTTCATTGGGATCACAGAATCACAGAATGGTTTGGGTTGGAAGAGATCTTAAAGCTCATCCAGTTCCAATCCCTGCCATGGGCAGGGACACCTTCCATTATCCCAGGTTGCTCCAAGTCCTGTCCAACCTGGCCTTGGACATTTCCAGGGATGGGGCAGCCACAGCTCCTCTGGGCACCCTCGGCCAGGTATGTGGGAAGGGTCTCTCCAAGCAGAGCCTGGAAGTTTACAGTATCCCTTGGTCAGTGCCATGCTCCTGGCCTTGGGCAGCAAAGGACAGGAGCTTTTTGGGGAGCCAGGACAAAACTCTGTGGTGACAGGAACCTTCTGTGCACAGGCCCACCAAGGTGGCAGAGACTGTACTGCTCCAGGCAGAGGCCCCATTTAAGCAAAATCAGCACGCACATGTCCCCCCATCTTCCCTGTCCCCTCACCAGCTCATGCTGCTCCTGCATCTGGGTGATCTTCTGGCCATACTTGTGGTCCACTTGTTTCAGCTCTGCCACCACAGCCTCACACTTCTCACTCAGCACCTTCTTGTCATCGAGGAGCTGGGCAGGGTGAAGAGCCGGCATCAGGCAGGTGCAGCCACCTCAGCCTCTGCCTTCAGGAGATGAGATCAGGGTTACCTGGTCAATGAAGGCCAGGTGCCTCTGGATAGCTGCCTCATACTGCTCCCTTTGCAGCCTGAGCTGCTGGCCAAGCTCCTTCTCGGTCTGTTTGACGTGTCGGTCGGTCAGTTCCCGCTGCTGAGTCTGTGGGGAGCAGGGGTCAAACAGCCACGACATGGAAATCACCATCAGGCCAGGAAAATGAGGGACAGAGCTAAAGCAAAGCCCTAGTGCTCACATCTCCCACCCCTGTCAGCAGGAACACCCAGCCCCCCAGAGAGGAGAAGGGATTTCAGCCCAGGTTCCAGCTAAGGTCTCCTCCAACCCAAACAATTCCATGATTCTGTAAAATCAAGGGATAGTTCTGATCATGTGCTTCATAGCCCCAAGAACCACATGCGAGGCTGACACACCAGAGCAGTCTGCAGCAGGCTGATAGCTCTCTTCTTCTCCTCCACTTCCAGCTTCAGCCTCATCATGGAGCTTGTCACCTCCGTGGCAACAGCCGACACCTGCTCCACGTGAGCCAGCTCCTCTTCCAAAAGGAAGGCCTGCCACAGCAGAAAAAACATGATGACAAGGTGGTGGAACCACCTGGAATGAGGACAGGGAGACGGGGGATGATTCCCACCAGGAATGGATTCCCACACCACAGATGGACTCACCTCCCGCTGCGTGGCTGAGGCGGCCGACCTGGGCCTCTCCTGCTCCGACTTCTCCATCTCATCCAGGAAACTGATGATGCTTTGGAGCTTGGCCTCCGAGAGTAGAGCCCCATCCTCGGGGACCCCTGGAGGGTGATTCAGCTTCCCAAACTTCTCCAAGTTATCAGCAGTCAGGGAGTTAGAACTGGGCTCCTGCTGGGAATTCCCCATGGTGAATGAGCACCCAGAGGAAGGCTCAGGAGAAGAGGTGCTGGCTTGTCTCCATCACTGGAGCCCAGTCCTCCCACTGCACCCTAGTAATCAGCCTGATCCTCTGGGCTAAACCCTGTCCCACCACCAGCCTTTGCACAGGTTGCTGTTCCTTGCAAATGTCCAAGCCCTCAATGCACCAAACAATTCCTCTACCACCTCCAAACTCCTCCATCTCCTCCTCCAAATTCCTCCATCATCCACTCCAAGCTTCTCCACCACCTTCCCTGGCAGTGCCCAGCTGTTTCTCACAGGCAGCCACCACTGTCCAAGGATGGACACAGCAGTCTCATCCCCTAGCTCACCCTGTCCATCCAGGCATATCTGTCCTTCTTGAGGAGCTTGGGCGGGGGCAGCAGCTCCGGCTCCTCCTCCAGCAGTCGGAGCGTGTCCAGCAGCTCATTGAGTGTCACCTTGGATGGAGCCCCACTGCCAGCAGTCACTGCTGTCTCCAGGTCCTCGTTACCCACCTCCCTGGAGCTCACATCCTAAGGGAGAGGAAGAGAGAATGAGAGAGTTTTCTGGGTCTTCCCAGAAGCCAGCAAAGGCTCTGGTGTCGCCCTGGCAGAGCAGCTGCTGCCAGGGCCCCAGGCGGCACAGCCAGACCCACCTGCAGTTTGTCCTCTGTCCCAGGGTCCTGCAAGGGCACGGAGCCAAGAGGTCCCAGGCTGCTTCCTTCCGGCTCTGAGGGTGCTGAGGGGGAATTGGCCTCTGCAGGAACCAGACTGTTCTCAGGTACTCGCCCCAGCCAGCCCCTGGGAAGCAGCTCCTCAGAGCAAACCCCTCCTCCCCCTCTCTCCCAAAGCTCTGGGGACACACCAGAGGGACTCACCAGCATTGTTGGCTTTGGTGAGGCTGCCAGCCGGGCTGACATTCCTGGCTGAGGCAGGTTTGGCACCAGGCTTCTTTTTGGGCACCCTCCTGCTCTCCTTCACCAGCACCAGCTCTTCTGCTGAGTGCTTCGTCTCCGAGGCCTTCTGGGCCCTTTTCAGCTGCAGCTCCTGTGGGGACAGAGGAGCCATCGATGTCCTGAAGTTTTGGGAAGGCACAAGCCTGTGTTTGCAAGGCTGTGGCAGTGTTTTTGCATCCTCCAGCTGCTCACTGATGTGTCTCCCCCAACCCCCTCCCCCGATGGAACACGATTCCAATTAGGGCAAAGAAAATTTGGGGTTTAAAACATCCCCAGCTTTACTGCCAACTCCTGCAGTCTGTGCCAACCCCATCTGCAGCACCAGCTGCAAGAGCAGGGTGACAATGACGTGTTGCTTCCTGCCAAGGGACATGGAGTGGTACTCGGATCTCTCTGAGGGACTCTGCTCCTGAGGAGGGTCCCACTCCCAGGGCACACACATCCTCGGCCATTCCACGGAGCTTGGAGTCTCCCTGCCTCAACATGGTCACCATTTTCGTGGGAACTACACAGAAGCTCAGAATGAACTGCCAAGGCTTGGCAGGAGCACAGCAGGAAACCACTCTGTGGCACCTCCATCTCTGGAGGGAGCACTCCATTTCCAAGGCTGGCTCTGGTCCTGCCCCATGCCAAGGCTCTGGAGATGCAGAGAGGCCTCTTGCTGCCTCGCCGGATGATGCCAACAAATGCTGTCACATAGGCCTGGCCCTGGCCCTACCTGGATGGCAGCGTGCCGGGCCAGGCGTGCCTTCTCCTCCCGGATCTTCCGGCGCTCCTCGTCCTTCCTCTCCTGCAAATCCAGGATATTCCCCTGCTCCATCCGCTGCTGCCTTTCCTTCCAGAAAGGAGGGTCAAAAATGTTACTGAGAGTTCTCCAGCACCCACCACTGAAAAGTGTGAGGGCCACTCACACCTGGGTCACCCCACATTCAGGCTTTCCATGCTCTCCTCTGTGCAGGTGAGGAGCCCTTGGCACAGCTCCACTTTGGAGTAGCTCATTTTCTTCAGATCCTCAATGTAATTATTATTATTATTACTATTATTATTATATCATCATCTGGGTCTGCAACCACCAAGGAGACAAGGCTTAAAAATAGACTCACACGCAAGAGCAACGGAGCTTTTCATTACTGGCATAAATAATTGAACACAAGGAAACACAAATAGCTGTGAAACCTCGTCACTCTAACAAGCCACCTCATTAGGCATTCATTAGGATGAGTCGAGATGGGGCATCCCTTCTCTGGCCACGAATGTGGCCCAGACAATGGTAATTCAGGGAGATTTGTGCTGCTACTGCCAGGGTCTGACTGCTCCCAGTCAAGGGGCTAGGGGAACTGGAGCCATGTGGTGCTGAGCCTTTGGGCCTCAGCTTCTGCTGGAACCTAGCCCAGGCTAATCCCTGGACACAGCCAGCACAGCTCTGAGGGAACGGGACCCTCCCCAGCTCTATGGACCATGGGGGGGCTGGTTGGATGCAAAGCCAACCTTGGAGCTCCCTCGACTCTCACAGCCCAGGTCTGGGGACTAAAAGGACTCCAACTGGGTGGCGAGGGGGACATGCGTGTTGGGTGGTCTGGGCTGCAGAGCAGGGGACAGGACCAACCTCCCTCTTGGCGGCCATCAGGCGTCCCAGAGCTGCGGCCGCCGTCCTGTGCCGCTGCGAGTGCCGCCGGTACCAGCGCTGGATGGTGACAGCAGCCAGGTTCACCTGCTGGATGAACCTGTGGGGACAGGGACAGAGGGTCAGCACAGCCCCAGGTGCAGCAGAGCACAGACGGCTTCCCCACAGCACCAGCACTTGCAGGTGTACTAAGAGTGGCCTTTCCCCAGTGTGGAATCCCACAGGACAAGAACAAGCTCCCCTGGAGCTCCTCACACCCCCTGGCACCGTCCTCCTGTTCCTTCCCTCACCTCTCAGCCTCCTCCTCGGTCACCTCCCTCCTCCGAGGAACACTGCTGCTGCTGCTGCTGCTGTTGTTGTTGCGGGTCATGATGTTGTTGCTGGAGAAATTCTTCTGAGACTTGACGAAGCTGCTGCTGCCTTCCCCCTCCTCGTTCGAGGCTGCTTTGACGACATTGCTGGGACAGAAGATGAAGCCACTCAGCTCTGTCCTGTGCCACACACGACTTGGAGGCCAGCCCAGCTGCAGAGCCAGGACACTCCCCACACTCACTTGAGGGAACTGGGAACCTGGTTGGAGCTCTTGGGAGCAGGGCCCTTCTCAGCAGTGGAGTAGTTGTTGTGCACCATGGTAGTGACGCAGTTGCCCATTGCGCCCTTGTTGCTCCTTGTGTGGAGAGACCAGGAGTGTCAGAAACAGCAGCTTCCCCTCTCTGGGTATTTTCCGCATGCAGTTCCATCCATTCTCCCCCTCAGGACCCTCTGTCCTACCTGTTGTTGGCAGTGAAGTTGGCAGCCAGGAGCACCGTGGCTTCCTTCCTCCTCATGCCCGTGGGCGGCTCGAGGCCGTGGGAGCCAGAGGGGCCCAGAAACGCCCGGGGCTGGTCATCCTGCCATGGAGTCAGCAGGGATAAGGACACCAAACCCACCTCCTCAAACACCACCAGGAGCACAGAGCCGACCTGGCACACCCAATCCCAGAGCCTGCCATGCTCACCAAGATATTCCATGTGGTTTTCTTTTCTGGGGAGGTTTTGCTCAGAGTTGCCAGTTTCTTCCTTCCTACTGGATCGCTCTCAAAGAAGGCCAGGAAGTCTCCTGTCTGCTCCGAGCTTTATCCAGACCCAGGGAAAGCAGAGAGGAGAGAACAGAGGTAAAACAGAGATAAATCAGCCACAGGACACACTCTGGCTATGCAGGGCACTTGGATACTCCAGTGTGACGTGGGAGAAAGGGGCTGGAGAATCATTGTATGGCCAAAAAATCCACCAATGACTCGTTTTAACATGGAGCCTTGGGTTCCAGAGTGGTGTGTGGTGATAGGGATGGGCACAAACCAACAGGAGAATGGAAAATCCCAACTCAGAGGGCACTGGGAACAGAGAACTTTTGTCTCCTCACACAGCCCAGTTAAGGTCTATGGCCTGGAGGGTCCATGAGAGCTGTTGGAATCAAATGGAATGTTTTTTGTCACAGCCACAGAAATACGCTCCACTTCCCCAAACAGAAATTCTTTCCTGTGATGGTAGAGAGGCCTTGGCACAGGCTGCCCACAGAAGATGGGCCCTACTCTGACAGAGAAGTGTCCCAGGCCAGATGGGATGGGGCTTGGAGCAACCTGGTCTTGTGGAAGGTGATCCTGCATGGGACTTTAAGGTCAGGCCGCTCTGTGATCCTATGGAACCCTAAACAAGGAACTTCCTCTTCAAAAAAATAACCAGAGTGCTAGACCTTGCTTTTCCAGGATCAGGCTTTAACTCCTGATGTGCATGACAGAGCTCAGGGTATTTTGGAAAGGCTCCTGTTCCCCGACAGGACCAGGGAGGTTGGACACACGGGTGGGGTGTCCCCCAGTGCCACCCAGAGGACAGATGGACACACGGAGCTGTACCTGTGTGAGCTGTTCACCCGCTGGTTCACCTGGGTGGTGCTGTTGGACCTGCGCAGGTTGTTCATGGCCCGGGATCCCGCATCTTCCTGTGGAGAGCAGGGATAAATCCAGCAGTCACGTTCAGGAGGAGCACAGGCAGGCTCCCCCACCCTCTCAGCCAGTGGGACATGGAGTTCCCACCACCCCAGGGCTGCCAAGCTCTCCTTGAGGCAGTGGGCAATGACACCTCACTCGGCGCTGCTGAGCCAGCAGGAACACGTTCCTCAGCACAAGCTCCCGGGAACAAGGGCGTGGGAATGCTGCCAAGGGATTACTCAGCACGGAGCACAGAGTGTCTGCTGCGGGATCCTGAGGGAGCCCAGCAAGCACCTGGGGCTCGCTCCCTCTGTGGAACCCCCACTCAGAAGCCCCCGGTGCAGCAGGAACAGGGGGTGCTCCATGAGGAGCAGGCTGGGCCTGACATCCCAGCAGGAGACACCAGGAAATCAGGAGTTTCCAGATGGAAATTGGTGCAGGGAGGTGAAGGGGAGGAAGGGAAAAGAGGGAATCCTGATCCTTCTTGCTCTTCTGCACCCAGCAGAGAGCCATGAGCAGCGATCGCCAGAACGAAGCCGGGCTGGTGCTGGGGGCACCGCAGGGAGAGGGACATGGCCATGCCTGGAGCCATCCCATATGCCAGGCACGGAGACAGGGGCTCACCGGGGTGTTCCTCTTGGCTTTGCCATCGGCAGCCATGGACACAGAGCGCGCCACGAGCTTGGCAGGAGAGGCGCTGCCGGGGCGCCGCGACACCGGCGCCGGGAGCCCCGTCAGGACCAGGTCTGCCACGTCAGGGCTCTGGACAGAGCAGCAGCTCCGGGTGCTCTTCATGCTGGAGCAGCAGGCAGGAGCCCTGGAAGCACAGCGCAGAGAGAGGGGAAGGCATGGAGCAGCCAGCCTGGAACCAGGTGCTCCGGCACACACCGGCACTCAGAGCTGGAGCTGCTCCCCAACAGGACAGATCTCCTTCCCCTGAATTGCCACATGGTAAATACCCCATCACAGCCCCGGAGAGGCTCCAGGAGAACTCCTCAGTGCTCTCACCCAACCCCATGGCTGTCCATGGGCTGCTGCCACATTTATGGGCTGGGATTCCAGCAGAGGACTACAGAGAAGGAAAAGGCCTGCTCCCCATCCCAGGCTGCTTCACTCCACACAGCCCACGGCTGCCAGAGGATCACATGGGCCCACAACGGCCCCATCTGTGCAGGCTGGAGGTTCAGCTCATCCCACATGGGGCTGGGATGCTGAAGAACCCAAGGGATCCTCCCCCTGCCAAGAGTTCGTTCAGAAGAGTTCATGCCCTCTCAGGGGGCACAGGAAGACCTGGGCTCCCCTCCCAGCTCGGGGCAGCATATTCCCACCTTTTCCCCTCTGCATCCTCCCAGCCCCAGTGCTGATCCAGGAGAAGACCAGGTGACTTTATTTCTTTACATTTCTTACCCACACTGTCCTCAAACCCTCTCCCCCGGCAGCCCTGGCTCCAGGGCTCCACCCAGGCCCCTCTCAGGGCTCCACCACAGCCCTTGGCAATGCCTCAAGCTCCACAGCCCGGGGAAACAAAACGGCTCCCATGGAAACTGCTGGGCTCACGGCAGGAAAACGGGCTCAGGAGCCAGGCCCAGCACAGCCCCCCAAGCNGGCCCCCAAGCCTCAGACCCCTCCCCCGGACACCCAGAAAACCCAGCCCCAAACCCCCCATGACCCCAGCCCATATCCCCAGGCCCTCGTGACCCACATCCCTCCAGGACCCTCCAACTCCCAATCCCCGCGGACCCCCAGCCCAGACTCCAAACCCTCCAAGCCCCCCAGACCCCAACCCCTCACGATCACGGCAGTGGGTCCCACGCACCCACACTCGGGTGAGACCCGCCGCTCCGGTGGCGATGCCGGGAGTGAGGCCCTGACCTGACCCGCTCCTCTAGGAACGCCCTTTGCTGCCCTGGACCCCCCTCAGCCGCCATTAAACGCCCCCATCCCCTCACCTACAGCCGCGCTCCGGCCACAGCCATTGGGCGGGGCTGGCGGCGAGCGACCAATGGGAAGGGAGGAGAGGGCGGAGGAAGAGACGCGATTGGCTGAGGCGGAGGAAGGGGGCGGGAATAAGGGGGGATGCATGAGGGAGGTGAGGCTGGTGTTGGGGCGGAGCTTAGCGGGAGAGAACCAATAGGACAGGAGNGGAAAAACTGGAGCTATTAGGGGCTTCTGCGGCAGGGGGTGAGCTGTGAGGAAGAGGAGGAACCATGGGGCTACTAGGGGGGCTGAAGCGTGGGGGAGAACAGTGGGGCAGGGTGAGAGCTGTGGGGCACTGGGAGGCCATGGGGCTGTAGGAAAATGTGGGGCTGCAGGCCAGGAGGAGCCTGTGCCAGGCTCCATCAGCGGCGCAGGAAGAAGTCACACCTTCCCAGACCCGAATGGGGGTTTATTGGTGGGTCCCGGCCCCACGGGGACGGCGCCTTCTCCCACCTCACCCCCACAGAGCCCAGCCTGCATCTGGGGGCCACCCAAGAGCACCCGTGGCCATGCTGGGGTCTCCGAAGCACCCCCAGCTCAGTCCCAGCGGGTCCCACGCCCCTGTCCAGCTCAGAGGAGCAAGGGGTCGTGCCCCTCCGCCTGCCCTGGAATGCCACGGACTGCGAGAGGGACATTGTCACCTGATGGAAGCCCTGGCCCTTGTGGCCATTTCGGACCGTGTCCCTTGAGGCACCAGGACAGCGCAGGCCCCGCGGGGAGGGAGGACAGCCCCCGCAGCCCCCGGGGCCCGACAGCAGCTACATGTTGAGGAAGGCGAAGGCTGACGGCTGCGGGGTGTCCTCCGTGTCCGTCCCCCTGTCCTGGGGCGGGGACGGCGTCCGTGGCTCCAACGGCGGCGAGTGTGGCCGGAGCACCGTGCTGGGACGGGCCACCAGCTCCATGCCAGCAAACAGGGACAGGCTGGGGGCTGCCGTGTCCCCTGCCAGCCTGCTGTCCCCGTCCTGCTGGCAGGGACAGGCCGGCACCACGGCCCTGGCCTGCCCGGGGGGCTCTGATGCCACCCCTGGCTCCTCAGCGGGGGCCGCAGGGGTCGGGGCCAGGCTCAGAGGGGTCAGGAAGCTCTCGCTGGCCACGGCTGGGATGTCCATGAGCAGGTCTCCGGCTGAGCCCGCCGAGGGGGCCGAGGGAGGGCGTGGGGCCCTCGGGGAGGGCTGGGCCTGGCACAGGGCCTCGAACTGCCGCAGCATCTGGGACGGGGGGGGCACAGTGAGAGCGGCACCAGCAAACGGGCTCGGCCCTGGCACCTTTCCCCAGGCACAGAGACTGTTCCCAGTGTCCCCTCCCGGGGCTCAGAGGCAGCCAAACCACCCCCCTGGGACATACACAGAGCCATTCCCAAGGGCTGTGTGTCCCCATGGGCTGTCAAAGCTGTGCCAGGAGCCCCCACCCAGGGGACTGGGCACAGGGATGTCCCCAGAGTCACCTTTGTTGCTCGGTTGGCCACAGGCCCAGGGCTGCCTTGGCTGAGGTGCTGCAGGCGCTGCCGGGTCACGGCCAAGATCTGCTCTGGGGAGAGCAGGTCGGAGCAGCCGAGGGCAGAGATGGCACACATGGACCTCTGTGGGGAAGGGGAGCTGAGCCGGGCAGGCCCCCAAACAACCCCCAGCCCTCCCGGGGAGCCCCCTGTGCTCACCATGCGGATGCTGTCACTAGGATCCTCCAGCGCCCGGCCCAGCAGCTCCAGCACCACCTCACAGTTCAGGAGCCCACACCTGCACAGGGATGGGGGTCACAGACACCTGCAGCGCCTTCCCATCCCCAGAGTCCAGGCCAGGCAGCCAGGGAAGGGCTCAGGTTGCCTCAGAAGCCCCCCCAGCCCCAGGGAGCACCTGCCTCTGACACTTACTCCTTGAGGAAGTGCTGAGCTTCCTCCCTGGTGAGGAAGACCCTGGTCCCACATGTCAGTCCCGACACCAGGCTCAGCTCCCTCCGGCAGTCACCCGGGCTGTCAGCATCCACCCTGCTGAGGACACACCTTGTGGGGACAGGGGCCACCTGCTTACTCCTCCTGGGGTCCCTGGCAGACAGGGACCCTCACCCTGAGCAGCTCTGCCCGCTCACGGCTGGCAGGACCAACACCCCAGGCAGCACACAGCCAGCAGTGCCAGGGCACTCCGGATCCACAGTGTGGGAAATGAGGGCGGCGCTCCTGGGAACGCACCTGGGACGGTCCCAGGGCAGGGGAGCTCCCGGGCCCCTCTCACCTGTCAGCCCCGTGGCTCAGCTCCCGGCTGGCCCCGGAGCGGCTGTCGCTGCCAGATTTGCTGCCCGAGTCCGAGGCGCGGCTCCGCTCGTGGCCCTGTGAGGATTCCCGGGAGCTGTGCCCGCTGTCCGCCTCCTCCCAGCCGCCCCCGGCCAGCCCCGGCTGGTGGCTCACTGCAGGGACAGCACTGCTCAGCTGGGCTCCTCAAACCCCCCAGGACGAGCAGGGATCCCCCGAACCGCCCCGGCAGGACCCACCTCGGGAGGCGCGCGGCGCGGGAGGAGTCGGGGGCGGCACGGGTGGGCTGCTGGCAGGGGATGGAGCTCGGACGGGCTCGTAGGTGTCCTCGGGAAGGTCCCCACGGAGCCGCCGGGGCCCCCCCGGCGCCGGGAGCACGGCCTGGGCCACGGCCTCGGCCGCCCGCTGGAGGCTGCTCAGCAGAGCCTCTCCTGTGGAGGCTGCCAGAGGCTGGGTGTTGGGAGAACCCCGGGAGCCCGGCCCCATGGGATCACCCCAACAGCGAGTTCCAGGCTAGGAAAGGGGGCTGAGGGAACTCTGGGAGCTCAGAGGACGAGGCACAGAGTGACCCCCACAGCCCTGTCCCAGCTCCCAGAGGGAAAGGACCCAGTGAGGGCCTGGCCAGGACTCACCGGAGCCACTCTTGTCACTGCTGAAGCCGAATCCCTGTAGGGAGCCACAGGGGCTGGGGCTGGAGCCCATGCCTGGGGAGGCAGAGAGAACGTCAGGGGGAGCACAGGCACTCAGGGTTGCCCTTTCCTGCTGTGTCCCTGTCCCCCTGAGCGGGGGCTGTGCTCACCGGCGGGGGCCGGGGGCCTGGCGGGCAGCGCCAGGGGCTGCGGCAGCGGCGCATCTGAGAACAGAATGCTGGCCAGGTCCTGTGGCATTGAGAGAGAGAAAGAGAGAGAGGAGTGTGCGCAGCACTGGGAACCCCAGAGTGCCCAGAGCAGGGGGCTGGAGGCTGCCCTGTCGCTCCAGCACCCACCTGTGCAGCCGCCCGCACCTTCTGGTTCAAGCTGTTGCCGTGGAGGGGGTCTGGGGGCCCGGAGAACACTGCAGACACACAGAGGGCAGGGTGGGGGATGCTCCCAGGTGGGGTAGGACCCTGCTCCGGGCACAGCCTCGGCAGCAGGAGCCCTTCTGGGATCTCTAGCCCCCCATGCTGCTCTGCCGTGTCCCCCAGCCCGTTACCTGTAGCTTCCCGGATGAAACTGGCGTTCCTCTTCAGCTGCAGGACAAACTGGGGGGAGCCCTGCGAGCAGGTGTGCAGCAGGATCTTCAGCACCTGCCTCGGGGGATAAGACAAGTCACAGCTGCCCTC
>VWZV01010613.1:997-37687 GCA_013397155.1 Irena cyanogastra | reverse complement strand
GGCGGTACGGTCCTGTCCCAGTCCCCGTCCCAGGTGCGATCCCGGTGCTGGCGGAGGGAGGCGGCCTCGGCCCGGCCTGACCGCGGCTCTTTGCAGGCAAAGGCGACGCCGAGGTGACCCCGGAGCCGCCCCCTTCAGGAGACGCTCGTAGGGAATAAAACCCTAAACCCACCGGTTCATCCTCAAATGACGGAACCCTCCCCGGTCCCGGAGCTGCCCACCCGCTCCCCAGCCTGGAGGAGGTGCAGCCCCGGGCTGGGTGAAGGTCACAGATCTATTTTTATTTATTAAAAAAAGAAAAGAATTCCGGTCAGAATGCTTCAGCTTATTTTATTGATGGGCTCAGCCCGCGCTCCGGGCTCCCTGTGCCAGCGTTCCACCCGCCCCGGGGGAGCCGTTCCCGGTGGGACAAGGCAGCTCCCAGCCCAGCTCGGGGTGCCCGCGCCATTCCCAGGAGCAGGAATGTCAGGAGCATCTTTGGTCCCTTCTGTTCACACAGAGAACAACAACCAGGCGGCTGCGACCCCGCGGGGCTGGGGGCACAGGGCACGGCCAGCTCCCTGTCACTTCAGGAAGGCTGGCTGGTGGCACAGCCCAGATCCCTCACCCCAGGGCAGCCCTGGAGCCGTGCTCCAGAGCCTGTCCCTGCCTCTCAGAGCGAGCAGCTCCGGGGCTCCTGGCCATGGTGCTTGTGCTTGACGGCAGCGTTAATGGAGAAGCTCAGGGGGTTTAAGGCCACAGTGTTCCGGGGGTTCTTCCCAAAGGACTCCCGAGCTCACTTCCCTGTCACTCTGGGTTGTGACTCCCTGGGAGCACCAGGCAGGGACAGTGCCACCCCGTCCCAGCTCTGCAGGGTCCCACGGGACACAGACTCGAGGTCGCCAAAGACATTTGGAGGTCAGGATATAAAACCCACCACAGTGATGAGGTCTGAGGGCTCCAGGCTGGGAATTCTCAGCCAGTCTAGGGAGAGATTTGGGATTGAATTCCGTACATTCGCATGTCAGGGCGGGGAAACACAAAACCCGAGAAAACCCAAGGGATGAATCACTGGGAGCCTGAAACAACACAGAGCTCTTGGGGAAGCTCTTCCCTTCCTCACTCACCAAACAAATTCCCAGAGGTGGAGCAGGGACCTGTCTGGATGCAGAACAGGGCAGGGGGAGGCTGGGAAGAGCACATGGAACACAGGAAGAGGTAGGTGGAGCCCCTGGATCCACCTGGCTCTGCCACGCTTCTTCCCAAACTACTCACCTCTGGTAGAAGATTGAAGCTGGGTTGGGAAGGGGTGGGGGGAAGTTGATCTTAACGCACTTTTGAGAGGGGAAATGGAGCTGGAGAGCACGGAGAGGAGCACCCAGGGAGGGCAGCGGGGGCAGAGCTCTGTGTGATCCCAGTGTGTGGCCAAGGAATCCCATCCCTGGGACAGAGGCAGCACAACAGGAGTTGTGCCCAGTTAAGGCAGCGTTTCTATTAAATGAGGTTCCTAAACCACCACTGTGTCCCGAACAACTGAGGCTCTGCTCCCGATCCAGCACTGGAGCCTTGGCTCTGCTGCTCCTCAGCTCACAGCTTCTCTGGGGTAAAGCCCTTCCCGAGGTGTGGATCCCAGGTCCCCTCGGCACAGCCGGGGTGTGCAGCCCCTTCCTGCTTCTGAGAGGAGTTGGGAGATGGTTGGAGAAGGCAATTTGATGTGAATGAGATGCTGGAAAAGGTCCTTGCAGCAGCGGCCTGGCAGGGAGCCAAGGTGGATGGCAGCTCTGGAAGGCAGGGGACAGCAGGAATGTCACTTTCAGTTCTGCCATCTCCTCGGCTGCCCACAGGCACACACGGGGTGCTGCTGGAAGCCCCCAGGGTGGTGCTCAGGGATCCAAGGAGATCCTGTGGATCCGGTTGCTGCATCCAGCAAAGCGCTGCTGGCTTAGATCTCCCTACGCCCGAGCAACACCAGTGAGCCTGAGCCTTCCCTGCCGCAGCCACGTCACGGGCTCCTGTCCTGTGTCACCTGCTGGATGTGGCGGCTGCGTACCAGGTGCTGCGCGCCCTCGGCCACCTGGCTCAGCCGTGTCTCCAGCGCACTCCGCAGGTCGTTCACCTTCACATCGGGGAGGGGGTTCAGGCCGATCAGGACCCTCCCGGCTCCTGCTGCAGCCGCCTCCTCCTCGCCATCCTCCTCGCCATCCTCCTCCTGGTCGGGAGGCAGCAGATCCCGTCTCCTGCGGCGCAGGTCCAGGCCCCCCTGCAGCTTCAGGTCCCGGTTGGGTTTGACGTCACGCTCCGGCTGCTGCGCGTCCCTGGGCACGGCCAGGTTCTCCGACTTTGCTGCTGGAGCATCCTGAGGGCTGGCTTTCCTGTCAGCACCGTCGGAGGGACCCCCACCCCCACGGAGCTGCCGGCCCCCTGCCTCCTCCCGGGGATCCTCCTCCTTCCTGTGCCCGTGGGCAGGCAGCTCCTGCTGCCGCCCGCCCGCTGCCTCAGCCAGCGCTCCTCTCTGCCCCTCCCGCTCCCGGGGGTGCTGCTCCCTCACTGCCACATTCCTGTTACTGGAAGAGTCCGGCACCACTGCCAGGTCCTTGGGCTCCACCTGACTCAGAGTTTTGGCTTTAAGGTCTGTTCCTGAGTCTCTTTCCAAACTCTTTCCTGCTACTCCCTGAACTTTGGCAGCCCCCGGCTGTTCTCTTTGGATGGGAGCTGTAGCTGCTTCCACGGCTTTCAGGAAATTCTTCTTCTGGTGGACATCTCTTCCAGCTTTGGCTTCACGTTCTCCTCCCAAATCCTCTGCCAAGGCCTTTTTCTCCAGGTGGTTTCTGGCTGCTGGAACACGCTGGGCATCCCCGTGAAGGGGATCCTGGTTCTTCACAGGATTTTTAACAGCTCTGTCATTCTCTTGCAGTGGCACCTTCCATTCCTTGGGAGGAGCCACAGGAATGTCATGCCTCTGTCCAGCCTCTTCCAGCTTCCCCACGATGTCCCTGTGCTGCTTGGTGGAATCGGGGGGCTGCTCCAGCTGCTCCTTGCTCAGCGGCTTCCCAGCCATGTCTCCCTTGGCTCCGAGGCCCTCGTCCTCCCTGCTCCTGGAGAGGGGCACGGCAGGCTCCGGCTGCGCTTCTGCTGCAGGACAAAACCCACATGGAAAAGGCTTTTCTCAGGATGTTCCCTTCTCCTGCCACCACACTCTGTGAGACACGAGATGAGGGCACATGGGAGGAAGAGCAGAGCTGTGGATTATCCCTACAGAAATGGCTGTGCAAGTGGACTTTGCCATGTGCCAAAGGAACTCAGATCTCTCCCAGTTTGATTTTAGAGCCACACTGAGCCGTGAGCACCCTCTGGAGGGGTCCTGCTCCCTGGCCACGTCCTTACCTGGCTTTGGCTTCTCCTCTGCCCCCTCCTCCTGCCGCTGCTGGTGGATCTCCTTGTGCTGCTCCTCGATCACTGCCAGCAGCTTTGCCTGCTGGTCCAGGAGCTGCTTGTGCTGCACCTGCTGCTCCTTGATCACCTGCAGCAGCACGTTGTGGTCCAGCAGTTTTGCTGGCCCTGCTTCTGGAAAAGGGGAAAAAGACAAAGGAAATAAAACCCCTGTGACCCTCAGAAATCATGTCAGCTCTGGATGGGCTGCAAGGGCTCTCCTTGGCAGGAAGATTGGACTCCACAAACCCTGCCAGGAGACAGAGAAGGAAGCTGGAAAAGGATGGGATGAAATCAAGGGACCTCCAGACAAGTCCAATCCCCCCTTGCCAGGCAGAGGTTGGAGGGAGGAGCTCAGCCTGAGGAAGGGCTTTGTAGCTCCAGCTCTCAGCCCCAGGGACAGAGCAGCTGGGGCCTTGAGGGGAGGGAGCTTTTCCCTGTGATGTGTTCAGGTAACCCCGTGTGCCCCTGCCCACGTCCCTCCCGCTGTGCTGCTGGAGCAGTTTCACTCCTGTCTCCCTCTTCCCAGGGATCCAACACCGGGGAGCAGCCAGGCCCAGGTGCCAGCATGACTCAGGTCCCCAAGTGGCCCTGCCAGGTGTGTCAGAGATGGGACAGGCACCACCGGATGCTATGCAGGGGCCGTGGCCTCAAGACACCCTCTTCCCACAGAGAGGGATCCAGAGAGATCCGGGCTCTGTCCCTGCACGCCCCAGGGACACACACTCACCCCCTGCTTTCTCCTGTCTCTCCTCAGTGTTCTGGTTCTCCAGCAGTTCTGCTCTCTCCGGGAGGGGCAGCTCCTGCTTTTCACCTGCAAAGGACAACAGAGCTTTGTTGTCAGTGCAGATGTTCCCTAAAATGCCGCCATGCCGTCCCGGCACCGTTTGCATCCAACCCGATGGCTGTGAGGGAAGTAATAAACCCAATATTTAACAATCCCATGCCTGGTGGCAGCGAGCCAGCACTAACTACCTCGGCCAATTAACATGCAAGAACAGCTCTAACTGGCTTTTAGACGGGCACTTGGCAATGTGTTCCCTGTCAAGATCTCCCAGCTCTGTGTCCCCGGTGATTTGGGAGCCGTGCAGCAACAGCATGGCACCTGACATTTTGGCGGGTAGCGAACAACTGTTTGACAGCTCTTGCAGTAGCTGTCAAAGCCACCAGATTCCTGCCTTCCCGCAGCAGCTGCCGGAGGGGCTGTGCACACTCACGTGCTCCACTCATGGAGTTAAAAGGAAGCACCAGGAATGTGGGAATGACCAAATTGTCCTGTCTCCAGGGGCATTACAGGCCCAGAAGAGATTGCTCAGATGAGCTGCTGTGAAAAGAGCTTACCAGGGTCTGCTTCCTTCTCCATGGACTTTGCAGCCTCCTCTGCTTTCTTGGGGAGCTGAAGCTGTGACTTGTCCCGGTCAGCAGCCTCAGCAGTGTCACCATCCAGCACGGCTGCCTGTGCCTTGGCTTCTGGCTTGGCTTCCCCTGGCTCCAGGTCCTTGTAGGGTGGCCTTCCCCCTTGCTGCACCGCTGCCTCCAGGACCTTCTCCAGATTTGGGACGGGCCCGCCAGTCCCTCCCCGCTGCTGGTTCTCGGCAACCACTTCCTTCCCTTGTTTTGGGCCCAATGCCTCCTTCTGGGGCTTCAGCCTGGCTGGCTCCTCCAGCAGATGGTCGTTGGCTCCTCCGGGAGCCGCTTTCTTCTCGTTGGATTCCTCCCGCTCCCGCCCCATGTCCACGACCACCTCATCATGTGGGACCGGGGGCTCATGGCGATGAGCCTCCCCCACGGGCAGAGCAATCCCTGGGGGGACAGGCAGGGTCAGAGGCAGCAGGTTCCCAGTACTCCCAGTACACCCAGTACATCCAGCTCCATGCTGCCTTTGTCTAGCCCTGCGTTCTCTCCCTCATCTGGAGGCCACGTTCCCAACAAGCCTCCGGAGCATCAAACACTAAATCACCTTCAACACACCAATACCACCATGGAGGTGGACTGAGGGGAGGGTAAGGAAGACTTGAGGATCTCTGTTTCAGAGTCCTACAACACCCCCAGCTCCCAGTCCAGCTCCCTTTCCCTAAAGGGATCACCTTTACCTTGATTGGGACGGTCCAGCTGCACTTTCTCTTCCACCTTTCCTCTCTCCTCCTCCCTCTTGGGCACCTGCACAGGCACCTTGATCTGTGGCTGCTCCATCTCCTCTTTCTCCTCAGGCACTTTGGGTTTATCACGGTCATCCTCGGGCTCCTCCACCACCGGGTTCTGCTCTGCAAACACAGGATGGGCACAGGGATGAGGGAGGTGTGGGATCTGGGAATTGCTGTGTCTGTCCCAATCCCCTTCACCCACCTAGACCAGCCGCTGATTTCCCTCCAGCCTTAGCACAGTGGGGCTGGGGGAGCTTTTGTTCTGGGGTCACCTGGTTGTTTGGTCGTGGGTTTTTATAGAGCTGTCGACAGGGAAGTGTGGCTGGGATGGAGTGGGGATGGAGCAGGGAAGGAGCAGGGAAGGAGCAGGGATGGAGTGGGGAAGGAGCAGGCATAGAGCCGGAATGGAGTCGGCTGCTGCTGCGAGCCAGTGCCACCAGATGGTAGCATCCCCCCGGCTCCCTGCCCCAGACCCCCGGCTCCGGGAGAGACCGAGCTGGAATCCAGACCCGCATCCCCCGGCACGGGAAGAGACAGAGCTGCGATCCAGCCCCGAACTCCCCAACACCAGAACCTGAGCACCAGAAACCTCCCACCCCTCCGCTGCTGTTTGCTGTGAAACGTCTTAAAACCTTCTTTATTTTTATTTTCCCCTGCTTTTAGTGCCCACAGCCCTTCAGACGCCTCACGAGGAGGGGTGGGGAGGTTTCCTTTTCCCGCAGAAGTTTTGAGGAGGGGGATTAAAGAGGCATTAATTAGGGGAAACTCCTGAGGGAGATGGTGGAGTTTCCCCCCACCTTGCCCTCAAAGAGATGGAATGTTTCTGGAAGACACATCCCAGTCACACCAGTCACTGTGTTCAGCACCGGTATGACCAGCATATTCCACATGGAATCTTCTGCACATTCCATGGGATGGGAAGGGTCTCTTCCACCCCCAGCGTGGCAGAAAACCCACACAGGGAGTGACTCTTCCTTTGGAGAGCAACAGAGAAGGAAATCAAATTGTTTCCCAGCAGTGAAGTTGTTCTGCAGATTTTTTTCCATCCAACAAACTCTTAAAAAAAAAATCTATCTTCTGTAACAAAAAAAAAATTTCCCAACTCTTTCCCCCTCTGCCCTCCCCCGTGTGATTTCCTTTGGGGAATTAATTCTATAAACATCTTTCCATTTTCTCCTCCCCCTCTGCAGGGCTGGTGCGATTTATTACGAGATGAACTCATGGGAAAGAAGGGATTGCCACAACTTCAGCTGCGTGGGCCTTGCCTGAGCTGGGGAGGGGGGAAACAACAAAAATTCACAAAAAATTAAGTACAAACTCCTGCCCCAGAGGGATCTGTGCCAGCAAGACCTTGAGCCTCTCCAGAAACCCGGACTCCAGCCCGGAGCTCCACACCCAGAGGAGGGACGTGTGCGGGGCTGGCCGGCCTTCCACGTTCCTTTGCTTCGGGAACGGTGGTGGGAGGGGAAAAGGACTTGGATTTTCTGAGAAATTCGAGTCTAGTACCCAAGGGTCCCCCCTCTCCATTGAGGGACTTCCCAGGGTTCAGCAAGTCAGGGCAGGACACTCCTCCTTTTGAGGAAAAACTGGGCTGCAGGAACCAGTGCCCAGCCCTGGCCAGGGGCCCTGGGAAGCGGGAGGCCGAGGCCGGGGAGGAGAGCGCTCGGCATGGCTGCGGATGTTCCCAGCTCAATTCTGGCCCCAATACAAGAAATTATTTACTCTATTGGAGGAAAGTTTCTCGTTAATTGGTTCATGGAGGCGGGAGATGGCTCCGGTCGGAGAGGAACGGAGGAACCAGAGAACCCCAACAGGGGTGTGCCCACAGCGGATGGGAGCGATGAGCCGAGGCAGCGAGACGATGTTCAAGGGGAAATGAAAAGGAAGGAGGGGGAAATAAAAAGGAAGAGAGGAGGAAATAAGAAGGGAAATGAGGGGAAGCTTTCCTTGCCAGCAGGAACTGGAGGAGTTAAACCCAGCAGCTCCCCTGCCTAGAGCAGCAGGTGAACCCCCCGCAGGCCCAGGGCAGCCTGAGGGGCCGGGGGAGGCCCCACTCTGCTCCGGGAGTGTCCCTGGCAGCTTCCATCATAAATCAGGCAGAGGCACGTTCCCCGCTCTGCAAACAATGCAGGAAAAGCCCAAAACACAAACAAAACACAAACCCAAAAGTCTCCACGCCGCAATAAGGCCAAGCTGCCTCTAAGCCATCGTTTGCTCAGCAGGAGACAAAATTAAGTTCATCATCAGGGTGTGAATTAACAACTTCTCAGGCTGCCTGGAAATCCATCCGGGGCTCCGGGTGCCTTGCAGGGAAGAATTTTGCTGGGGCTCTGCCTGTCTTCTTGCCCTCCAGGTCCCTTTGGAGCGTCTTCCAGTAACGCTGCACCTCGTCGTGTTTTATGAGCAGCCTTGGACATTATAAGCAAGGCCTGAGAAGCTGTAAAAGGTTTTTGGCTCCCAAGGAGAGGCTGGGGCACAAGGCAGCACCGAGAGGGTTCGCTCTGACCCCCCGGCTCTCTGGCAGCTCTGCTCACACGAGGGGAAGCCGGGGCGTCCTGCAGCTGATTTGTGTGTGTGCGTGCCTGGGTGTGTTGTGGTTTGGCAACAGCCTCTCCAGGCTGCCATAAAATTTCATGATTAGCAACCTAAAAGTTTCCCTTCTCCCCCTGCTCCTGGTTTGGATCGTTGCAATGGTCCCAAGCAGGCACTAAATCCCTCCTCACACGTTTTTCCAGCCTCTCTGAGCTGAAATGTGCCTCCACAGCCCCTGCCCTGGGCAGAGGCAGCGGGGTGGGCCCTGCTGTCCTGGCCCCAATCCGGGGGGAGCCTTAAGGACAGCACAAGGAGCTCCGGGACACACCCCCCCACTCCAGAGTGTCACCCCAGGGCTGACCAGAGACACGGGGTTCAGGACCTGCTTGGGCCAGTGCAGCTCCAGATCTGCTGAAATTCCTTCATCGCATGATATGGAGCAAGATCCAGGAGCTCCTGCCAAGGAAAACGGAGCCCAACAAGCGAGGCAGAGGGCTGGGGGCAAACGCTGCCCTCGGACATGCCGAGCAGCCCCGCACCGGGAGCGGGGCAGGGCCAGACCCTCCCCAGGGAGCCCCCAGCCCAGCTGTGCCTCCAGGAGCCCTCCCTTCCCCCGAAACGGGTCCAGATTTCAAAAGGTTATGGAATGGCATCCCTGAAATTAGTTCACAGTTGTCTCCTGACGCACCAGCAGTAAAAACCAACCCAAATTACCAGAGGCTGCTGGTTCCTTTTCTGTGTCACAGGCACTATTAAAAGCTCGCTCGCACAAAGCACCAGGGAGAGCCGCCGCGGAGCCAAGCTGTTCCTGCAGCTACGCAGGATGCAGGAGCCACGTTCCACACATCTCTGGGGCTGCTCTGGCTGGGAATGCCGGCAGGCACCCGGCCTGGCTAGGGTAGGCTGCTTTTGGGAGGGCAAAGCACATGGATGCAGGGATGGAGGATGAAGGGATGCCGCACGCTAAACACAACCCCAAATTTTGCCCCAATCCACGTAACACAGCCCACCACATGCCCCAGGACACTGGGATGGCCGGAGCGTGATGCCCAGCACACCAGGAAAAGGGCTCTTGCTCAAGGAGCCTGAATCAGGCTTTGTTACCCAACATTGCACAACGCCAGGGAGAAGATGAAGCAGCAATGATCAAGTAAGGAGCTGAAAAATATTACAAAATCTTAATCCCCCCCGAGACCCTCGAGGGTGCTTTAAATACGGAGAGAAATTGCCTAATTAGCTTTTTTTTTTTTTTTAATGGATAATTGCCTTCCTGAGCTTTCAGAGGCAGCTTAGCAACCTTTTAACAGAGGCGCAGCCGTGGCGCGGAGCGGCAGGACGGGGCTGGAAGGGGTTTTATCCCTTTCCCGAAGAGCTGCTGACAGTAAAACCTCCAGCACCACAGGCTGGAGCTGTAATGGGCACTTGGGTGTCGTTAGGAAAAACACGATTCCGAGGCCGCTGGTCAATACGTGTTCACATAAAAGGCCAATGTTCTAATATTCATAATCCCCGGGCCCACGGGGCAGGGCTTTAATGAAAGTCTCTCCAGTTCTGGGCTCCACAACATCAAAGAGGCCAATAAAACTCCTCTCACACGCTGACAGGCGGGAGGCAGACGGGGAAGGCAGCACTGGGGAAAGGCCCTGCGGTTTGCCTTGGATGGGGCGGCACGGGAAAGGGCATTGAGCAAACCTGTGCCCAGGGAAGGGGCTGAGCACCCTCTGACCCAGAGGCATAGATGCACCTTGTGCCTGGAAGAAGGGGTCTGGAAGAACCCTCCACACAGGGAAAGGGCTGGGAGCAGCACCCTGTAGCCAGGAAAGGAGCCTGGAGCAGCACTCTGCAGCGAGGGAAGGGACACAAGGCACCCTGTGCCCTGGGAAGGGGCTGAGCACCCAGCAGCGGTGCCCAGGGAGAAGCCGTGGGATGCTGCTGCAGCCCCAGGTGCGGAATTCAGCCCATCCGGAGGGCACCCAGGTGCTGGGGTCGGCCCAGCCCACATCCTGCGCCCCTGGAACGACAGGATGCAGCTGCTGTGGCGCGTTCCAGGCGGCAGCTCCTGCTCTGCAAAACAAGGCGGATGAGGACGAGGGGGAGCCACGGCAGGGGGATGAAGGGCACCATTTAACGCCTCTCATTGCTAGTCAAGCCGACATCCTGCAGAGGCACAGGGAGGCACAGATCCAAGGAATTGCAGTGGCGGCTCTCCCGGGGCAGCCCCATGTCCACCCTGCAGGTCCTTGTCCTGCTCCTCTGCTCGGCTCCATCTCTCCCCTCTACCTCCTCCCCAGGGAGGGAGCCCCCACTGGCAAAGGAACCTCAGGTGACAGCTGAGCTTTCCCTCGAAACTGCAGGGCTCCTCCCTGGGAAGTTTATGACCCGGGAGCACTAAACCCGCCTTCCTCCCGGGTGGGATTATTTAATCCAGTAGCACTCAGAGCTGCTGCTTGTAGGCTCCGGGATCGCTCGGATGATCAGAGCCTGGCATCCCGCTCCACTGCTCCGGCTCACGCCGAGAAGGGGAGAAGATTCAGCAAACTCCAGCAGACACCGTGTTTTATGGGATTTTTTATTTTCCCAGTCAGAACACGTGTCATTAGCGATTCCTCCTGAAAGGAGCAGCTGTTCTTCGGCCATTACTGCTCCAAAATTAACCAAGACGGAAGAATTCAATCGCATCTCTCCTCCAGGCCCTGCTGAGGGCTCCATTAAGGGATTGGGAGCGTCTTTTGCTCGGAGTTCACCGGCATCCACATGTCCGGGAAAGCACAAACAGCCTTGAGTAAGCCACGAGTAAACCACAAGTAAACTCCACCACGGAGCAACCCCAGAGTGAATGTTATCAGCAGCAGCACCGGTGTGGGAGACGCTCCAAGCTGCCGGGCAGGAACCCAGCCAAGAACCAGGAGGGAGGATAATCTCCAGAAGAGCCAGCCCCTTTCTCCCTTCCGCTCTCAATCTCTGCGAGGATATTTCAAGGCCTCCAAAGAACAAAAAAGCCCCCACAGGAGCAGAAGGAAACAAAAGTGAACCGAAGGAACAGGACGCGGCAGGGCCGAGGGGCAGCGCGGGGTCAGGTGGCACCTGCACACCACGGCCTTGCTCCGGAGCAGCTGGGAAAGGGAGGAGCAGCCGTAATTCCATCAGCAGCCCCAGCAAACAAATAATAAATAACAAGAACCAGTAAACAAAGCTGAGGCATAATCACAGGCTTTGTCAGAGCAAAAGCTGAGGCCAAATTTATACCCTCGGCACCAAAAAAAGAGGCAGTTGCCATAAATTTCCCTACCTTCGAGGGTGATGGATGGCTGGTCCTTGGGCTGGCAGAGGGGGAGAGCAGCCCTGCTGGGCCAGGTGGGCGCTGTGCTCATCCCAAATAGGGACCCCTGCTCTGTCCCTCTAGGGGATCCCAGGCCTGCACCACACCTTTCCCTTCCCAAAAGAAAACTCCCACAAAGTATCATTGGACGTCACAGCAGCTTTTCCAGCAGACAAAACTGCAGCTTTTCTTGGGAAAAGGCCCCAGGAAGCTGGGAAGATGCACGGAGCTGCCTGGAAATTACCCTGCTTCTGCCACACTTTAAAAAAAAACAAACAAACCTTCCCCTTCTTTTTAAGAGGTGAAGCTGGCAACAGGGCTGGGAAACCGAACTCCAGCAAGCACATACCTGGAAGTTTCACCGAATCCTGGTCAATTCTGCTCTCCTCTCTGTCCAGGTGCTCCAAGCCCACTGCTTCTGTCCTCACGGGGGTGTCCTCGGTGGCAGACAGGGTGGTGTAGGTGCTGATCACCAGCATTCCCAGCCCAATCCACAGGATAATCTGCACAGAGTGCCAGACGGACAGTGAGCACAGGAAATCCAACAAGACTGCTCCCCACAGCATTCCCACGGTGCCTCCACAGAATTCCAAGCTCAGCACAGTGACACGTGTTAGGGAGAGAAGAGAAATGTCAGAGAGAAACACGAAAACCAGTTGCTCCTGGCTGAGGTTCGTGTTTGGGTGTAGAGCCATGGGAATGGAAGCTGTTGGAATGGAAGCTGTTTCAGAGGCTGGAAGCTGTTGGAAAGGCTTTGGAAGGGCTCAAAAGTGAGTGGGCAGGACATAGGGATAGGAAAATGCATGTGGCAGACACAAGTCCTGCTGCAAAGACTCATTGCCTGGTATTCCCAGCATGAGAACTCTATGAAATTGGGTCTGGCTGAGCAAGAGGAGCCTGGCCTGGTTACAGCCCTCAATCATTCCAGGGAGCTGCTTAAAAATCCTTGGTTTTGAAAGGAAGGGTAACGTGCACACACAGGTCCTGGTCCCAGGGCTCAAGAAGCTGCTGAGAAATTACACCCTGATTCCCAGAAAGCTAGGATCAAACAGGATAAAAATAGAAGGATGGAATCTGGACCCTGTGGAGGGAAGGGCTCTTGGAATTTCTCTACCTCAAAAAGGAGAAAGTGATGAGCAGCAAAAGAATTTTTACAGCTTGTTATGTGATGACAAATTGATCTAAAAGGATCTAATTCCACGTGAGTAATAGGAAGTGTTGGATGGCACTTGGACAACCTGGTCTAGTGGAAGACGTCCCTGCCCATGGCAGGAGGTGGAACTGGATGAGCTTTAAGGTCCCTCCCAGCCCAAACCACTGCATGATTCCCTGACTCCCAATCCTCACTGTGCAGATTTACATCCCAATTCACAAAAAGCACAACAAAAAGACTCTTCTCAGTGTGGGTAAAACCAGCAACGGCCACGGGGAGCACTTTACCACTGGAAGCTGCCAGAAAACTGCAAATCAAGGGGAGAGGTGAAATTGGAAGGAGGAATTAAAACACTGGCACTTGCAGAGGGGGAGGAGGAGCCAATGCTGAGGGAGGTCACCCAGAAAGATGGAGCAGCGTGGTCAGAGCCAGGCCCAGGAGAGCCCGGAGGGCCCGTTCCCAGCACACCCGCAGACAGCCCGACGCCTTCGGAAGGAAAAGGCTGGTGGGACGTGGAGCAGCTCTGGATCAGGGGCAGCGTGGCCAGGGAGCAGAGGCCAGACCTTAGAGCTGCTGCAGAGGAAACAGGAGCAGAATGTGCTGCCTGCCTTGCCCGGGGTGCACAAAGAGCAGATATCCTGCCATCCACCCCCCCCGGGCAAACGCCGAGTCAGCAGGTCCTGCACTGCTGCCCTGGGCTCGAGCTGCTCCACTTCCTCCCCTCCCACAATCCACAGCCCCGGCACAAATGCATTTTGTGCCTGGGAGGTTTTTCTGGCACCTTCCAGAAACAACAGCGGAGAGGAAGAGCGTTTCCACAAAGAGAATCTATTCTAGTGCCACAGGAACCAGGAGCAACGTGGGAGAGGAGGGAACTGTAGGAAACGGCTGAAAACATTAAATGCTTTAAAAGGATTTTTGTTGTTTCTTATCTTAGTGGGGAACCAGGGGCTCAAATGCCTTGGATTGAAACCCCTTTGATTGTTGCACATTTGGAGTTCAGCTGCGAGCTCCCAGAGCAGCGGGTACGGGCACACGTGGCAGTCACAGACAGGCTGGGCTGTCCCTGAGCCGCCCTCACCCACCTCCCCCCTCCTCACCTACCCCCTCCCCAGCTGAAGACCAGAATAAAGAGGGCCATGATTTGGCTTAATTCCACAGAGATGCTTATGCCATGGAAAAGCAGGAGGCTTGTGCTCAGGGGACCACCAAGGCAACCAAAGGAATGGGAGTGAGGGCTGCAAGGACTCACTCACGGAACCAATCCAGGCAGAGAAGCCACCAATCTCCACAGCATCCAGAGATCCTGGAGCGAGGGGAGGCTCAGCACTGCCAGGACTTCTGAGCCAAGCTCAGAACGATCTCCCCCAGACCCAGGGATCCCACCGAGAGCAGAGACCTTTCTCAGAAGCTCCTCTCAGCACGGGCACGGCGAGAGGCTGTGGAAAGCCCTGGGGCAGGTCAGCATGGCCGGGCCCATCTCCCGGGAGCCACACTCTGAGCATGGACAGGAATCCAGGAGAGGAAGTTTACGTGGCCATTTCCTTGGCCGGTCGCGCTCCCTCGGCCCTCCTTACTCCAAGAAGATGACTCCAACTCTGCACAGCAGAGCCATTAGCTCAGCCCTTCTTCTGCAGGCACAGGAAGCAAGCACGCTGCATTTGTGTGGCGTGACGCCATCCCCGTCCTCCTGGACACCGAGCATTCTGAGGGACGGAGTCATGGCGAAGGAATGCAGAGCCCTGGTCACTGCCGAGCCCCTCCTCAGAGATGCTGTGTTTGGGGGGCTGTACCCCTGGATGTGCTGCTGGGGAAGGCGTGCTGGCCCCCGTGCTGCCAGGGAAGGGCAGAGGCAATCTGTTTTCCACCCGCACAGAAGCGAGCCGAGGGGTCACTTCCTGACCTCCGGCAGCTCCTCTTCCCCAACTGGGACAACAGCAACTCCGGCCTCCCTAGGAGGGGCCTCTCGGACAAGCTTGTGTCAACACTGGGAAGGCAACACCTTCCTGCTGGCAGTTACACACTCTGTTCACAGACCCCCGCACGCCCCGCGGTAGCTCTGCCGAAGCCGGGGCTCCCGGGGAGCAGCGGGACGCAGACCTTTACAGGAACAGATGCTTAACCACAAGAAAGGGAACGCTCTCCTGCTTCGCTCACAGCACTGTGTGCCTGACTCTGGGCTTTTTAACTGCTCTGGGACCTGCCTTTCCAACCTAAGCCTTCCAACCGGGGCACTCCCAGCCCAGCCCAGCTGAGCAGCAGCTACAATCCTTTCCAGTTCCTCAGCAGAAGCCCTTTGCTGCCCAGCAAACATCTGCCCATTTCCCTCCCCCACCTGAAATACTGTTCACCACTTTTAGTGCAAAATCCCTGTTTCGTAGCCTCAGTTTGCACTATCTCCTGCAAAAACCTGGCCTTTCATGTCACCACCTGCCCCACACTGGATGCTGCTGGGTGCCAGAAGTGGCCCGATAAAAGCAGCCAGTTCTCAGCAGCACAAGAGCCAAGATAACCCAGAGAAGTGTAAAAGCTGGCGCTGGGCTTTGCTGCTCTGAAGGAGGCTAAAGCTGATGCAGGGAAGGAGGGAAAACGTCTATGTACTGTTTGGACAGGGACAGGAAGGGAAGGACAGCTGAGCCCAGGGCTGGCTCCTCTCCCCCTGCCCGCCACCTTCCTCAGGAGCTGACTTTGATGGAGTGGAGCACCTGATCAAAGGAGAGCAGGAATGAAGGAGGAGACCAAAGACAGAGCTCCAGGGAAAGAATAAATGAGCCTTTGCAAAGATCTGCAGGGAGGAGAGGGTGGGCTCCGAGTTGGGCTGTGGAGGCGGGGAGGTGCTGAGCAGGGCAGGCAGGTGTGTTCTCGCTCCAAGCAGGAATGCAAACCTGACAGGCAATGGATCACTCAGGGAAGGCTGGACAGCTTGCTGCTAGCCCCTTGAGAAGTAACCCGGGGCCTGATGCTTTAGATAAGCCCTTCCTCATTTGTGGGGATTTTTGCAGGACAAACATCTCCCTCAGCCTCGTGACCGGGTTTGGGGTCAGGCATTGTGAGGGCCCCAGTGTCCCACCCCAAGCAGCCGGGCTGAGAGCTCAGCCTGTCCTGAGTGCAGCCCCGAGGCACTGCAGGGAAACACTCTGGCTCAGCCGGAATAGAAAGCAATTCTTGAAAGTGCTCTTTGTTTCCTTCAAAAACCCAGGCTGGCATTCAGACTCCTGCTCAGAGTTTCACTCAAAGAAGTTCGGAGCTAAGTGTCAGAATTCAGAGTGAAAGCTGGAAAGTTGGACTACTTCCTTGTGTCAGGGAAAGCACAGGAAAGAAAAAAAACACACCCTGCTTAAAAAATTCACGTAGGTTTGCAAAGCCACAAGTCATTAAGCACAGAACAAGCCACCAGTTCCGTGGGCCCCACAAAAACGTGCTGCTCTCCCCTGCTGACTCCGCACTGTGCCCAAAATCTTATTCCCAGCCCAGCACTGTCCAGAGTGAGAATGTTGGGACAGAGGCCTGTGAAAAAGGCAGTGGATTAAATTATTGTTAGGAAAAAACCCCAAAACTTGTTAATTTTAGCCCACGGTATTTGCAGGAGCAGAGAGATCAAGCCCAGCAAAGAGCCACTTTGTTTCGGTCCCTGAGGACGCCAATTCAAACTGGAGCAAAAGGAGAAGTTAAACTTCTAACACCCTCTGAACGACCCCAATGCCTCAGAAAATCAATTCCTGAAGCAACACCTCCATGTGTGTGTTCCTTTTTACTATTATTTTGGTTGAAAGCAGAAAGCTGAGGGTCGGCAGCACAGACCACATCGTGGAGCCCTGTTTGTTTTACCCAGCCTGGGCAGGTCAGGATGTGAGGCTTGAAGGTTTTACAGGCTGCCTGGATTTCCTGTTCTGAGGATCCAAAACCTGAATCCCACCAGGAGGAGGACTGGAAACAGCATTTTATGTACAAAATTACTGTTTCACTTGCTGCTGGAGGGACAAAAAGAGCTGGTGTTCCACCACTTCTGCCACTGTCTGTGCATCCCTAAGTGGTGGACACCCACCCAGAACAGCTCCCACCTATACTGGGCAGACTGGAGGGGGGGCTGGAGGAGGCGCTGAGCAGTTTCTGTGCTGCAGTGAAATGAAGCACGTTCCCAGGCTCTGCACAGGGCTTAGGGGGATGTCAAGCAGCATCAGCACTGACCTGTGAACAAAGCGCATTCTTGTGGATCTTCTTGTAAATAAGAGCTGGGCAGATGAAACAAATGAGGCTTCCCATGGTCGCACCTGTCAGGCCCAGGACTGTTTCCACTGGGGAAGAAGAGGAAAAGTCAGCAAAGGTCTTTTCTAGGAGTGCCAGAGCAGCAGCATGGGACAGCTGCCAGAGCCCCCGGGCAGGATGGGGTGTGAGTCTGGTCACCCCAGCCAGGAAAACAAATAACAGAGAGCAGAGAAAGCAGCCAGCCCTTGTTCCCAGCTCCTCACTCACCATTCGGGATCATGATGCCTCCGACCATGGTTCCAAACACAACAGCCAACGTCAGGGCCTTGAACCGGAGCGGGGGCATGTAGCCCCCGGCAGCGAAGGTGCCGTCCTTCTGCTGAGAGGGCAAGGGTGCAGGGAGAGAGTTTAGCTCTGCTATTGCAGTCCCCAGACCCTCAGCAATTCCCTCAGTCCCCCATCAATTCCCTCAGCAGTGCTCCCTGCAGCTCCAGCCCATCCCAACTGTGATCCCCTCAGCTGGGCCCCAGTCCCTGAGCAGGGACTCAGCAGCCCAAGGCCAGGGGCAGGAGGAAGCTCAGGGATGCAGCAGGAGGGAGAAGTCACAGGAGAAGAGCTCTGGCTGTGCTAGGGAGAGGTGTTCCTCAACAGCTCTGGGAGCAGGGCCATCCCTTGCACAGGAGCAGCCTCTCTGACTGGGAGACATCCCAGGGGTGGATGGGTGCTGCTGGGCAGCTGCTGGAGGAATTCCAGAGGCCCTCTGCTTCCCATCCCATCCCACCTCCCGAGTGGGGAGGTGTGGAAGGCAGAGGCCCCAATGTGCCCTGCAGACCCGATGGGTCCCAGCTCTGCTGCTGCACAGATGGGAGAGGAAGGCAAAGCGACACCTTCAGAGCCCAGGCAGCCACGAGCTGAGCCCAGGCGAGATCCAAAGTGTTCCCAAGTGTTTCCAGCGCTTCCTCCTCTGCACCCGCTGGCTCTCACCAACCATGTGCCCCCATCTTCAGGCCCTCCCAACGTGAGAAAAGAGCCGGGGGCTTCTCACAGGCAGAAGTGGCAGGATTTAGAGCTATAAATTGCTCAAGTTTTATTTCCTGCCTAAGAGGTTTCTATTTATGCGGATACACAAAGGCCTCAGAACATTCCCACAATCTCTCACTGTTATTTGCTGAATCCCATCGGCGTGCTGCGTGCGCACAATGCACAGAGGAGAACACGCCACTGCCACAAGGGACTCACAGTCTCCAGCAGACAGACCAGCTTCAGTCACAAAGGCTGGCTGAGGAGCTGGGCCTGGGAAAGGTGGAACGTGTGGGAGAGGGCTGGATCCCAGATCCCACTGCCCGCCCCCGCACCGGGCTGGCACCGCAGGAAGGGGACATCCGAACCCAGAGAGGAAAGGGCTGCTCCAGGGCTGCTGACAAAGGTGCTGGGTGAGAATAATGGAGCAGGAATGAGCAGGCACACAAGGAAGCAAGAAGAAATGGGGCTGGGCTGGGCTCCGAGGCCAGGAACAGGAGCTTGAGCTCAATGAGTTGGCCAGCAAAAGGACAGCAGCTGGAGCAGCAGGAAATGAGGAGGCTCTGCTGCTTCCAGCAGCACATTTCTCCCTCTTTCTGAGGGAAGAAACCACCTCGGCTCTGAGCTGTGTAACATGTCCCTGCCAGAGCTGGAATCCCCAGCAGAGCATGGAGCAGCAGCCACAGGACACGAGCTTTACACTGGGAACTCCAGCCCTTCAGCCCATGGAATTCTGCAGGGAGGACGCAAACCTCCAAGTGCCAGGGGTTAACCATTGAACAGAGCAGGATTTAGAGATGGCCACAGGCCCCTGCTGCACTGTCACCACATCCTGGGCACTGAGGAATTTATGGGAGTTGAGGCTTTGTCCCTCTGGATAGTGAGTACCTGCCACATGCCATTATCACCAGAGTCTAAGGGAGCCAAGGTGGGTTTGGGGCCCAGTCCGACACCAAAGAGTCACAAAAACCCTTCAAAAATCAAGCTTCACACCGAGGCAGCCCTGGGATCTTACCTGCTGCTCAAAGAGCAGGGTGTTCAGTGCCTGTCTGCACGGCAGGATCATCATGGGGAACCCCACCGCCACCGACATCATGAATCCCACTCGGATCATCTCTGTCACCACGTTGGAAGGGAAGTTCATCAGGACGTTCCCAGCAATGGCCTCGGTGTAACTCACGTAGCCAAAGAAGCCCACCTGGGGAGGGGAGCGGGGTTGGACTCCCACACCTCACAACTGCTCACAGAGGGGGCAGGACAGTGACCTCCCGTTGGAGCAGCCAAGCGGGAGCGTGAGGTCAGTTCCATGGGCACCCTGCCAGCAGCCCCAGCACCCCAAAACCTGGGACAGGTCGTTAATTAACAGTGGGAACTGCTTAAAAGCAAGTTTCTCATCAAATCCAGGAGTTTCCCTAGAGGACAAACTTTGCTTGCTGCCAGGCCCCACAGACTGTCCCTCTCCAACAGAGGGGTTGTCACAATTCCCTGCAGCAGCTTGGCTCATGGGCCAAGGCTCTCCTCAGGAATTATTAACCCAGTTTTATTAACTGCTGCCTTATGAGGCATAACTTCCTTCAAAACAGGCTGGAAAAAGCTCTCCCAAACTCTGGGCAGCAGCCCCTGCTCCAGGCTGGGCCTGGGAAGAGCTGGGCCTCCACTCTGCCTCCATCCAAGGAAACATGCTACCCTGAAAACCTGGATTCTCCTAATGCCCCCTGTGCTCTTGGGTTCATCACCTCCCACCTAACTCTGCTTTCAGCACGATCACTTATCTGTCAGAATAAATACAGATAAGCAGAAACCAGCCCCAGCTGTAGATAAACCCTCATCCCTGTGGCCCCTCCAGATTTCTGGCAAGGGAAGAGAAGGGGAAGTTCCTACCATGATGTAAAAGGTGGTGACCACGTTTAGGGAAGAAGCAAATATGGAGCTCATGATTTTGACAGACGGCTCATCCAAGCTGTCGTAAGTAGGCAAGACCTGACTGTAAAAAGGGTAAAATATTTAAGGAAACCTGCAGGAAATGGGAGAAAACCCCCAATCCCAGCTCATTCTCTGCCTCAGCCCAGCAGCAACGAATCCCTGACACCTTCCCCCTCTGGAGCATAAACACCTGCTGCTATTCCACAATTTATACTGCTAATGCCAAGAGATTTCAGAACACTCATAACTTTTAAGTGTTGCAAAAATATTCCTGCTCTCCCCACCCACCACGTGGAGCGAAACGTGTGATGTAAACATTCGGGTTCAGGAAGGGTTGCAAAATGAATGACCGTTTGTTCCTGGGGCCGCAGGTGGCTCCGGGCCAGCCCCAGCGTCAGAGATTATTGTTCTTGGAGCTCTCCGTGCTGATAATTAAAGCAACACAGTGTTTACAGAGGAAAAGCGGGAAGAAGGTTGGAGCATCCCACTGTCTGAAGGAAAAGTTAAACAGACAAACCCCAGCGCAGCAGCGCCTGTCCTACTTCAGCTCGCTTCACAGAAAGCCAGAAGTGCCAGTTCCCTGGGATTTGGGGTATTTACAGCCTTGGAAAGCGTGGGGAATCTTCTTTTTGACATCAGGTGTATATTTTAGCAACTCATTAACCTCTTGTTACTTTAATTCTAGTGGCTACATCCTGTAACTCTCAGGAGAAGGGAGGGGGCCTGCAGGGAGATGGGAAGGGGTATCCCCAGCTCCAGCGGGCACCAAGCCATTCCCAGGAAGTGTGTCAGGCTGAGGCCAAGCAGGAAGATCCTTAACCCTTAATCCCTGAACGTCAAAGGAGTCCGAGCACGGCTCCGGGACTGGAGGTACCAGCAGGAACAAAGACTTCCCTGGGAGTCTCCATTTGGGATTCCTCCCTGGGAGTGAGGAGACTGGCTTCCCAAAGTCCCTCCATTTAGGATTCCTCCCTGGAGAAAGGAGACTGGCTTCCCTGGGAATCTCTCAATTTGGGATTCTCCTCTGCCCTCTCCCCAGGCACCCCCAGCTACATTCTGGCCCTCAGCCTCCGAGGGAAGGGTCCAGCCAAACATTCAGACTTGGGAAGGAAAAAAGAGGGAAACGGAGGCTCTGCAGTGTGTGGGATGGTTAAAAAGGTGATGCAGAGGCTAGCAAAATTCAATCTACCTAGCTGAGACTATATAGATAAACTACGCATAAAGCAAGGAATGGAATATACAGAGGGTGGGTAAAGAGAGAAAGAGAGAGAATACGGAGATGGAAAGAAATAAAAAAGAAAAAATATTGCCTGGGCCGGGGACAGTATATTTTCCTGATGTTTGGAAAAAACACAAAGCTTTAGATTGGGTTTGCCACAAAAGTGCTGCCATAGAGCCCATATTTAGGCACACACGCAGGTCCAGATCAAACCATTTCTGTGCATTTCCAACTCCCAGGAAAATTGTGCTGGGTACTGCAAGGCTTCCATAAGGAAAAAAAAATAAAAGGGATTTGTTAACAAGGTAAAGCTGCAAGAGAACACAATTCCCTTTGCCAGTTGTAATGGAGACATTAAACAGCAAGCCTGGAGTGTGCCGGGGTAGGATCTGGGCTGCCAAGAGAGCCAGTAAGTGGGAAATGATGATTTGGATCTTGGAGTGGGTGTAAACACAGCAGTCTGAGCAAATTTTATCTGTCACATTCATTTACTGCTGGCACGAGACCCGTTTGCTGGAACTACATGGGGGAAGCCCAGCTCTGCCAGGCTTCCAGAGGAGGATGGTCCTTCTAGAGCAGGCCAGTCCTTCCCGTGTCCAGGGCTGGATTTACACTGGTTAGAGCTGTCACAGTTCTTGCCAGGCACGTAGCACTCACGTGCTGTCCTGGAGCAGCGGGGAATGCTGCTGGAAACCTGGAACTGCCCTCACCTCCTTCCACTTGTCAGCAGAAACCCTTGCAAAAACAAGGAACTGGAAAGGTGGAAATAGCCTGGTCTGCTCTCACCTCCTTCCACATGCCACTACACCCAAGGAACTGGAAATGCAGGAACAACCCTCCAAAGCCAACAACTGTGTGATCTTCGGAGTGTTCTCCACGAAACTTTTGGAAGCAGAGCAGCCCCCAGCATTCACAACTCAGGGGGTCACACAGTGGGGTGGCACAGCCTTTCCTGGTGCTCCAGCATTCCCTTCAAGAACCAGGGGAATTTCATCCCTCCTGCAGCTGCACCAGAAGCTCCCAGAGCTGTTTGGCTCCAGTGGTCTCATGTTGCTCCATTACAAGAATTCCCAGGTGGAACGGAACAACAAAAGGGCCTGGGTAACAAAAGGGTCACGACTGAATGAGAGGCTGAACTTCATCGAGCTGTAAAATACTCTGATGAAAACAAACCACCAAAGCAGATGGTATCTATCCCTTGCAGATCCTCCTGACCCTGTGCCCTCACACAAACTCAATGCAGGAACAACTGCCAGGGCTGGGAATGGCAGGTACTTACGACTGACAGGCAAAAGACATTCCAAAGATGGGGATGCAGCGGAAAATGCCCTCCCAGCGCATGTAACTCACTCGCTGCAGCCACTGCCCGCTGAAGAGCCCGTGATTGAAGGAGGACACCACAACCTGCAGCCAGGACACACAGCAGGGGTGAGCAGCCAGCCCCAAACAGCTCCATGGCAGCAGTAATGCCAGGCTGGGATAACAGGCAGCGTGTGACAGCTCTGCTGGGAGCAGCCTGAGCTGCCACCACAGCCCCATCCCAATCCCCCAGCTCCACATCCCACCCACACAGCTGCCAGGGCCACCAAGGATCCCAGGGAGTATTTCAAGGGATCTGTGACATTCCCCCTTTGTTTCATGCCATCAGACATCACAGCACACACAATTTCCACCGACACATTAACTGTAAGAATTGTTGTTCAAAGCAATCTCTTTTGCACTTTTTAAAACGTGTTTTTAAATCCAAACAGGAAGCACCATTGGCCTTAGAGAATCCTGTTCAGCAGAGAGAGACAAAGGGTCCTAAAACAGGATCCCACCTGCTGCTCCAGGGCCATTTAACACCACCAGCTCTCCAAAGAGAAGGAAAAACTTTATGGAAAGAGGGAGGAGCCGAGGGCAGGGAGCTCCCTTGCCATGGACACATGAACTGGCAGGAGTTGGGTTGCACAGGAAGCAGAAGGTAAATATGTCTGAACGTCTGTTTATAATATCCTTGGACGGGGTTTCTAATCCTCAGAGAGGTTTCAGTGCAGCCAACTCTCGTGAATGTTGTGGTTTCTTAAAGGCACAGCTCCTGGGAGGTTCCACACCTCCCTGAGGAGGCAGCTCTGAGGTGTGACCCTGCACAGCCTACTAGAAAAGTTACATGGAAAGAATTCCCACACCTCCCTTTTCTTCCAGTCCTGAAATTTGGGTGAAACAGGGCTGGGGCTCCACGAGGGAATCACAGGAGCATCTGGGAGGCGAAACTGATCAGAAAAAGCAACAGAAAGTAGGAAAACGGGATCCCCAGTGCCCGTACCCACCACGAACATGAACACGCTGTAGAAGATGAGAGCCATGGCACTGAAGGACTGAATGGAGGCCATCATGTTCCTCTGGAGGCTCAGGGGAAGGACAATGCACAGGGACACAGCGAAGAGCAGGACAATGCGGAACGGGCCCGACACCTGCAAGAGAGACCTGCATCAACATCTGGAGCAGGGAGGGTACCCAACACACCCAGCCAAGCAGCATGGTTCATCTTTCCAGAGTGAAAGGCAACTTTGAACAGTGCAATTCTGTGTCTGGAGGTGTTTGAAGACGCTGCAAGCTCAGCGCTCTGCGGGCTCTGTCTGTGCTGAGCTCAGACAGTCACTGGGTGCCACTGTTGCTCTGCAGTGTGTGACAGGTTCGAGCTGGAAGAATTTGAGGGGTGCCTGGAGAGGTTAAATGCTAATCCAGCACAAGCTATTTAGGTATTTTCATGCAATTAAATAAAACCTAAATTTACTTGGGGAGACGAGAAATTGAAAGTGTTGAAAACTCCAATCCAGAAAATTAATCAAAGCCTCACACTGGTATTTATTATAGCAGAACACTCTGGAATGCTTGGAAATATTTAATACCTAATTTGGCTGCAGCTTCAACGCATCTTTTTTAACTTCACAGTCCCTTAATCTGAGCTTAGGAGCATCAGGCAGCACAGATAACACTCCACCAAAAATCCTTTTGCTTCCCTGCACGGCCCTTGTGCCGGCTCCGAGGAGCACCTCTTGCCTCTGAGCATCCTGAGCCAGCAGCAGGCTCATCACACGGCTGAGGAGGCAGGAACACAGAGACTTTGGCCATAAAACCAGCCAGGGACAGGACAAAAATCCCTCCTGAACTACAGGGAGGAGAGCTCAGGCAGAGGAACTGCCTGTCACTACCCACTGGGGAAGGAATTAAAGCAGGAAGCATTATCTCCCCCAGGAATCTGCTCCAGAATTAATAAGGGAGCAGTTAAAAATAATTCCTTTGATGGAAATGCCTTATTGGAGTTTTACATAGCTGATTGTTTGCCATATGTCTGAGCTTCCCAGACTTCCCAGAGCCGAAGCTCCGTGCACGAGGATCTCTCCGTGAGGGGACCCCACAAAGCCCCCCTGGGACCCCTGGGGGTGCTGAGCACACTCCAAGGCAGGAGCTCTGCTGCACCCAGGGAACACAGGGCTCTGCAAGGTCTGGGAGCACTGCAGGAGTGATTTATTCACCTGGAATCCAAGCATCTGGGCAAAGAAGTTGGAGCCCAAATCGCCGATGACAACGTAGAAAGCGATGCAAGTGCCCAGCATCAGCCCAATCATGCTGCAACCACAAACAGGGATGGGTTAGGAGGGCCACGCTTCCATCTTCAGCCCTGGGAAGAGCAGGACACCCCTTCTGCACTCCATCCCAATAAAACAGCCAGCAGAGAACCTCCATCCACACCAAACACTCAGAGACGCAGCTCTGCCCACAACCCATGCGGGGGTTAACTCCTGTTGGGAGCCACAGGAAAAAAAAACCAAGGAAAACTAATCTTGGAGAGGACAAGAGCTCCTCGAACTCCTGGAAAAACTTAAAGGAATCAGCACGAGGCTCTCAGAACCCCACACCCACAGCAGGACCCTGCCATGAGAGTCTCAATATCCAGTGGGCTCTCCAGCATCTCTCCACACAACAGACCACACTTTAATGAAAAGATTGTCCATGAACTGCTTCTCCTCCCACTCCTGGACCACTTTCCTTCCCAATTCCAATTATAGAACATCCCTGTGGCAATTACAGCCTCTGCTTGCATGGACAAGTAACATCTGAGGAATATTCTGTGTATTTTTAGTGCTGTGCAGAAGTTTGCAGCTGGGAAGAGCGAAGGAGCCGGCACCACTGCCAGGCCTGGGCTCAACACGCCTGGAAAAGAATTCCTGCTGGAAAAAGCAGGGCTGTGAGGATTGTGCCATCACCTGACATCTGCATTGGGGTCATGGGAGGAAGCAGAGATGGAGGCAGGATTCCCCCTCAAGGCATCTCGCAGGGAAGGGAGCAGAGAGGGCAGGAGCAGAGCAGATCCCAGGATCCAAGGAAGCAAACAGTCCCTCCCACTAACCAACAGCAGGGATGTCACCCCTGGAAAGCTGCCACGAGAGACAGGGCTGTGATTTCACAGCAGAGCAGGAGACGAGCTCATCCCCACCTCCTGTGCTCCCAGCGCCTGGGGAGTGCTGGAAGGGATGGAGGTGACACCTGGGAGCTGTGCTCAAGGCATCTCACCCAGCCTCCTGTGGAATTCCAGGAGGCAGCCCAGGAAGGAAGGAGAGCACAGCAAGGCTCAGAAAGGCTCCCACCAAAGGCACCCAGACTGTTCACACTTTGAATCAGCAGCAGATTTACCTTGTTTCCACCAACATTTTTCCTGCTTTTCCATAGGCATGAAACGCTGTCATAAAAGGGAAAAAAGAGTGGAAATTAGTCAAAGAAAGGTCCAGAACAGGGCAAGATGTCAGTTCACAATTAGACACCAACAGTGACATGGGGCAGTGCAGCAGGAACACACCACTGGTATTTTGGGGCAGTTTCCCTCACCCTCCCACTTTCTTTTTCAGCCTTTCCCTTTGGAAACTGAAAACCACATAAGACAGAAGCAGGGATGAGGGAAAGCCAGCAAGCAGGTTCTTTTTTTTCTATTTAAAACCAGAAGTGGTGTGAAGCAGCAGCCACACATGGCAGCCATTAAAGGCAAGGGGAGAGAAAATATTCCTGTACAAGATTGTGTGTGGCGAAAGTTAAAGTGGTGCAGGATTCCAATCCAAGTCCCCTTTTTATTTTTATCTTCCCCCTCGAACTGGGCTGCCCGACATGGCTGGCTGGGAGAGCTGAGCTGGTGCCCAGAACGTTCAATCCCATTCCCAGAATACCCAGTGCTCCCAACCCACACCAAAGGGCTGCTGCCAAGGCTTTACTTTCCCCCTCCCATCCTTGGGTTGGAGCAGAAAATGCTCAGTAGTCCTCAAATCACTGGGTTTTCTCTTAAAAAGACAATGCCAAGAAAACTTTACTTCTATTTTTAGCTCCTGCTGGGCAGAATGGGAATGGGGAGCTTCAGTGCCAAACCCAGACCACAGTGCCCAAATCTGCCAGTGAGGTCCAGCATGAACCCACCACCCTGGAGTCCCCTCTGCCTTCCCTCAAGGCACAGACCAACATTCCCAGCGCCTGCCAGAAAACAAACTCGAATCCTTTCTGGAAGCTTCTTCTGCTATTTTAAATATTAGCTTCAACTCTTGATTTCCTTGGACTCTACTCGAGCTAAAAATTCAGGAAACGAGATGTTCTCCCACAGAATGAGCAAAAGGCACGGCAGGGACCCACAGCCCAGAGCAGGGATGTGGGGGAGCACCCAAAATAGCTGCTGGATCAGCGACAGGGCAGTGGGACAGCAGCCACCAGGCACTGTGCCCTGGCACGGGGAGCGGCCGCTGTGCTCCGGCCTCCTCTGAGAATTCACAACCATGAGGGGAAAGGCACAACAGCCCTGGGGGGAGTCAGGCTCACAGACTAAGGGTCTGGGAGGAGAAAGAGGAGGCAGCAAGAGGAAAACATCCCTCCTGGAGATGGATGTCAGCAACAGGGTGAGCTCGGGGTGGGGGGGAATGGAGGAATGGTGCTGCCCATCCTCCCAGAGCACATTCCAGCCTCTGGATACGGACACAGCCCCGGTGATGCTGGAACCAGCCCATCTCCCTGGCTGGTTGGAATTGATGCTCAAGGAGAACAAGCCTCCAAACTCTGTGGGCAGGTGTCCCCACCTGAGGACAAGGGAAAAATGGGATTCTTTATATTCTTCAGGAAATAACAATTGTAAAATAAATGGTACAGTCAAATCCTTGGAATGGGATCTTGGAATGTCCCCAAACTGGGCAAAGCTTGCTCAGTACCTGGAGAAGCCTTTCAAACCCAGTGTGGCTCCTGGGACAGAGCTTTAGCCCCTTACCCTGTAGGGCTGAGCTGCCCCTCAGGACCTGCCCAGCACAGCCCCAGCACATCCCATGTGCTGCTGGAAGGATTCACTCATCTCCTGGTTAAAACCATCTGGGAACTGTCTCCCGCTTCCCTCCTCACCCACACACCTCCCTGCAGCCCTTCCCCTTCCTGCAGCGGTGACGGGCCAGCGCCAGCCCCGGCTGGGACACGCTTTGTGCCAGAGCTCCTCCGGAAGGCTCTGCCCGCCTGCAGGGAATGGGGAATGTGCACAACTCTCCTCCCCGCCTCAGCACTGCCAAAGCCTCCCAGGAGTGCCCGCAGATGTCCCCGAGCCCAGCCTGTGGGGACAAAGGGGGTCTGTGTGGAGCTGCCCGACCTCGAGCATTGGGATGCAGTGTGGGAGCGTTCCCGGCCCGTGGCACCTCTCCCAGGGCACCGGGAGGGGCACGGCCCTGCTGCCAGCCCCCCCTGCCAGGAGGAAGCTGGGAAGCATTACTGGCCCTCTCTGTATTCCAGCCCCTTGGCTCCCGGGCGGGCAGAGGATCCCTCCTTCCCGGGACACGCTCCAAGGTGGAGGGGACTCTCTGTCCTCTGGGAAGCAGCACACAAAGGTGTCTTGTGAGGGGCAGGGAGCAGCGGCACCAGCAGCTGAGCCGAGGGCTCCCCCCTCCCTCTGGCACCAGAACAACCTCCCAGACCACGGAGCTTCTCTGTCTTTTCTGTTTCTAGCAGATATAAGTCAGCAGAAGCCGGGATGTGCTTCCTGGGAGCAGCACCTCGGGCGCTCTGAGGGAAGAGCAAACCCATCTGTCAGCAGCTGGTGGGAGCCCTTGCGCCAGGGCAGCGCCAACCAGCTCCCTCCTCCCACAGAAAAGTAAGGCAGAACGAGGAAAAGGAGACTTTTCTTGCTGCTCCATATGCCAACGGCAAGGACTGGAACTCAAACGCCTCCTCTTGCTCCCCAAGTAAGTCAGAACCCCAAGAGAGGCCACGAGCAGAGGCCAGTCCCGGCGCCAGCACTGAGCTCCGAGGTTTTGGCTCTGCCAAAACCCACCCAGGGATCTTCCAGATGTTTTTATTTTCTCAGCCCTTTGGAACCTCGTTCTGTTTCCTCTCTGCTGAGCCGTAAAGGAGCTCCCAGTTCGGATCCAGGCAGCCCAGCTCTGAGCCAGGCAGGCAGGACCCGCTGTCCCGGCAGCACTGGGTGGGGAACTCGTTCCCAGACCCATAATTAATTCATCCCAGTCCCACAATTCATCCCAGATGGCTCCCGGGAGCTGGGGTTTGGATCATCCCCTCCCCTGCCCCGCGGAGTCAAAACAACTCAGCACCCATTAACAGGGCTGTGGGGAGCAGGAGCCAACCCCAGCACCGCCCCGGGGGAGAAGCCGAGGCAGAACGAGGGAAACTGGGAACTGCAGCAAGAAAACATTTGCTGTTCCAGCAGCACCGCTGAGGAAATGTAGACTGGGAGGCCGAGGAAGGTCACGGTGCTGTCAGAAGAGCAGCAGGGCTGGGGGGAGCAGCCTGGAGCTGGGGTCTCACCGAGGCCGGGGTAGGTCCTGCGCTTGCTAAGGTTGGCCGACTTCACCAGGAACATGCAGGACTGGTGAGTCATCCACGAGCAGAAGATAAGCAGCACGGCGCCCAGGAGGATCCCACACTGCGGGAAGAGACCAGCAGGAGATGGGGGGTCAGCCCCTCCACAGCCCAGCCACCCTCCCTCAGCACCCTCAGCTGCCCCCACGTGTTCCAGCCACAGTTTTCCCTCTTTCAGGAAGTTCTGTCCCCTTCCTACCAGCTCCATACCACTCCCTCCAGGGCACAAGGACACGTGGAACACACGCCTGCTCCCACAGCTCCCAGCTGCACCAGCCCAAGCCTCCAGCAGCAAACTGGGAGCAGAATGTGGGGTGGAATTCCCACCCTGGGTCGTCCCTCCACAGCTCCCAAGGAGCACAGACAGACCCCGAGGTGCCACCTCTGCTGCAGACTTATTTATCAACAGCCACCTGGCAGCACAAACCCCTGAGCAGCCCCTGCCTCGCTGCCGTGCCCACGTGCAGGGCTGGGACCCATGGGCGTCCAGCAGCGGCCTTGGCACAGCCCCAGGTGCCAGCGAGGGCTGGAAAAGCCTCCAATCAACGCACGTTTATCATATGGGTAACCCCTTGGATTTCATTTCTCCCTCCTCCTTACAAGAAACCACCAGCTGGAGGCCACAGGGCAGAGTTTGGTGCAGAAGTTTTGAGTTGGAGACTTCACCACTGAGAAAAACGAAGTGTTTGGAACACGAGATGCCCGATATGGCTCCCCAGCGTTTCCTTTGCTGACCTTCCTCTCCAGCCAGGGAACCACCCCCCAAATTCGGGCCAGAAGGGCAGCGGTGGCCCCTGCCCGCCTGGCCCGGGCGTGAGGAGCTGGCAGGGGCTCGAGGCTGCCAAGGGCACGGACCGGCACCCCCGCCCCAGCCCGGGGACACCGGCAGGACCCGCTGGGACACCGCGCCAGGCGGGCGGCCCCTCACCTGTCGGAAGCAGAAGGGCACGGTGAGCACGCTCACCCCCACGATGCTGTTCACCACGTTCATGATCAGGCCCCAGTTGGAACCCGCCGCCGCCGCCGCCATGGTCCGCGGCGGAGGATCCCCGCGGCGGAGGATCCCCGCGGCGGGGGACCCGCTTTGTGGCCGCTCCCCGAGCCCCACGGCCGGCTCAGAGCGCCCGGTGCCCCCGGTCCCCTCAGCCGGCCGTGCCCGCCATGGCCCCACCGGGCCCGCCCCGACCCGGCACCGGCCACAGCGGCACTTCCGGCTTCCGCCGCCGCCGCAGGAAGTGACGTATCCGCACTGTGGAGCGGGGACGCTCCTGCCGCCCTGGAGGCTTGGACTCGGTGGTGGTGGAGGGTAAAGGGGGTCCCCATGGTTGGGGGCACCCCCGGAGAGCGGAGCGCGGCCAGGAAGGTGCGGGAGTGCACCAGAACACACGTCCATGCAGATCCATGCGCGGAAAGGCACGGAGATGGTGTGCGCGAGCCTTTACATGCGCGTGTGTATATACATACGTGACCACACAACTTGCGGCAGCGCTGGCACCCGGGCGGGGGTCCCCGGCCTGATGGCGGCCTCTGAAAGGCCCCTGGAGGGCAGCCCATCACCCCCGGCATCCCCTCCCCCGTGCACATCTGGGCACGCATCCAGCTGTGCGCACACATCTGCTCCCCATCCCGGCCGGAGACATCGCCGGCTCTGCCGTGGACGTGCCCCCCCGCACCCCACAGGATGAGGGAAAAAGAAGGAGAGATGCAGAGGGGCTCTGGAAAGGTCCCCCGAGGCCAGGAGTGGTGGCAGCTCCGGGCGGCACTCGCCAAGGGCACGTTCCCGTCGGAACGGAACGCGGCGCTCGTATAATTTGCAGCAATTGCGATGGGAAACCGCAGGAATTCGCTCTACAAAAGGTTTGCAGGGAGGTGAACAGGCGGCCTAATTCTCTCCAGGTGTGGCGCGGGATCGGTAGCTCTGGCTGCCGCTTCCTGGCTCCCGTGCGGAGCCGTGGCCGTGTCCGTGTGTGTCGTCGGGGTGGGATGAGGGATCCCCTCGGGAATGTCACCCATGGCCAGGAAACGGGCTCTGGTGGCTTCTCCGTGTCCAAGTGGGAGCCGGGAGCTCGGGGAATGTGCAGAGCCAGCCAGGAGTCGCCGTGACATGGGATGGGACCACCAGGGGAGCCGTCCCTGCCGTGCCACCCTCCTGTGGCACAGCCCCGGGGCTCGTCCGTGCCCGTGAGGAATTTGTGTAGCTCCTCCTCAAGCACCATCAGCTGCCCGGCAGCCCCGAACATCCCAAATACTGCCTGCAGCAGGAGCCCAGAGGCGCCAGGGCAGTCAGTTTCCCATCACCCACCTGCCGAGAGCAAGGAGAATTCTCTGGAAACCCTCAACCGGTCTGAACGGCCGGGAGCCAGCCAGCACGAGGGACCCCGACCCTGCTCTGCCGGCAGGGGACACTGGGAGCCGGCAAAGGCCCCGGGGGGGTTTGGGAGCCAGCGTTCCCAGCACAGGACCCACCGGGAATCCCCGGTGGCTCAGAGCCCTTCCCAGTCCTGCCCCATGGCCCAGATTCCTCCTGCCGGATTCGGAGCCACGGAGAACAGCCAGCCCTGGGGGATGCCAGAGCCACACCGACTGTAATTAGAAATGGGGGCTCAGGGCTGGCTGCGCCCGCAGGGATCCTGCACAGCTTTATGGAAGTGCAAATCGCTCGGGATGTCCCGGGGCCGCTGCTGGGTCCGACGCTGCTCCGCAGGGACGTGCACATGTGTGCTGGCACTCGCTGAGCTGAGCCGAGCCAGATTCCCAGCTCCCACGGGCGATGCTGTCCCAGGAGAACAGCTGGGTCCACCCCTGCTCCCACCCATCCCACTCCTGTTCAGGAATTCGCCTCGGTGGCGGCTCCGTGCCAGGAGGCTCCCATGAACCTCCCACGGCACAGGAATGCTCTTCCTTGGAACCATGGGAGCATCCCTGCCCTCCCTTCTCGGGGGACACAGCGCAGGGTCCACGGGGAACGGAAAGGAATGGGAACCCCCTCTCCAGATCCGGAGCAAGCCCTCCCACACCCCACCCCGTGTCCCCCGTTCTCCCCACCCAGCACCCGGGGCCACCCTGCCCCTGACGATTGGTTCCAGTGACAGATGCCTGGCAGATCCCTGGAACCACCCGGCAGAGACTGAAAAACATAAATTAAAACAAATTGCAGTTTTATATTGCAAATAAGGGCAGTTTGATGAGTTTTATTGCGGAACAACCATTAATGAAGTGCAGTTTCAGGCACCTAAATTGCTCAGGGACCAAAGTTCAGTCCATATCTCCAGTATGGGCTGGGAGCCGCTGCGTGTCCCGCGAGGGCCTGGCAGGTTGGGAACGGGACCGGGAATGCATTTATGGGCACGATGAGGAGGATGGAGCCAAGGGGCCGAACCCGTCCGGGGGGGTTAAAGGAGCGTGGGACAGGCCGTGGTGTCCCCGCCATGGTGTCACGTCAGTGTCAGCCGTGGGGCCCCACAGTGGGTACTCACCATGGGATGGATTTTAGGATGGGGGTCCCCAAGCATTTGGGACGCCGGTGCTGCCCCAGGGGCTGGGCAGGAGGGATGCAGAACCAAGGCCGTGGGAGGCTCCGGGAAGCGCCCTTCGCCCCCCAGAACAAAGCATGCGTGGGCGTGCAAGGCACAGAGGGGCGTGCAGGTGGACACAGCACCGGCGACAGAACCACGGAGGATCCACGCACACTCGGGACACGATCGCGCCCACCCCACGCGAGCCCCGGCACCGTCACGGCCGCGCGTGGACACGCTCCCCATCTGCACGTACTCACGCCTAGCACAGGCACTGGGCTGTACCGAGCTGTTCCGAGCCACACGGAGCCGTACCGGACCTTACCGGGCCGTACGGAGCCTTACCGGACCTTACCGAGCCGCTCAGGTCCGGTGCGGTGCCCCCGCGCGCGCCCATTCATGCACACACTCGTGGGAACGAGCCGCGCGCGCCGCGGGCGGGAAGCGCAGCCCCGCGGGGGCACCGCCCCTCCCTGCGCGTATGAATGAGCATGCCCAGCCCAGAACCATATGAGGGCATCCGGCGCTGCCTGCGGGCGGGGCCTGGCCGGGCCGCCCCGCCCTTTCGCCCCGCCAATCAGAGCGGTGCGCCGGGCCCCCCGCCGGGCTCCGGCCTTTGTTTGTGGAGGGCTCCGGGGCCAATAGGAGCGCGGGACGGGGGACTCCGGGGCCAATGGGCGCGCGGGGGGGGCGCGGGGCGGAGCGTGGGGCACGGCCCGGCCCGGCCACGTGCGCGCGGAGCCGCCTGCGCGGGGACCGGGGACGGCGAGGGGACCGCGGACACCCTGGCGCGGCTGTGCGGGGCCCCGTGGCATCGGGCTGTGTCCCCAGCGGGTGCCCCATCCCCAGCAGCGCCAAGGACACGTGCCTGTGCATACGCTGTCAGTGCCGGATCCCGGTGCCACTAACGGCTCGGCACCTTCCTGCTCCGGTAGACCCCGGGGGATCACGGCGGAGCGGCCCCAGTCCCGGCTGCAAACCTCGGGCGCTGTCCGGGGTGTGTCGTGGGTCGGGACGGGCCCTGAGAGCCAGAGGTGACAGCAGAGTTATTTGGGACTTGGCTGCCTGTGGCCCACTCGCCCGTTACTGCCGGGACTGGGAGCGGGGGGCACCGTCCTGGGGCCTCTGGGCAGCAAATCCCAGCTGCTGCAGTCCCATGCAGGCGGAGCTACACCACACAGGGAAACCCCAGGACCGGGACAGAGCCACGTGTAGGTCCGTGCACTGGGACAGGGCTGTGCCCAACACAGAGGGGACTTCACCGGGCAGGAGCCTCCCCAGGGGTCCCGGAAAGGCCCACCGGGAAATCCCGTCCTGAGCCGGGCTTGTGCCGGGGATCTGCTGTGCCCTCCTCGGCAGTGAGAAATTCCCAGCCGGCCCCAGCGCCAGGCCAGCCCCATGCCCGTGCCCTGGGCACACTCAGGGCAGAGCCGGGCCACTCCCAGCCCCGGGGCAGGAGGACCAGCTCTCTGCTGGAAAGGTGAAGGTCACGGTCGTTCTCTCCGTCACAGGCAGCTCCCAGCTCCATGTTTGTCCGTCCCTGTCCCTCTGGTGCTCCAGGACACCAGCACAGCCCAGCTCAGCGTCACACCGGCCATGGCGGTGACATTCCCGACCAGGCCCGCGGTGGTGGCTGCTGCTGGCCGGCCCGGGGGGTGCTGACTCCGCTGCTGGCTCGCCCCTCATCCCCGTTCCCGCGTCTCCCAGCCCCAGCCCACAGCTCTGCTCCATCCCCCAGGCAGCCCGGCCTGCCTACGGCGCTGCCAAACCACGGCAGCACCGAGCGCCGGGCAGGGGCACAGCCCCGGTGTGGCCCGATGGCCGGGACAGCGGCAAGCCCGGCCCGGCTCCGCCGCGCTCTCCGGCAGGCGGGGAAGCACCGGTGCATCTCCCGGGGCCCGGGGAGAGAACAAAGGAGGGCAGCTGCGGCGGAGGGAGCGGCGCTGCCGGATGCGCTGCAGCGCGGATAATCCGTCCCGGCACAGCCCCCGGAGCACCGGCAGCGCCGGCCGGGGGAGCGGCCGCTCGGCCCGAGGGCTGTGCGGGCTGGGGAGGGGGCTCATCCCGGCTCCCCATGCCGCTCATCCCATCCCGGATCCTCCCGCCGTGCCCCCGTTCCATCCTGCCCCGTGGCCGCGGCCGCGCTCACCCCGGCTAACGCCGCGCCATAAAGGAAGCGACTTACATTAACGACTTTTGTCACCAAAGTCATTAACATAATAGGGCTTCCACATCAAAATTGAATATTAATGCTCCGCCGGCTGCGGAGGGAGGCGGATAATTGCTCTAATACATTTTCCAGTCGGATTTTCGCATCGCGGCAGCAATTGCATTAGCAAACCCGATTATTCCCACGGCCGGTACAATGGGATGGTTAATGGGAGTTAGGTTCCTCCCTTTTTCCTCGGACCCCCGAGCGGCTGCGGCTCCGTGCCCACCACTGTCCCCACCCGCGGGGGGCGCGGGGCAGGGGGCGAGGTCCCCGAGCTGGGAGGGGAGGGGACAGCGGAGCGGAGCCACCTCGTCCCTCCGCGCCGGCAAACACGACCCTTGGACGCAGACGGCCTTGAGACGCGCCGGGAACGCCGTGGCCAGCTGGAAAACCGCCTGTCCCCGGAGCCGTGCTGTGCCGTTCCGAGCCGTGGGGAGCCCTGGCATGAGCCGTGAAGGACAGCAGAGGGGACACACCAGCCCTAAGGTCGCACCACAGCGGTGCTGGGCATCCAGGGAGAGCCAAGGGTTGTTCCCAGTTCCTGTCCCAGGAGTGTCAGGGGACCTCCAGCCTCCTCCACCTTCCGAGGGGGTTGGGCAGCTCCCGGGAGGATAAAGATCAGGAAAACAGCTGAAAACAGGGGATACTGCCAGGGTTGCAGCCCCTTCACTGCACCTCCAAACACATCCCTGTGAAGGGACAGGCCATGCCCTCTGCCAGCACACCCCGTCCTCAGGGTCCCCTCTTGTCCCCCCAAGGGGGACACCGTGCTCAGGGGGCTCTGTGATGGCCCAGCCCCAACTGAGGGGGGACAGGCACTGTGAGAGCAGCAGCAGCAGCAGCGGACAAAGGCAGCTGCAGGGCCGGGGGGTGGATGTGGGGGGATCCTCATTAAATGCACTTTAATTGTGCTCATTTGGCCTCACTTCATTGATCAGCCTCACACAGCAGAGTTATGCCTGTGGGCTGGGGGGCTGCCCATGGTGGGGGGCTGCTCACAGGGTTCAGACACCCACAGCGGGGGTCTGTCTACCCACTGGGGGCTGCCCAGAGGGAATGTACCCATGGGAGGGGCTCTGCCCAAGGTGGGGGGGTCTGCCCATGGGGAGGGGGTTCTGCCCTCAGGGATGCCAACTCATGAGGGGCAGTCTGCCCAGGGAGGGGGGTTGCCCACAGCAGGGGCTTGCCCAGGTTTGATGTTTACCCACGGGGGATCTGCCCACTGTGCCCAGGGACACAGCCCTGGTGCTCCACAACCCCTGGACTCAACTCGTGCCCACGCAGCACCAGGGGTTCCCCGGCCCCTTCCCACTCCCACCGGCGTCACTGCGGGAAGGAAGAGCCTGAGACCCCTTTTTGTCCGAGGTGTTTTTGGTTCTCTCTTTCAGTCAGGAAACTCTTCCCCAGCGCTCCCGGTGGCTGCACACCGTGTGCCCGCCCGCCGGGATCGGCGCCGTGCTCCTGTTCGGCACCAACTCCACGCGCTGGGATAATCCAGAACGGCCCTTTCCCAGCCTTTCCCACGTGGACGGAGGTCCAAGGGCAGCCGTGGAGGAGGATGCGGAGGCTGGCTGTGCAGTGCCTCGGTGCCATCCCGTGTCCGTGTGTCCCTCGGCGTGCCTCCGAGCACGGCTCCGTGCCGCAGCCACACGTCCCGCTGCACCAGCGCCAGGGCCAGGCCATGCCCCGCCGTGCGGCCGCCTGTTCCCGGCTGTCCTTGTCCGTCTGTCCCCGTGCCGTGTCCGTGCGTCCCCGTGCCGGGTCCCCGCCGCCCCCGGCCGCTTCCTGCTAACTCGATTGCCGCCCCGCGTAATGAATCGCCCGCCGTAATCTAATCATGGTTACGATTTATTTCAGCGTTTTCAATCAATTACACCCTTTTATTGTAAAAAAGGAAAAAAAATAACAAGAACAAAACCCCGCAGTGCCCCGGCAGAAACCCCGGCGGCAGCCGCTTCCAGGCCTCTGCTCCCGGTACCCCCCGGTGCTGCTCCCGCTCCCGTTCCCGCTGTGTGGTCGCTGGTACCGGACAGGCTCCCCTCGCCCTGCGCAGCGCCCCCACATCACACAGCCCCTCGGCTGGCTCTGGCCTCTATCCGCATTGAGCACAGCCCCCCAACACTGCACAGCCCCACACATTGCTCTGCATGGCCCCCCAACACTGCACAGCCCC
>VWZV01010611.1:171283-401915 GCA_013397155.1 Irena cyanogastra | reverse complement strand
GCTGTGTCTGAACGCTTCCCCGTGCCACTGAAGACGAGCTACTTCATACAGTGTTTGAGCCCTTTGTCAACAAAAACTGAAACAGGCACCAAATCATATTAGGTCTCTACAGGTTTCATATACAGGTTGTTTTGCTAAGGTAAACAAACAGAAGCCCCAGGGGGAGGTTATAATCTTGTGATAAAAAGACTGGATGGATTAGATGTGTGCAGAAATGGGTAATTCAGGAGACAAATTCAGGAGGCTAGTTGTCCTCATGTGACTAGGAGATAACACAGACCAGGAACGTAATTAAACCCATTTCTGGAGGAACCTCTCTTTCCTAAGTGCAAAGTTTGCATGGGAGCATAATGAAACTCCTTTCACAGGCTCCTTACAAAGTTATCCAAAATCAGTCAGTGTGGCAATCCTTGATAAAATTCCTATTCCCATGCAAGCTGTGACCAACATCAGAATTGTGAAAGCTGTGCATACCAAAGCCAAGCAAGATTCTTCTTGTGAAAGGGTATTATTTGCCTTTCTAGTCCTATGGCCAACAGCAACATTTCAAATTAAATGTAAAAGTAAGGAAGGGAGTTGAATCATGATCAGTGAAATTGCCTTGCAAAAAACGTACTTTCTTTATGGAAGATCATAGTTTTGTACCAGTAATTATAAAAACTCTGAAATTCTTAGACTATTAGTGAAAAAATCTGCAGTAAATAAATAGTAACCAAAGGCAAAGAATAGTTTTAGATGTGATTTCTGATTTCTTTTTATGCTAAAATTTCCTATATTCTTCCTTGACTAACTGGGAATTGAATATTTTGAAATCTGAAGTTGGCACTTCACTCTTTACTTATGACTTTATTGCAGCTCTGAGATTTATTTTAAAAAATAAAGTCCTGGTGGTCTTATTTATATCTGTCAGTACAGATAGATGACAACAATGGCTACATTGTATTTTTTATGCTTTGCTTTGGTAGTGGATTTCATTATCAGAGCAATACATCTGTGGTGATGATCTTTCAACCACCCAGATACTAAGAGAAAACACATGTGGATGAAAGAAGTTCTGTCTCATTTACAGATTAGACAGTAACTGGTTTCAGTAAGCTGTCAGAAAAATTCCCCTAGACGGACAAACTATTTTATCATGTACAGGAATGATGAGCACAGCTTGAGGTCCAGATGGATTTTGTTAAATTTGTTATATTAAAAGTGCACCCTGGTTTTCCTGAGCATGTAAACAAAGTTAGGTAGCTGATTTCTGCAGGCAGTTGCATATATAACTACTGCAAGGAACAGGGGTTTGTGTTGCCTGCTGCTCAGAAGTACTAGGGAAGAAATTAAGCATATTGGACACAGAGCTTGTGCTGTGTGAAATGCAGTAATGAAAATGTAATGGTTATGATTATGAATTGAAATAGATCCATGTCAGAATAGTGATCCATGTCAATAGCAATCTTGATTACATCAGTGTGTTTAGAAAAAGGCCTTCATTTAAATATTCTGAAGGTGTAAAATATGGTTGTAGCAGTCTACACAAGTGCATTGCACTGACATAGGCTGGAAAATGGAAAGTGTACATAGTTGTGTGTGTTTCTTGGTTAATACATAGGAAAGTGATGAAACAAGTCCCTTTGCTGTCCTTAGCTCATGCCATTGCTAGTCACTTGGTTTTGGTGAAGGGAAAGAGGCAGGTAGTTCCTGCTTTTCCCCCTGTGGAATCATTATCAAATCACTGATTCTGAAGAGATGAAAAATTAGGAAAATATTTTTTTCTTCTTTCTGTTCTCTATTTGCTAGTAAGGATCTAAGTGCTATTAATCTAATCTGATGCATTTTTATATGCCTGGGAGATAATGCAGAATGAGTTGCTTAATGTGATTGTTCCAGGATCTGCAGGAAGCTGACCTTCAAATGTCCCTTAGGTATTTAATTTTTTCTAACCTTTTATTTTACCTTGCAAATCAGCTGTGGCCCCATTTTGTTCTACTCCCTAAAGATGCAATCATTGCAGTCCTCAAGGTTCCAAATCACAGAAACTTCAGAAGGGAAGTTCTTTCATCATATTTGTCCTGAAGTCCAAGTAAATAAAGCATTTAGTGTGTCTCAGTGACAAAAAAAAAAACAAAACCAAACAACTGTCTAATAACCTTCGCACAGAAAAGATAGAAAAAAGCAGTAGTAAGAACGTATTTCTCATATACTTCTTCTGTGTAACCCATCCTCTTTAAGAAAATATCTAATAACATTTCTTAAGCATAAAATAATGGGGGAAAGGGTGTTTCAAAGTGGCATTCAGGTTCTAAAATAAATGGTCTTTTCTATAGTTATAATACAGCACTCTAGCAGCCTATAGCATGCCTAGAGAGAAAATAAAAAATGTAAATTAAAAGACATTTTTAGTCTCTTAATAGAATTTCAGATTTTTTTAAATTCTTCATTCTCTATTGACCATTTCACCACCAATCCTTCATAAACTGCTTGTATCTTTTACCTTCTTACATATTTGGACTGTGGAGTGGATCCTTCAAACTTGTCCTTTACTGATTGGTATCTCCCCTTGTTTGTTGCACACAGTTTTTTCTCCTTGCAAAGTACCTGATGTGTGTCTGAATACTTTCTTTAGGAACCTGTGGCATGTAGTTACCCTGGGTTCTTCTGTTTATAAATTACCTCTGCTCAAGGACAATGATTTTTCCCTTCCTCTTCTGCTGTTTGCAGTTCAAAATGCAACTGTCATCTTTTCTCATTATCTGTTCTTGCAGTTTTCAAAAGAGTATTTTAAATCAGTTTAGTGGCGATTTTCATTTTGTACATTTCAGATATTCTCATGGTCTGGCCTGTGTCACCCTTGCCACTCATTACTTTTTATATATCAGTGTTGGTGCACTTTGCCCTTAATTTTCACTGTTGCTAATCTAGATCATATGGAATTTAATGGGAAGTGTTCCATTCATCCTTGTAGCACTTGAATCCAATCTTTTATATATTTCCTTCTGAAGGAATAGAACCTTTATAATGAATTTATTTTGCCTTCAGACATTCTTTGTTGCTCTGCCCTCACTTTCTACTGAGATTCATTAGATCTTCTCATTCTCTGAAAATTTAATCTAATGTAAATATCCATCCATTTATTACTTTCCAGGACCTGCCACCATTTTAATTCTGACATCTTGTGAACATTGGAAGTTGCCTATAATTATTTGTATATGGCAAATGAAATTTCAACACATGTAAAATGCAAGGGTAGCCATATTAAATTAGCACAGTCTTCATTATTTTTTTTCTTTTTTTTCAGATAGGTAAAAAACCTATTATGAAGCAAAATGTTCTTTCTTTTTACCTATTTATTCCTTAGTAAATTCCTTGATACCGATGTGTGACCCAGTCTTTTCCTTGCATTTTTCATTCATTTAATTCATAGTTTTATATTTGTACTGTTACTTTCTTTGCTTCTGTCAGTCTTTTTTATCATCTGTTATATCTTACTATTTTCACAGACTGTGCAACAAATTTGATATTCTGCATATTGTGGTTTTGCAGGTGTCAGTTAATGAAATAACATTACAGTTGGAAGCTGCTGTGAAGGAGATGACTTTCTCTCTTAATTTACCGAAAAACTCCAATAAAAATCCATATAAATTCCAAAGGAGCATAGGCAGTGCTATTTGGCACTCATTGCCTGTGGAAAATAGATTAAATAGAAGTGGAAAAAAAAAGGGGTTTTTTTGTATTTACAATTCACCAGACTTACAAGAATTTGTGTTTTGAAAATACTTAAGGGAAAACAGCTGAACTGCTGGTAGAATCTTTTGTATTTTCTTTATATTACAAAGCTCTTTACCATTTTAAAGTCAGTGGGGAGACAGAACAAAATGCTTACAGATGTATTTTACTACTGTCAATAGAAACAATTAACCACGTGATCATTTTTGACTATGCAGGTTTATAGCAATCCCAACCATACATTAGGATGTGTTATGAATGTGGACTTTCTGGAAATCTATGCAAAGATTGAAGAGATAATTAGCATAGATTTGAAGAAGTAAAAGCATCAGCATTTGTGTCATGTTCGTTTCCATTCCCTCTAGGAAAAATCTATAATACAGTTTTATTGTATCAAACTGTGAAGTAGAATGATGGTATATGATACTGTGCAGATACTCTGATATAATTTTATTCTAGTGTAACATCATAAATGGTATGGAGATAAGGTCATAAAATGGTACAATTGGTCCCTAAGGGCCTAATCCTAGTTCTGGCAGCACACTGTTATCCACTTGTCTAATTTGTTCAGAGAAAAATAGTGAGGTTTAAAAGGTGGCATTTTAGGTGTGCTACAGGTTAGGTTAAGCACCGTAGCAAGGCAGCACAGTGTCCTAAGCCACAACACACAGTTACTGCTAGATATCCATTTTGTTTCTTTAATGTTGTGATTTATGTACTACTTCATTAAATTCCACAAAAATACCTATACTGCAATACTGGGACCAAAGCAGAAAAGCTATGGTCACTGTGTATTCTCTCTTAGTAAAAGGCTCTGTATTCTGCAGGAACATAAATATGGATGCAAAACCGGGTTATCTGCATTTTGGTGTATGAGTTGTGAACAACAGGAAAACATTGCTAACATAATTTTATTTGTACCTTCAAGCATGAATCATTTGGAGACAGACTGCTTGAATAAGATGCCAGAAGTTCAAAGAGCGGAAAGGAGAAATGTCCAAATAATTTGGAACAGATGACAAGGCACGAGCTAGAACTGCCTCAGCCATAGACATTTCCTCTTGTGAATGAAAAAAAAAAAAAGGCGCATTTATGTGTTAAATATATGCAGATACTATCCCTCTATCTATAAAATACACATTCCTAAATAGCATTTATATAAATTTTAAATGTTTATTTATTTATAAATAAATAAATACATATAGATATAGATATATGTAGCTATATAGATACATACATGTAGATACGGCCATATATTAATTCACCAAGGCTGGGCTAAAAAGGGAAAAGAAATGTCTGAAAAATATTGTTTGTACAGAAAATCAAGCTTTTTTTGATTTCTTCCTCAGTGTTCTTTGAAAGTACATTTGGGGAATCAGGGATCTTCTACCTGGCCAAACTGTTTGATATGGTGAGGGCTTAGAAAATTCTGTTTCCTGTGGCATCTTTCCAGGCACACTTGGAATTTGGAGTCAGGTATACCTTAGAATGTTATCTCTTGTGCTTTTCAACCAGTAGGATGATGAGCAGCCAAATAGCTTACTTAAGAAAAAAAAAATTAAAAGGAAAAAGGTGCACAGGACAACTGAAACCTTCTGGCCAAATTTTTACATTGAAAAAGCATTCTTTTTAAACTAGTCTTTTTCAGAGAATTGTTCTAGTACAATTGTTCTAGCTGTCTTGAACAGCTCTGGAGTACATTCAGACTAGAAACTAAATGCACTTTGTAAGATCAACAGCATATTAAAATTCAAGTAGGCCAGTAAGGAAGAAAGAGTTTGATTACATACTACAAAACTCTTTCGCTTTTTCTAATTTTAACAGTGCATAGCTGGCATTTTAGAACCACTGTGTGACTCTTGACATTACAGGAAAATGACAGTGTGATGTAACATGATCCTATTGATCCTTTGGAAGACTTAATAAAAAGTATGTCATATTTAGGGTGTCACTGCATGGGTTACCTTTTGAAGTAGGGATTAAAATATTTTTAGCTTGATTCATGCTCTTTTCAGGTTTATAGAAGCTTCATCCTTCAGCTTTATGTGCTAACCCACTTTCAAGGACCTGCTTATTTTCTGACATATTGTATGGCAACAAGATAGAGTTTCTGGTAATTTAGTCCAGTGTCAAACAATCTGTTACCTTCCTTCTTCGTAGAATCATAGAATGATGTAGGTTGGAAAAGACCTCTAAGTTCATCATGTCAGACTACTGACCCAGCATTTCCAAGTCCACTACTACCACCTGTCCCTAAGTGCCACATAAAGTCATTTAATATTGTAGCCTATATTGATTTCCTAGGCTTGTCTACACCTTTTAGGAGCGTTTCGTAAGCGCGTCATGCCTGCGAATGAGTGACCTCTGTCAGTTCCCCATGCTGATGGAACATGGTGCATAGGTCCCCAGTGCTGTGGCACTGTGCAGAGCCGTGGCTCCTGCAGCCAGTCAGCACAGTGGTGTTCTCCATCAGCACCTCGGGGTCAGCAACATCACTGTCCTTTCTCCTCCATACTGCCTCAGCTGCCTGTGTGCTGAACTGCCTTTCTGGGCAGTCTCAGGATCTTCATTCCATTTTCTCACAGCAAAAGAAATTTCCCAGTTGTCACCATTTCATATCTACTGTGTTGACTAGTGTTTCCCTGGTTTGTAAAACAAAATATTGATGACTTCTACCTGGAAGACAGAGTCCATATTATTTTTGCAGAGTCCAGATTATTTCTAAGATTTCAGATGCCATATGCCATTTTACCTGTTTCAGACCGCATTTACTTCACTTCCCCTATGTGTTATTTGGAAGAGGGAGCTAAGCATGATGTCTGGTCCTGTGTACATGGTGTATATGATTGCTGGATGAGTATTATAACAGTGGAAAGGGTCTTGTAGACCCTGAGAAATGGTAGTAGACAGCTGAGAACCAGAGGCCTTAAAAATCCCCCTTTCCAGCTCTCTGACAAGTAAATCCTTCCTTGTCCTGAAAGCTGTAGCACTAAAGTGGTACTGTCTGATATGTTAAGATCCATTTACTGCTTTATTACAGAAATATACGTACTGTATTGTGTTGTGGATTTGTAAGCATTAAAAATAACTGTTTTAAGCAAAACAGGTTTATTTTCCTGACTGACAGATATAACCCACCGACAATTATCTGGTAGGATAGAGGGCAGTCTGTACGTATTTGTTCATACATTTGGAAGAGTGGCTAGGCTAAAGTCTAGTCTGAAATAGCATTGCAGTTCACATCCATGAAAGTGAGGCCAGCAACTGGGAAATGCATCCATACAAAGCTTGCATGGGCTCAGCACATCCAGAACTAATTGACAAGGAAAAGCTGAAGTCATTAGAAAGTTGAGGCACCTGCTTTATGAGTTGTTACATTCTCTTTTTGCCTTTCTCTTGTCACATTACTTTGGAAAGTAAATTTTCTCAGTCACAATGGAAATCATGCTTTACAAATCATGTTTTACTGACATTGACACTTTCATCAATGCCTGTCAAGCCTGTCTGGAAATTTTTAAAGTAGTCTATAGGTTGATGTTTCATGAATTTGCTAGTGGATGGAGTCCCAAGTAACAGCCACAGAAGGGAAGCATACTAGCAAGCATTATCAGATAGGTAGCTTATGTATTTATTGCTATTAAAAGTATATGGGCTAGGTTTTCAACTGAGATTAAGGGTTTTGATCTTTTAATTTGCTCTGGAATGTGTTGTTTGAGGTAGAAATGCTGTGATACACTAAGGCACTGCAACCTACTCACTCTTTTTTCCCATCTTACTTTCTGTGTTGATTGTACTGTGTATCATTCCACCCTTTACAGCATAAATGCACAAAGGTTTTATTTGACATACAATTTTTCTCACAAATCTCATAGTTTAGTCAACGCACATAACCAGCTAGTCATTTCTAGATGCCTTCATTTTAAATATGTCGAAAAAAATAAACCATGAGAGAAAGATCTCATTGAAAGATGGGCTATTATGCCAGACACAAACGTAGCAAATTCAGTAAAACAACCTATGTCACATTTGCATCATAAATCCAGACATTATTAAGAAATACAGCCGTAAGTGAAATATAATTCAATGTACTAAAAATTAGATAGATAAAAATACATGAAGTGTGATTATTATGAAATTATTTTGGTATTATTATAAGTAATATTTTATATTATTATAAATGGTATTATATATTATAATATCCACAGAAGCTATGGTCATATAAAAAAGCAATTTGTCAGCATTACTCTGAAGATATATGTCAGAGAATTGAATGTTGCTTTTACATATTGAATGATTCCTTTTTGCCCTCTTAAGACTGAAGTACTCTTCTTTCTTTTATATTCATCACGTGCAAATGTGCCATTTTAAATTGGCAGGAACAGAGGCAGCTCTGAACCCTTTTTGTTGGGGTTTAATTTAGTAAAGTAGCAATAATCTCACATCTCATTCCAGTCTCACATTGCCTCCTTGGTTCGTGCCTTCTTCTTTTCAGCGCTGCAGAGCTACAGAAAGGAAGACCTTTCTTACCTGACAGCTTCTCCCATCTGGTTTACACTCAGGTGTGGGTGCTTCAGTGGACTGGCAGAAATTGCTTAACACTGTTCTGGTACACTCAACATCACGAGTTGCTTCTTAAAAGTGCTACCAGTCTATAAAGCTGGAACTAGAGCACTGTGGTTTCTGCTGCTACTCAGAAGAACTGATGGAAGCCTTAGAACTCTGAGAAACAAAACTGTGTGACTCTGTGACTATCAGAGTTTCTGCTTGCTCAGTTGTCCATTACTTCCTTAATAATTCAAGGAATTTGATGTTGTGATTGCACCTGGCTTAGGCACCTGTCTACAGCCTTAGACTGTGTAGATCCCAAAGGACGCACCCGTCTATGAAAACTGAAATTACCTGACAGAAAGCTACACCTTGACCATATATTTGACATATCCCCTATGCAAATGTCTAAAAGATTAGAGGACATAATTTGCTCTCTAATAATTCCAGGTCATTGGGTGTCAAAAGGAACATACAGTTTTTAGCCCTATAGCATAGCATGTTTTCTGTTGCAGAAATGCTACTTGTAGGCCTTAATAGACAAAGGTGCATTTTCCTATAGAATTTCACAGTGAGTCTAAGCATATGCCAGGACTTTCTTAATACAGCCTTTGATTCATTGCCTGGGTCATCACATAGGTGACCTGTGCTGTAACAGTAATAAAATTTGTGACAGGGTGCTTCTTTCTTATAGCTCTACTGTCAGGAGGGTCACCTTGCTTTAGCGGGAGTTCTTCTGAGTCCACATTGAATTTGGTATAGCAAATCTGTTCCTGAGAGCCCTGCTGTGAATCCAGTCAGGTTGCTGGAGAGACCAGTAGGAGTGTATTTGTGCTTAGTGCTTTTCATGGGGAAAAAAAGAAAAAAAAGCACAATGTTTTAAAGTTCACAATCTGTGTGAAGCTACACTTCAGGAATTCAGTCACGGTGGAAATTTGCTCACTTTTTCTATTCATAAGAATTTCTAGCAAATGAGACATTTTATAACAATATCCATTATTTCCTGACCTGTTCATTGCATCTCATAAAAATCTGCATGTTTACATTGTTTCATATTGTTGCCAGTTAATTTGCATTCTTTATCCATGTTCGATTTGCATTCATTAACTCATCGTTTGCTGGTAAGTGTGTTCTTTCTATACATATTCAAAGAAATTCTTTAATTCAATTTCTCTGTTTCTTCTCATACAGTCTCACAGCCAGATATGCAACTCAGTCTAATCACAGTGGAATTGCAACCAGTCAAAAAAAGGCTTCTAGGTCAGTTAAATATCTCTAATTTATTGCTTGTTAGTGATACTCAAGCAAGTATATGCCCATTGTTATTTTATCCTTTGGACTTAAGCAGACACTAAACAATGTGCAATTTTTGTTACGTGTGCAAGCTTGGAATGATGAGCTTTGCCACAGAAAAGCCTTGTATTCATTGGCTTTTGGCCAATTGGCTGATTTCTACTATATATTAGCAATATTTCTGATTGCTATGTATCCTGCATCTTTGTATACTGCATGTAAAATATTGGATATGAAGGATTAGTTGGTGATTTTAGTGCTCTGTACTTTCTGGCTCAATTGCTGACTTTAGTTATGAGTGAAAAGAAGTTTGGGAGTCAACTCCAGTTCCCACTAGATGTTTTGCGTATATAGCAAATCTACCTGAAAGTTTGAGTTCACAGAGTCAAGTTTACACAGAAGCAAAATAGAGCAGAAAAAAGAATGACTTCCAAGACTTCTGCTCCATCAAGAGTAGCCTGCACACAGTCCCCATGAATGAGAGGCTTTGTTTTGGCAGTGAATTTGACAGAGCTGTGTGTAGGAACTGACTTGTTTCAGATTTCATCAGTATTTTAGTCTGTCATTTCCATGAGCACTAAAATCTACAAGCCAGATTGTAGAAGAGAGAAGCTGAGGTCTAAAGCTTACTTTGGTTTTTTTTTTTTGAGTGGGATAATTAATGTGTTCATTAATTATACCTTTGCTTTACAGTTCATTGGTGAGACCGATGAACTCTAAATCTACAATAAAGATTGCGTTTTGCAGTATAGAACACTAACACAATGTGCATTGCTGATGGTAAATTGAAATGAGCTGTACCACAGTCTGGTTGCTTTGCACCTGCATTTTTAGGTCTTCGTTTTCCTTATTGCTGATGCTCCTGTCTTGTCCACATTCAACATGTCAAAGTTAACAGTCTTATTGTCTAATACTTTAAATCTGTGGCAGTGTTTCCGATGCCTGTTCTGAGGTATGTGACTTGTCCCTTATTTGTTATACTCTTCTTTGCATTTCCTTAGCTGCTTAACATGATTCTGCAAGAGCAATTTAAAACCTGAATTCAATTAAGAAAGTCAGCAAATGAGGTAAACTGGAAAGTGTGTAGAGAAAATGACCTCATGCATAATGTGCTTATTGTGGCAAGTTCTTGAATTCTGGCATACAGAATATATGCAGAACTATTTTGTATTTTAACAGAACAGACAAGTTTCTAGTGTTGCACATGCCTTTTCATTGCTTTTGTCATTGCCTTTGACAAATGGTCTCAGGGCTCTTGCTGCCTGTCAAGTTAGGGTAATGAGAAGGAGCAAATGGATTTTTAAGTTTGTTTTAGTGCATTCTTCAGGGAGCAGAAGATCACTCGAATTCACGGGTCACGGTAAAGGTTAGCACGCGTACCGCGGCAGAACAGAGACAGCCTGCTCTGGGCTCAGCACAGAGACTAGCAGGGCAGGCTGGCAGCCAGGATGAGCCATGGAAAAAACCAGTGGATTAGTTCTCTGAGGTTTAAACTAGTGAAGAAAGAGAGTATGGAGTTGTTTACATATGTTTGCAAATGAAGATAAAATTATTTGAACATTTCTCTTACGCCAGTGTATTAAACAGACACAAAAAAGTGGAAAAAAATCAAATGTTCCGTGCTTCTTTGTAATGTGATTTTTTTTCCTTCCTTCTAACGCTGCTCTTTCATAATATAGTGAAACTAACAGAATTTAGTAACTCTGGTATAATTTGCACCGCCATTATTAAAGTCATTCAAATAAGCAAGAAACAGAAGAGAGATGCTCTTCTGTGGCAAAAGCCTATGACTGATTTGAGCAATTCATTTTATCTAAGAAATAACAAAACTGGAAAGGAGTGGGGGCCCCACAAAGGTGCTTCAGAAATTTTGAAGTAGGCATGTATTAATGAATCTTACAGCACAAAACAAATTTTAAAAGATGCAGACTTACACATGCCAGAAACAACAAGAATCTACATTTTTTTCCTTAGCATAGCCACATAGTAAGGTTCAGATGGTGGCAGCAAATACTAAGAAATGAACTGCATAGTCTACATTATGTACTTCTATCTAAAAGGTATAAATGCATCTGTATCATCTAGATAAAAGAAGTATTTACAATATTTTTCGTTTAAAATAGTAAGGTGGATGTATTTTAACCAATAGCCTTCTTAAAAATAACTGAAGATAACTAAAAAGCCAGCTTTTATGCTAAACACTACTGTGAAAAATTTAATAGAGTAAGAGATACAAAATATTTCTCAACTATGTATTGCTGTGCTTTCTAATCTGTTTCTTTAATATTTCCTCTCCAAAAGTGACAAAAGATTGATGTTGTATTTTAATATTTGTTAGGATGAATCTGTTTTAGCAATGTTAATGGCAAATGCAAAGCATCTTACATGTCTCGTGACTTTAGAAAGCATCTTTTTCCCTTTTGTGTGCATAAGAATAAGCTTTAATTTTCATTTGTGGAGTCTAACTAATTTGAAACCTCCTGTTTATTGTTGCTTCCTGAATTCATTGGGTTTAGTTGGTTTAAACTTGTGATCTGATATTTGCACACTGTCTCCGCTATGTGTTGTATTACATAAAATTAACAGATTTCTCACTGGTTTCTCACTGATTTTCTCACCATTCCAGGCTTCCAGGACCCTCAAGGGTGCCAGCTGCAGGCAGCAGTACCAAAGTCCAGGGAGCTTCCAATTTAAATCGGAGAAGTCAGAGCTTTAACAGCATTGACAAAAACAAGCCTCCGCAATATGCAAACGGAAATGAAAAAGGTAAGGGATTGAAGTTACTAAGTGTACTCTCTGTAACACACAAGAAGGAAAAAAAAAAACCCATCCAACAAGGGTCAAACAAGAGAATGTAGTATTATGTAGTATTTAGACTTGGTAAGGAATACCTATGGGAATTGGGGCCTGAATTAGGTAAGACTTGTGTTTCAGTTGGGATTTAAGTTCAGATGTGAAAACTTTCAAGATCTTATAATCATATTTTATCCATCTTTGATGAAAATATCACAGGGTGACTTGTACAAAGTAAAAATTAATCCATATTGGATGCCTATAATTTTATTCCATATAAAAGTGTTCTCTTACCCGAAGGAATACTGCCATCATTTTCAGGGGACTTGGCATCTTAGCCTCTAACAGAGAAGAATCAGAATATCATATTTGCATCAGAATGTTACATATATCTATTCTTTCAGAACCTGACCTGGTGTGTGTATACTACTGAATAAAGGATTGCAAGTGAGATGAAATTTTGCAGGGATTTGGAGCAGCCATTGCCACAATGAACTGAATACCCTGGCTCCTTCCGTTTCTCTCACCCTGACTCTATTTTCCTGAAAAATGTGCCTCTTCAGGCTTTATCTCAAAAAGAATAATGCAAAAATGCAGCTTTCTGAGTTGTGTAACTAATCCATCCCCTTCCTCCCCTGCTTTCTCCCTTTGTGTAATGAACAGCATTTTATTCATATCTCTGGGTTAGAACCGAATTGAAAATGATACAATATACATAGTACCCGTTTGCATCCTTGGGGTCTGTGGGAGGAACAAGTATGCAATGAATGTTCTTCATCCGAGCAACAGGCAGCAATCCAGATTTTTTTTACAAAATTCTGATGACCACGCTTTGCCTCTAGCTGTATCTGAAGATATAAAACCATCCTTTCAATAGTTATTTCTTTATTTTTACTATCAGGATTGAATGTTTCACGTAGTTCTGTAGTGGGTTTTATTTTATCAAGGATTTGTTTGTGTCAAGACATCCAAGCTAAAACTAGAAAAAGATCAGAGTGAAAACTGAGCACACACTGTACAGTTCACAAATACAATAGTGAAGTTATGAAGCAGGAGATGTGGCTACTTGAGTGAAGGTATGTACAGCAGTTGAGGTTTTAGAATTGCTTCATAATGTTGGCATGTTTGCTACTGAAATATGTGAGAATGCAATGATTCAAGGTGAGACATGAATGTAGATAATAATGTTCTTAGCTCAATGTCAAATAATGTCAAATAATATTATTTGGAAACTGTCTTTTGACTGCCAAGGCTTGCATTGCATTGTATATTTATGTGACTTTTTGCATGATGTATTTCTTTACTTCTCCATTTCTTTACAGCAGAGAATGAGAACCTTGATGAGGTTCTTTGTGAAGTCACCACTTGCAAGAGGATAAGGGGTGGCTTTTTTTGTAAAGTCAATCAATTCATTTTACAGAAAATAGAAGATGTAATTCTGCCTATCTACAGACTGCTGTATTTGAGATATTTCCATGTGTTCTTTTTTCCCTATCAAAACAGCAGAATGGATGAAAAAACATTAATTTTACATGATAATCAAAGATAAATACAAGTTTGTTTAGGGTATAAAGCAGAAGTTCATTAGAGAAAATGACTGCTGTGAATATCAGCAAAATGATATTCTTTCATAATATCCTGAAAGAACAGAAGAACCTGTATTTGAGTATGTAGTGCTCTAATTTTCCTAAACAGAAAAACAACCATATCATGCTACATTTTAAACTTAGTTATTATAGTGACTAATTTTTGAATATTACAATAAGATTTCCAGGTACTTTGATATTTTTAAAAGTATTTTAGGATGTTCTGTAACCTGAGATTTTTGAAGAATTTGTTTAGAAACAAACCTTTACAATAGCAATAATATAAAATAATATAAAAACTGTCTTTTCAAAAAAGTGTCACCATGCAGTAACAAACTGAAATTTCCCTACAGTGCAGCACAAATAATAGACCTTATATTTAATTTTTGTCTCCGATGCAGATGCTTGGAGCAAGATAACTTTACCTGCTTTTTTTGAATAGATGCACAGTCCACATGCCCTAAAAAGAAATGACTTGTGCTAATTAAATAGCTGTTAGATATTGGAACCATAAAACCTCTTCAAGGACAGACCACTGTTGTTCTGTTCTCTGCTGTACACCTTCTTGTATGTGCAGTAAGGAGATCTCAGAAAATACACAGAGCATAAGATTTTTTTTTTTAATCCAGTTATAGGTAGTACTTGTAATCCATTCCTGTGTAACACAGTCACTCAGTCACAGTGGAGAATGGATATGTACTCACAGAGTTAAAGGAGACCTGAAGGTGATCCAAAAGATGATGTGATATCAGCCTCTTATTTAGTATTCCATTATTTAGTCTCTCATTGATATGATCTCCTTTGAATGTTGCTTAGGGAGTAGTTTGACTCAGAATCCCAGCTCCCCTGAGCAAATGCAGGTTTGCTTTTTACTGAACAGATTACTTTTCACTGACAGACCCAACCCATTGTGTGACACAGGTAGGTGTGTATATCTCTGGTTCAGTCTGAAACACAGAATGCACCAGAACACTAAACAAGCCATTAGCTGAAACTTGTTTGTGGAGCTTTAGTTGATTCTTGTTTTTTGTTTTTTTTACTGGACTTTCAGCTTACGGGTCAATTTCAAAAAACATGCCTGATTTTCAGACACATCAGATTTATCTGCCTCTGATTTATTGACATAAAAATAGAAATAAAATTAGGAAAACTAAATTATTTAAATTAAGTCATTATTCAGATTGCTAATAAGGTGGAAAAACAGAGCATTTTGAGTACAGCAAAGAAATAATGTTATAATTTACGCCACATTTTTAAAATAAATCTTTACCCCTTAGATCTTAATGTGTTTGAACACTGATGAAGGTCTCTATGTCATGGAGTTGTATTTCCAGCTTTTCAATATAATTTAGTGATATAAGATGGTGTTTCTGTTTTTTTCCAAACTCAGTTTTAACAGTATTTGGTTATTTTGCTCATACAAATTCTGAGAAACTCTGCCCTGTAATTCTATTCTGTGATGATGCTGATGCAAATTGTTGGTCTCTTGCCACTGTGTGCATCTGTAGCTAGTTTGTGTATGTTTCTTCTAGTGCCACTATTTTTCCAGTTGTCCCTGCTGAGGTTCTCCTCTTATGCTGATAAGGGGTAGCTGCTTTCTCATGGACAGCTAGAAAGGGAGAGTTGAACAACCTCCCTTTTTTATCTCACTAGATAGACATCCCATTCCTTCAAACATTCTTACAGCAACCCCTTGAAACTCTTCCATTTTCTACTAACCTTTTTTATTGTGACTGACTAAAAATGGATATTCTGGACACCTGCCTGCTACAGAATATTTAGATTATCATAAGTAATTTTGATGCAGTGGAGGAGCTGTTATTAAGAAGTTGTCTTCTCCAGCAGCACAGAACACAGTAAATGTCACAGGTGAGAAGACAAAGGAGGTTGGTTATGTACTGGGCCCAAGTTAAACTCTTCACATGTCCTTTATTTGTTCAACAGCCTATGAAAAGTGGATTTGAAAATGTCCATTCGGTCATCATGGTCTTGCTGGGTTATAGAAGTTCCTCTTTTTGCATTGAACATCTGAGGGTGTTGTGTTTCTGCTGTGATTTTACAGTGGAGCTTGAGCTCTGAAGCACTGCGTTCTCAAGTAGAATGCAAAGCTGTTTTCACCAGAAGCTGACTGTGCATCTCAGGAATAAGGGCTGAAGCCTGAAACAGAAGACTGACTTCTTGTAAAATTTAGTTTACAGAAATAAGAAATCCTTTTCAAAGGTTGGGTTCACTCTGTCTCAAAATCACCACAAGGTGGGGACAGGTTTCATGTAATGAGCAGCTAAAGCCAAGCCCAATTGAACACAGAGAAGGCAGTTAATTGGGTGCAGCTTCAAGTAATGCATTTGTGCTGGAGGTGGGGGGGAAATAGATCTTTTAATTCCACATCTTTAAACATACAGACAGGTTGTCAGTATTTCTTGAGAACATGCAGTTCACATTCCTTGCAGAAATATTAAGGATGCCCTTTAAATTGAAGATTAATGACAAGCTAAAATTCTCTGTAATTTTTTGCTGCTGTTTATGATTTGTGACATAGAGATAAAATAAATACCAGTGAGTCCAGGAACCTATATTTTTTTGCTATATACGTAGCAGAACAAGCTGCTGATGAAAGAGTAAACACTCTTCTTCTTACATTTTTCCCCTCAATAATTTCATTATACAGCTGGAAATATGGCAAGGCAGGCATTCTTCTTTTTAATCAGAACATCAGAACACCCTTTTTTTTTTTTTTGGTAGTAAAACTAATAGCCTGAAGCCATAAGTATGTAACATAAGTAATACAGCAGAATGTAGTGGCATCACACTGTTCACAGATTGTTACATGTATTCTGCATTAGCTTTGCATATTCTTATAGTGAATTGTTCTTCTGCAAAACTATTGGTGTAGCTTAAGACCCCAATCCTCCTGTGTATTTAGGTGTAGCATGTGTGCAAGTGTACACCCACTTCTGAGCTGTCAGCCCCGTGGCTGATTCCTGCTGTAAATTAAGAAAGCCTGAGGGCTGCAGTAATTTCCAACAGCTGTGGTTGGCCACAGGCTCTCTTACAGCATCTGAGGCTCACTAGATGAGAACAGGGGCCCAGCCATAATTCCTGCCTTGGTCCCAAGGGATCAGCTGTGCAGCTGCCCACCACAGGTGCTCCATGGTGCAACCTGGAGCCCGGGAAATACGCTGTAACTTTGCCTGTCACAAAAAATACTCTGAAGCAAGCTTTGCCAGTTAAAGTTTTCTTGCTTAGGACAGAACTTGGCAGAGCTGCTTGAAACCTTTTGTGGAGGTGAAATGAGCTCATTTACAGAATCACAAAACATGTCAGGTTGGAAGGGATCACAGTGGGTCATCTGGTCCAACCCCCTGTTCAAGCAGGGTCATCTCACAAAACGCTGAACATGGGTTTATCCAGATGGGTTTTTTTAGCATCTCCAATGAGGGGGACTTCATAACCTCTCTGGACAATCTGTTCCAGTTCTCAGTCACCCACACAGTAAAGGAGTTCTTCCACACATTCAAGTGGAACTTCATGTGCATCCCGTTGTCTCTTACCCAATTGCTGGCACCACTGAGAAAAGCCTGGCTTGACACCCTCCCTCTAGATACTTGTATACATTGATGAGGCCCCCTCTCAGTCATCTCTTCTGGAGGCTGAATAGACCCATCTCTCCCAGCCTGTTCTTGCAGGAGAGATGCTCCAGTCCCTTCATCATCTTTGTCACTCATGTAGCACTGTGGCATTTGAATACCAGGCTGAGGAGCACACAAAAAAATGCTGGGCAGATGGAATTATATAGCATCTATTAAGGCAGAGGTGATTTGCTTAGTGGAACTGGTTGCTAATACAGTTAAGCAAGTAAAAATTTTACATGTTGTCATGTTACTTTTGTTCAGAGTTTTTTAAAATATTTTTCAACTAGAACAACTTAATGCTATTCAGAGCAGTAAATTTTGCTATGTTCTCATTCTCTTTGTTAAAGGAAAAACAGCTTCAGTTCAGTATTCTCAAAATTCTGAGATACATTTCCTGAATATATTAGCAGCCTTCAGACTTCAGATGGGTAGTTGAATCTTTGCTTGAGGTTTAGGGCTGAGATTGCAAAAATGAAAGCGATGCATAACTTCATACTATGTGCTGAAGAGACAACTGTCCTCAGCATTCTCTCATGTTATTCAGACAGGGGGGCCCCAAGGTATGACATACTGTGTGTATGTGCAAAGCATCAAGCACTCTTTTTGTCATTTCACAAAATATATTTGCATTGCATGTTTCATGGGCTTTTTGTTGTACAGAATTCAATATCCTATACATCAGCTGACATCTAATTCCCTGACAGTCCCAATACTGAATGGCATGGCAAGATACATCCACTAAAAGAATCTATGTCAGCTGCTGAAATAGCTGTGTACCACATGATTTGATTGCTATTACCACTTCATTTCTCTGGTGTTTCAGAGTGGTGTTTATATACTCAGCAATGTCTTGGGGATCTGAACTTCATACAGAAGAGCTTAACCCTTTCATGTGTTGGTCTGTTTCGGCTAATAAGGCTGGATGACGAAAATCACAGCTATTAATTGACATAGTTTGATTATTGCAGAAGGAACCTTGTTGTCATTCATTCTGAAGATCCACTGAAGTTCCTGGATGATGCAAATGTAGTGAATGTGCCAGAGCCTTCTGTGCCTACCTGAGTTCAGTGCTAAAGCAATTATCATTGATGTACCCGTGCAGATGATGTATCACTAACTTTCAAGTACTGACACTGGTGAAATTGTTGATAAAACTTTTTCCTGCCTATGAAAGTGTACTGGGATAGTGTTCCTGAAGTGAGCTGCTAAATATTGTTAACAGTACTTAAAACTAAAAAATGTATTGTCACCAGCGTTTTTTGCTTTTATGATTATTTTATTCACTTAATTTCAGTGTTACTGAGTCTTTCTCTTCTTGCCCAAAACCTTAGCTTTCTAGCAGATATTTTTCTTTCACTAAACATCAGACCCCTCTTTGTCCAGTTTTGGTTTTCTGCCATAATTGTAGCATTCTTTTTTTTCTTCTTCAGTGTTTTGTTATGAACAGGTGATTGCAAGAATTTCTTTATTACAAATAAAAAAATAAAATCTTAACTTGGAAGGCTTGATTTGCATAATGAAAGTGTTGTAACAGAGGTGTTTCTGAGGGCTTTCTTGTGGAAGTATCAAACACCATGATAATGGAGGAAAGAAAGGCATATACTATTAGCATCCTTCATGTTCCATGCACATATAAATTATGTTTATTTTAGATGACATGTAAGTGTGTTTTAAATGCCAGGCATGTATGACATCACCCTCAAGCGGGAGATGGGAGAGTAACTATACCACTATGCTTTTTTTATGTTTTTTAAAGCAGATTCACCAAAAGGCCCTCACCCCTCTTCAGGCATGAATGGAAATGTGCAGCATCCCACCAGCACGGGGCAGCAGCAGGTCTCTGCCATTCCCTCTCCAAGTGCCAGCAAGCCTTGGCGCAGCAAATCCATGAATGTCAAACACAGCGCGACCTCTACCATGCTGTCCGTGAAGCAGCCCAGCCCCGCAACCTCCCCTACTCCAACTTCAGACAGGCTCAAACCACCCCCTTCTGAAAGTGTGAAGCCCCCTTCATCTGGACAAAAATCTATGCTGGAAAAATTCAAGCTGGTTAATGCTCGGACTGCTCTGAGACCTCCTTTGTCACTGAGCTCAGGACCCAGTGACAGAGAGGATGACAACTTTTCAGAGTGTGGTGAAATGGATGTCTTAAGTGGCGGGGTGAACAGCGGCGGCTCCACAAGTAGCAGTCCCAAAGTATCACCCAAGTTAACCCCTCCAAAAGCTGGCAGCAAAAATCTCAGCAATAAAAAGTCTTTGCTACAGCCAAAGGACAAAGAGGAAAAGAACAGGGACAAAAACAAAGTTTGCACTGAGAAAGCAGTCAAGGAAGAGAAGGAACAGGTCATTGAATCATCTACAAAGAAGAGCTCAAAAATTGCAAGCTTAATCCCAAAGGGAAGCAAGACAACAGCAGCCAAGAAAGAAAGTTTAATATCATCTACTAGTGGGATCCCAAAACCTGGATCAAAGGTGCCAACAGCAAAGCAGAGCACTTCCTCTGCATGCACAGGGAGTAAGGAGGTTGAAAAACTGAGGACTACAAAAGGAAACCAGTCCCAGTCAACACCAAAATCTCAGCTTAGTGAGAAGGCTTCTCCTTCCTCTGGTCTTGCATCTTCTGAAGGGAAAGAACCAAGTGCTGCTCTCCCCCCAGGATCCTCCGTCGGTCTGTCAGCCTCGATGGCTGCAGGCAGTGGCCAAGGCACAGGAAATGGTGTAGTCCAGCTTCCTCAGCAACAGCAATACAGCCACCCCAACACTGCCACGGTAGCTCCTTTCATTTATAGGTAAGATCATGGAGAAAATCAGGGTTTGTTGCTATCATTTAGGAAAGAGAGCTAAAATGGATAAAGTAAATTGTGGATCATGCTGTTATCCCCCAGTTTCTGTCATAGCATCATGTCAATGTTTTCCTAATATTATTTTTTAATTAATGTTATGGTATGAACAATTTCTTACAAGAACTCCTAGTGTTTACCTTATACAAAAGCAATCCACTGCAAATATTTGCTATTTAAAATCCATGGTGTTTTGATTTGAAATACAGATCATGTGGTACATTCTCCATGCTGCTTTTGAAAGGTCATGGCTGAGTCAGGTTTCTAGTGTGAATATTCTTGTTTGCATTCTAAGAACCTCATCATCTATTTGCTGTTATTCGATAATACTTGCTTAAAATTCACCATTCTTTTAAAAGATCATAAAATAAACTCCTGATGTTTTCAGATTGTGTAACAATACTCGTGGATATTTGAGGGGAAAAGCATATACAAACTTTTACAAGTATTCAAAAATATTTCAACAGTTTGTGTAGACAGAAAAGGTTGTTGTTTGCAATTCTTTTCCTGTTTAGTTTTCTACATGAAATAGGTGTAGATGAACTCCCTGCAGGCAGTTAATTTTTACAGGCAATAGTAACTCTTCAGAGGGCCAAGGGTCTGGAAAAAAAGAGTGAACAGTTGAATGTATCAACATTTCTCTGAATTTATTTTGTTATATGATAGAATAATTGAAGAGAAGCTGGGAGATTCATTGTTGTGCAACTCAGAAGACAGAAAAAGTGTAGAAAGATTGACAGGCTGATCTGAATAATGTTGTCAGTTGTTGGAGGGTTTTAGCTACAGTTGTGGGTAAATTTAACATCTGATACAATGACAAATACATTATTAAGCAAAATATACTGCCGGTTTTTGTTAGTGACTAGTACTCTGGATAATCTTGGCTAAAGATTAAAGAGATGATGAAGTAGGCTCTGAGGAAGTATATATATCATTACTCACGACTAAACATAGCTTCAAAACCAATCTGGATGACTGATAAATTCAGAAAATCATATGGGAGGAAGCAAAGGCTCAGTATGGGTTGTATTTATTCTAATATGCAGTGGAGCCTCTTGAGTGTCAATTAAATGTATCACTGGATGCACTTGATATGCATGTGACAATCTGGAATAACCTCAGTGATACAGAGGATTTGTAGTGTGGTACATGGGACAGCCTACATAAGTGTTAGGGTGCATATACAAGCAGAGAGGAAAAGGAGCTTTGCTTTGCCTTCAGGTGCATGTTCTGCTCAGTGGCTATTTTACTACTCTATTTCATTGCATGATGCAAATGTCTTAGTTTTGTTTTAAGCTTTGCCTTGAAGCAGTACGTATTTTGAATATTAAAGGGTGATAGAAGCATGCATCTTCCAGTAATATTTCTTATTAATAATTTTCTCTTTGCTTCAAACAAGCAGCAAAGGAGCATTTGAAGTTAAATCTCACGTGACAATAAGATTCTCAGAGCCAGTGTCTGATCTCAAAATGCCATAAACTCATAGTAAAAGACTGACTTTGATGAGGTTGCTTCAATAGGTATCTCTCTTAACTCAGTGCAGAATCTGACTAAAAATACACAGTAACTAGATTTATTAAAAATCTCCAGGAGTTTAATAGAAACGATGATTTAATAGAAAAATATAACCACGTTTCCCATAACCAATAAAATATCCAAATTTTCAAAGTCGACATATTTATTTCTCTGGATATAGGATAAGTGGAAATGAGCAAGAGCTGAGGTACTATATTTACATTTTTTGTTCCTCAACATAATTGTTTTCAAAGCAGTCACCACCATTAATACACAGAATTTTCAGATATGCTTTCTAACAGCTTTATATAAGTTAGTAAACAATGATTACCATTTAGACTAATAGGTTTTTTTGCCCAGCTACAAGGAATATCTAGGCTGAGTTTGTACTTCAGTCCTTGTAAAAACAACTGTCAATAAAATTTAGTAAAAATACAGTGCTTTTTATCCAGAGTTCTGCAGAATCTTGCAATATACTTGTGTCATCTATTTAGTGTTAGCACAAGGACAAGTAAGCTAGTGCTTTCTTGATTTGTTGTTGATACCTGCAGATATCATAGATATCATGTATTTTTTTTTTTTGTTAACCAAGAGGATATTACTGCAGATTTGTGAGGAAAATGAGGTATTCCAGTGAGGTTTTTTTGTGACTGCTATGTATTTTCCTTAAGTAAGTAATGCAAACCTGTAATAGTTTTTAATAGTCATGTCTTCAAAAAGTCTATGTTTTTATTATTGGACAGTAAATAGAAAATGCTGTTTTAGTGGGAGGTTCTCAAGTGGAATATTGCGCTATTCAGCTTTGCAGTCTTGGTGCTTTGCCCTCTCTGATACCACGTAGTATTTTTATTCCTTTTAATTGAAATGACATCAAAACTTAATCTAAGTGACATTGAAATTCATATGGGATTATAACTTCAAAGATTAGCAGCAACAGTCAGAGTTGCATTTGAGATTATCTAAACTGGTATGATTTAAATTCTTCCATTCTGCCAGAAAGTGATTCTTTATTTTCAGATGTGGCTGTGAATATATTATTTACAGTCCCCTGTGTGTCCCCTCTGAAGCTGACTGCAGGGTCCAATTGATGTAAGACTGAAGATGATGTAATTTATTTGCCAGAAAGCTTGATAAAACAGATACAGTAGGAAGGAATAAGAGACTGTATAATTGTTTAAAGTACACCAGCCGCTACTTAAAATTACACATTCTTCTACTTAGGATTGTAGGAGACTGGAAATTGTACCATTTTCCTGAGTCCCTTAAACTTGTATTGAAATTGGTCTTAGAATTGAGCTGTCTTGGTGCTTAAATTTCAAATGGAGAAGAGTAGCACAGAAGTTTAGTACTTGCTAGGCTACCGTGCAAACGGGAGGAAAAAGGTGCATTAATGACAAAAAAAGAAATCCTACTGAATTTCCGTAGGAGAACATTGGGTTGTAACTGGATACACCTACTGCACTTCAACTTTATTTTATTAACTCCTCCAGTTACCACTGTAAGGGCTTAATAAGTCTCTTTGCCGTGGCTGAGATACAGAATCTAAAGCTCTCAAATCCCAGGGCCTGTGTTGCTCAGGAATTGCTTACTGCCTGAAATGCTGAAAGTACAGAAATTGCTGCAGAGAATTAGCTGACCACTCATCATCCCGAGCTGCACTTCTATGTTGTGCATTGCTTAAATTTCCATTTTTGAGCTAAGTTTTACTTTGATGATAGCAACATCTGGAAGATGTTTCAGCAGTCTGAATTACAGTCTTGCAGAGATTTTCTTTCAGTGTTAATGCTGTACTGCAAATACCAGTTTGGCACTTCTTTTGTCCCTGCAGAGTAATAAACTGGTAGCTTCAGAGAAGATGTTGCCAGGCTCTTTTCTGTAATGCAGAGTGAAAGGCTAAGAGGTAATAGATGCAAGTTACAGCAGCGGAGGTGCTGATTGAAAGTTAAAAAAACATGGTTTTAGTTTGAGGGCAGTGAAACACTTGGTGCAGGCTGTGGAGAGAAGTTGTGGAATCTCTGTCCTTGGGTATGTCCAGGATCCAACAAATCAAGGCTCTTAGCAATTCAATGTGACTAGACCTTCTTTAAGACAGTCATTGGACCAGATGGCACCTAGAACATCATTCTGATCTCAATTACTTCATGATTCTGTAAGGATTAAAGTATTCAATAGATAGGGCAGAAAAAGGTCATATTAGTGTAATAAATAAACATGTTACTGGTTGCTAAAACTTTCTTCCTCACTCTTTACTATGTAGTGATTAACACAATTATTTTACTAGGCCATAGTTTCAAGGGTGAGCAGGAGGTTCAGAGCAGTGACAGATGGGAAGGAGGATATAATCTGGCTGTATCTCTGGAAGTACAGCGAAATTCAATTCCAGATGCCTATTCCGGATGTTTTTGTACAGTCTTAGGGAAAAAATTACACTACTCTTCAAATTTCCTGCAGCCATAACGTGTGCAGTGGTTCTTGAAGTCGTATTGATACCCAGTTTTAATGACGAGAAGCTACTTCTGTGTCACTGATTGTGGAGTTGAAACTAAGTTTACAGAAAAAAAACATTCTGACAGTTACTGTGTTTGTTAATAGATTTTGCTGCTAAACATACTTTCTTCAGTAAAGTGAGGACTCGAAGTCATCCTGCAGTGCTTTATTGATTCCTGTTATATACATTGCTGCTGTGAAAATAAAGCAACAGTCACTACCAAAGTTGTCATAGGTAGTGCCAAACATTGCCACTCACCGTTTTAGTTGCAACAAATACATGGTCTTTAGACACATCCTCCCATTTTTCCATGACTGATTTTCAAGTAATTAGGCAAGAAAAGTTTCCATTGCAGAGATATTAGTTTAAGACCTGGAAGAAGCATAATAAGTGAAGAAATCATGATAAATACATATTTGATTCATTCAGTCCTTTGACTGAAAAGGTGTTCGTCTTCTTTTGCTCTTTTTAAATATGTGAGGGAATAATCACATTCCCTTCCTTCTCTTTTGTGAGGCTAAACCAGATCGACTCTTTCTAGTTTTGTGTTGTATTTTTGTGGGTTTTTGATTTTTTTTTTTCCCCCCAGAAGAGTTTCTTCTTCCCCATGAGCATCCTAGTAGCCCTTCCTTGCATCTGTTCCCAATTTGACTCACAATTCTTGAGCATGGGTGATCGAGCTGCTCATAATGCAGACGTGGTCCTGCCAGTCTGTTACACTGACAGTGATACACATTCAAGACAGCCGTAGCTCAGAGAGCTGTTGGAAAAATGCCATCGTATTCATCTGATGTCTTTTGGAATGTCAACTAAAAAGCAAACAAATCTTTGATGTTATCTGTGTTTGTCTAAGGTTGGCTATTTCGTTGGAGACAGGAAATGACTGACTGTGTTAGAGACCACTTTTTAAGTAGTGTTTCAAATTCTGTTCTTACTTACCCTCTCCAGGCTCATTTTAATCAGAATGAATAAGCTTGTGCAGGTATGACTGAAAGAAAGATTTGTCCCATTAAGTGAGTTTGATACTCTTACAAATAGATAGCATGTAACTCAGTGGGTTGGGGATAAATATATTCTTTGATTGCCATGATTAAAATAGAAACAGATTGTCCTGTTTTCATGAAGGTTGCCTAAATTAACTTCCACTGTAGATGCACAGCAGTGGAAGAAATATCACTGGGCTGGCTTCGACTAAACTGAAATTCTTTTCCCTTTTCTTGATAGCAAGAGAGATGCAAGAATTTAATTATTTTTAAGGCAGTGGGCTGTTAATAGGTAGAGGATAGAGGATCATTCATTAAGGCCGATGTGCAAGGTTAATGAGGAGATTACTTAATTTGCTGTTTACTTGCTTCAAGCTTAATCTGTGCTGCAGTCCTTCAGTGGTCACTTGAGTCGTTCATGGGATTAATATCTCCCACAGAAAGACATTAAAGCCAGAAGTATAGAAGACAAACCTCACCATTTCATTTCCCATTTTTTAAAAATTAGAAGAGGCATTTCTATTCTTAGTCCAATGTATCACAACCCATAACAGGCCCACAGCAACACAGCTTGGAGTTTTAGGTACCCAGTGTGTACCTGGGCCTCCTTGTTCCCTAAAAGTCCCAAAATCCTACATCATTTTACTTGGAAATCTTTTACCCCTAGTGTAGTTTTTCACCATTCTCAGTGTATCTGGGCTAAGCTTGACTCCAGAGAAAATCAGGGCCTTGGCCATCCTGCTTGAAAAGGCAGGACTGGTGTGTGAGTGCTGCCAGCCAGCAACCCCCTGCAGACCTCGAAGAAAAAGAGCTCCTTGTGAGAGACCTGTTCCTGCTCCCTCCTTGTGGTATCTCCATCACAGCTGCCCAAGGCTGGTGCTTTCTAGCCCGTCTGTACCACAAGAAATAACCACTTGTCTCAAGTAAGCAGAACTTCGGTTGCTGCAAAATCCCTAGTCCTCCATGAGGTTTCTGTTGTTTCCTCAGCCAGATAAAATTTTAATGATTTAAAGTCCTTTGGGAAAACAGGCAGGGCTGTGGAGTTTCAGAATGTGTTCGCTGCAGAGGGATAGAGTGAGCTCTTTTTTTACTTCAGAGACTCTCCTCTCAAGCATCAAATGTAAAACTACATTCAAGGTTGACAGGACATAGTTAACCTTGCAACATGTGCTGAGCTTGTGTTTCCAGTAGTGTGTGACAGACAAGGACCAAAACCAGTTTTTTATAGAGCAGTTGTCTGTTTCCAGCATCTCAAAAGTACAGAAATTGGTATGAAAATAGTGCATATCAGGCATAACTTACATCTCTGTTTCTGAGCTGGATGATTCTAATCAATGGATTCCACCATGTCGGTACTTGTGCTGCTCTTTGTGCAGATATCTGTTTCCTCATCTATTGTTGTGGATTACTGAACAAATTCATTCAGTAAATTTAAAGAAAATATTAACTGGAAATTCAATTCATTAAATAAGTTGCTATAAAATTATTTTGAGAGATAAGTCACAGTTTTTATGAGTTTTATATATAAAATACAGATATATCACACAGTTAAATGTTTCTCTTTTAAGTGTAGTTGGTCATTGGAAACTCTTTATGGTGCATTTTGAAAATTGAACTATAAATGTCACATTTTAAAATTAGGATATAAATATTTCACTAGTCTTTTAATAAATTGGAAGAGTGACTGCTACTCATGTCAGAAAAGCTGGAAGAACTTAAGCTCTAAGTGAAGATATTTTAAAATTTTATTTCAAAAAGTGGCTATTATATCTTTAGATGTGTTTTTTTACTCTATACACATGGTGGTATGTGTTGCTGTTTGATGACATCATACTTCAGCAGTTCCAGTGTAAACTAGATTCTACAGCTGTTCTGTAAGAAGAGGCAATAGGTGTGTGAGATATTTTTTATTATAATCAGTGTGCTCATGTATTTCTTGGTATTTACCTTCATAGAACAGAAAGTAACTGTATTCAGTGAAGGGTTCCCATTATAATTATCATTGATATTCACAGAAATATACCCTCAGAGCAAATACGAGCTATATGTTAGAAAGTTAATTGAAAAACTTGTATTATCCCATTCCCCAGAGTTATATAAGGGGCATTATCAAAAGAAGCTGTGCATAGATTTAAATATCTGGGCCAAATTTCCATCCAGCCTTGCATAAGCTTTTTCCCACATGTCCTTTCTCATTTAATATTTCATCAATTACAAGTTTTTATTTCCTTTATATATGTGCAGGGATGTGACTTTAACAACGTAAATGAATTCTGACTAGATCTGGTTGACAAATCCTGCAGAAAAAAAGTGAGAAAAAAAATGGCTTCAAATTTTACAGAATTGACTACAAGTTGTTCTTGCAGAGAGAGAGAGAGAAAAAAAAAAAGCCTGGTTGCTTGTACATTTGTGTAGCTGGACTTTAGCATAATAAGAATGTGACAAAAATTATATTTTCAGCCTATAGTGATATGATTCTAGATGGAGCTGCAAGTAGCACTTTTTTCCATGAACATATGAATGATAGATAATGATAATCAATCTTCTTGCTTGATTTCAGAACTCTCTCAGAAAATGACAGTACCTCCTTACCACCTGCTGACTCCTGTACCAGTCCTACTAAAATGGATTTGTCGTTTAGTAAGACTGCCAAACAGTGCCTAGAGGAGATATCTGGTGAGTAACAATGAGTCAGAAGAAGACTGTGAACTTCTTTATTTGCATCTGTTTCTTATTGGGAGCTTTGTGATGGGTTGATATAATACTTCTGACCTCTAATCATAAGTAGTATTAAATACAGAGAAAATTTAGGTCATGCATATTTTGTGCTTCAAATCCACTGTTATCTATTTGAACTTACTCCTTCTGTTCAAATACCCTCTTTGTCATTTTGCAGAAACTGGGCTTTCACAATCTAGGGTTTCATGTAATTGTTATTTCACTTAATCATACTGAATGTTCCAAGAGGAGCAGTGGAAAGTTGACTTCAGAAGGTTTAGCAGTCCCATTTAATAACATTGAATTAAATCATAACACCAGAACTGAGACATAAATTACATAATATACATGTTGGTTTTATAAATTAATCTGTATTCAGAAAACAAGGAACTCCTTACTATTGTGCCCGACCTGTAAGCTGCTTCTAGAGCTAAGCTGCTAAAGGTTGTGGTACAAGGAGTTCCTTGTAAACATGGATTAAAGTCTTTAGTAGGTTACAAAGCTGAAGGGATGGGGTATTTTAGTCATATAAATAATTCCTTTGAATAATTACAAAAGAATAATTCCTTTGAAGTCAACAGAACCATGCTGAGTTACATCAGCACTGGATCTGGCCAATGCACTCTGCCTATCAATGCAAAAAGCAAAGTGTGCCACAGCTCACTTTCCCATCAGGACTGAGTTGCACTGCAGGGTTGTGTGCAAGTTGTTCCAAAGGGACTCTACAAGAGCTGTAACTTGTGGGTTTAAGGCTTTATTTTTGCTGTTGCATTGTTTTGGTTTTCATTAGCATCCTTACTCTTACAATTTTACAAAATAAAAGGTGATACCATATCTCACTGGTTTTACCTACAGTTTTGCCCCTTTTACCACAAATTTTCAACATTTAAATGGATTTGTAATGAGTCTTGGTTCTTCTCACACAGGATATAGCTCACTTAAAACTCTATTTTGACAGACCAGTCTAAAATTATCTCTCCACCAGAAGGGAAATCAGATCCCCAAGATTTATGGGGACTGTCTTGACATTTAGCTGACTCCTACTGAAAAAGGTTTTGTCCTGGTTTGTGTCAGTCCCTTTGGAAGGTTTCTAACATCCTTTATTTGCACAGCCTGTGCTTCTGTGATAAATATGTCACTCTGAAATATGGTGTAATGTTCTTTGGAGGTGATGCATACCTCCTAAAATATAAAAGTATTTTTAATTACTCTAGAAATTTGACTTCTTGGTCTAATATATAAGGAGTTTAATTGAAACACTTACCACAAATCAAGAGATGCTTTAAGGAATCATCCAAAGAGATGCTAGAAAAACCCCAAACAATTCAATACCTGCTGAAATTATCAAACAGAATATCATGTCTGATGCCTTTTTACTGTTCTGAACAGTAACTAAATAGAAAATGACAGAAAGAAAAGTAGATACCAGAGAAGTTTCTAGTCTGATTATTTAGACTCTGTCATTAGCCATTGATTGGCATAACAGGCTGTAAAGGAGAACCACTGGGAAAATGTGGTCAGTGATTTGCTGTGTGCATAGGGAAACAGAGGTGTGTCACTTGTATTTAACTGTTAGCAGCAAAAGAAATAAATGGATCAAGTACTATATTTGCTGAATAACTAATTTCCTGCATTGATGAGCTATCACCAAGGCATTGGTGATTCTGTTGTTAGATCTGCATGGATAAAAGCTCATGGGGTAGTTGCTCAAAGGAGTATTCCATGACAGATAAGCTATGAGAAAGGACAGTTAAATTCGTTTACTTAAGAGCATCTTTATTCTGGTGTGATCAAGGGATTACACTAGTAGTAGCAAAGCAATAGGCAAGGTTAATTTCCGTGGTCTGGTCACTTATTTCAGGGTATTAAGCAATGAATACAGTTTCTTTCATTTTGATATTACCTTTTTCCTGAGATTTTCAACTGTTGCTGTGGGTGGGCATCATCTTTATATTATCTTGATCTTCTTTTGAAACTGAATATGTTTGTAAATGGTAAGGATCAGTAAGGATAATGTGAAAGAGTGAACATCTGTGGAAATCACTAAACAGCTTGGAGGAGTGTGTTCATAAAGTGCCATCCCACCTGTATTGTGTTTTTGCTTCATTGATCATTATTATTTTTAAAGTGCCAAATATTTAGAACTAAGGCTGACATCCTCAGGACTAGAATATTTTAGCCAATATTTCCATATAAACTGTTTCTCTACTTTCTGAATATTTACACATTCCTGTTTGTTATTGCTTCTTGGCTGAAGATTGCTGCTTCCATAACCAGTCAAACTGTTCATATCAGAACTCCTAATCCACTTCGGAGCAATATCAGCAAACTGAACCTAAACTTATGCTTTAAGCATGTCTAGTTCAAGACTTGTCCATAATAAAGACAAAAGTTAGGTGCAGAAAAAATAAAATTATTTAGGAGTGGCTAGTCACCATTCTCCTGGTGTAATTCAGGAACCAAACCCAAGTTAATTTCCTTGCTGTAGTGGTGGCAAGTCATGGCTCTGCTTTCTGTGTTAAGCAAGGCAGTTCACATCCCTTTGCTACTGTCTAAACAGTGGTGATGGGAAAGTAGAAAGTAAAGCAAGAATCTATTGAGGGAGTTTTCAGCTCTCTTCTGCCCAGTCTTCCTCCTCCAAGGGAGCTGGTTACCTTTATAGCCTCTCCTGTCTTCCAGCTCAGAGCTGGTGAAAGGTAAAGTCAGAGCTCAAGCCACGTGTTTCCTGCCCACTGCTTTGCAAGTGATTACTTGGTTTTACCTGCACAGCAATGAGAAGGGAATAGTGCTGGAAGGCAAGGGAGATGGGGAGGCTGGTGTAGGCCTGGACTCAGAAGTGTGGCTGGTGGTTGTCCTGATAAACTGGGCAACCTCTGTATTTTTATCTTGTCACCAATAATCTGCTGCTCTTGGTGAATATATACATGGCTTATGCCTCAGGCCAGTTCTGCATCTTGGTAGAGGTACTGCAAATCTGTTCCTATCTCTCTGGTGGGAATTTGAATAGATGTGATCTGAAGCGCTTCAGACTTTTTCCTACTTTTTTTTCCCCCTTTGAATATGCCACAGCTCAGCCAGAGCAGCCCCAAGTGTTCTCACAGTGCACATGCAGATCAGCACTAGAGTACACCTAGAGGAATTTTTAGTCTTTCTGCACACCTTGAATCCCTTCTGTGTGCACAGCTCCAGTGATTCATGTACTCCCACTGAATGAGCCCTGTTTGTAGGCATGAGACACCTGAGGAGTAGCTCTGGTGTGTTCTGTGTGTGGCTTGCTCGTGTGGCATACAGGCGTGCAGACCTTTGTCCGGGAAATCCCAGACAGAATCTGAGTCTCCTAAAGGAGGGACAATCCTGCATTCAAGTAGGAACACAATTTCTTGCATGTACTTTATGTACCATTTGCCTCATCAAGACTATTCAGTATCTATCCACTCAGTTTCTACAAAACTGGACTATACCTTTATAAACAGGATTATAAAATTATAATGACAATAAAGGCTAGTGAAGTAATCCAGGTTGGTTGTTGTTATTCATGGTATGGCTGGGAACAAGTTGTTCAGACTTTCTTACCAATTCTTTCTTCTTAAAGTAGCTGTGACATTTTTCACCTTCTGCAGCAAGTTTATTGGAGAAGGATGTCAGCAAGTTAGTTAATAATCCATTGTAAACTGTACATGTCAGTAAACCATGAAGAATTATTTTATGAAATCAGTGATAACATTTGGCATTCAGAAGTGCTGGCATGTTCTAAGAGCTTAATGCAAGGTGTTTTAAGTAATTACTCATTAATTTAAAGATAATGACTAATTATTAAAAATCTGAGGGATGAAGCAGAAGCAAAACAGTACTTTTAAAAGTTATAGGCCTATCTCAATGGCAGGATTAGCATAAAAACATTCACATTTAAATATTTTATATTTATTGTGCTTAATTTTTTGTTCTCTGAAAGAAATAATTAACACATGCAGGAATAGTTTACATTTTTTTCAAGTAAGCTTAGCTAAAGAGATTCATAATCTTATGCATTTCCAGATCTATTACATAATTCATTTGTAGGGTTCTAAACCATTCACTGAGACTTCAAAGAAAATCTTATCTGACAGCAAAATTTGCCCAAAGATTATTAGTTCTTAAAATAATTTTTATAATTCCTTTTATGAAAGAGACAGTAAAAATAAAGCAGTATGTTACACTGACTGTGATGGATTGAGGAAGTTCCCTAAGCTGTTCTTGATGTAAACATATTCCTGCTTGGTGGTGGAGAACATACTGAATTGCAAGGTAGTTGGGGAATAATGCTGTCAGGACATTTGCTCTCCTCTAGTCTGCTATACTTTCTTCTTAGCTTAGAAAGATGTATTTTTTGGTTGCTATATCTAAACATTGTAAAATGGAGAGCTGAGCTTTAGAAAGTTCTTTTCAATAAATAAACCTAAGAATTTTCCACATTGCAATTTTATGTTTGGCAAATGACACCCTGCAGAGAGATGTGGTAAAGTACAAGGATAAGTTCAGTGTTGTTTCTACTGAGCACTTGGCTAAGATAAATAAGTATCCACTATATCTGGGGATGATCACAATGGCCTACCTACAATGGTCTACCAAGTGAGGCAGTGGGATTAATGGGAGAAGAGTTCATATTACTTTATAATTAAGAGATGCAGTAAAATGTTTGTACACAGGAAGGCCGAATGAAGGTTGTGTGATTAGCCTCAGTACCTCTGTATAGAAGCATTGGACTCATTGTGTTTTCAATGTATTTCGAAATGAGGCAGATGAATGCTGCAGCTGCTAGCTACCCTCAATGGCTCTTACACAGTCCAGGTGTCATTCCCTTTTCAGTGTGATGGTCTGTGACCTGTGTGCTACAATGAACAGCTCAGCTGGGAGAAGTAGCAGGTCAGCAGAGACGCTGATGCCCACTGGGTTGCCCAGAACACAGCTGTGCCACTACCAGAGACCCATCCAGCCTGGAGGGGTGTGGCACCTATTAACAGCACCGTATGTGAGGTTTGGTGTGGCTCGTTGGGTGAACATTTTTCATCTCCTGCCATAACTTTTTCTGCTCCCAGCTAGAAAGAGGGCTGACTGTACCTGTCCAAATCTGGCAGTCTTGCGTCTGGTCTCTCGTGTTGGAGCTGAGCAGCCGTGCCGTGCGCCGCTTCTCTGGCACTGCAGTGCTGAGCACGAAGGGTATGCCCTGCCCACAAGGGTTCCTGAGGCCAGCTGCAGCTCTGCAGTGCAGGCTGCTGCATGTGACCACACATACTGGGAGCCTGCATGGAGGCAGAGTGGGTCCGCATCTGCCTACAGCTTACCCTGGAGACAAGTCACTGCCTGCAGGTGTTGGGGCATGAAAGGACAGGTGAGGAAGTTATTCATGGATTCAAAGTATCAGGAGAGATTCAGACTTGCTCTTTATGGTAGGAAAAGAGCCTGTTCTCTTGATTCCAAGACAGTCAGCGAGAGAACTTTGGCATCACAGAGCCAAATCACAGAATCACAGTCTGATTTGGTTTGGAAGGGACCCAGAAGGATCATCAAGTCCAGCTCTTAAGTGAATAGCCTATACAGGGACTGGATCCATGACCCTGCCATTATTAGCACTGTGCTCTGACCAACTGAGCTAAAAATCATTATCCTTCCTGTTAATTGAAAATATAACAGTGGAGAATACTGTAGCAATTTGAGTATAAATTTGGGATGTAAAACCAATTAATGCTAAAAGAGTGAGATTGCCCTTATTTTTTGAAATTCTCTATTGTCAGTACCTCCCTGTGAGGACTTTCTAACAACCGCAGCTTAATCAGGTGTGTTGGGCAGGCTGGGACAGCCACATGGCACTGTCAGTGCACACCAACACAGGAGTGTGCAGGCAGTGCTGGAATTCTGGGACAACAGGAGCACCACAGCAGCTCTGAGACACCATTGGCATCCACAACACACCGGGCTCTGCTGCAGGCAGGCACCAGCGCGTTCATAAAACCCTTCCAAGTGCCCATATGTCACTGCAGCTGGCAGACCCTGGGAGTAAACACAGCAGTCTTACCTTTTGTTTCCATGCTGAAAAAGTGTTTAATATTTGGGACAGTTTTGTACATGAGCAGACAGACCATTCCTCTTGTCTCCTCTTTAACTGTGTGTTCTACGTGGGGATGGGAGTGGTACCTCCTCTAGGTGTGGAACATGTCTTTCTAGGAATTCATCAGTGCTTTAATACGGAAAACCACAATTACTTTGGACTACTGATTTTTTTCTGAGTTATTCAGTGTTTTTGAGATTTATCTAGGAAGAAATGTACCTTTCCTTTGAAATTTCCAAGAGTTTTCTCCTGTATATCTTCAAAAACGGTAAACTGAACCAGTGAAAGGCAAGAAATATGCACTGAGGCTTCTGTTAACATCTGCTTATTCATACAGGAAATCTGTGAACAGCTTGTAATTCTTAGTGTGGCATTTTTAAAGGTTATTTGTCTGTCAGGGTTTCTCAGGTAGAGACTTGAGATGAGCATATTTTCACACTGACAAAAGCAGTTTATTTTTATACAGCAATTTTATTATTTGTGGATTTCTAGATAATGTTTTGTGAAATTAATTTCCCCTAGATAAAAAGTTTGTATCTAAAAAAATTGTAATTAAATTAAGGTATTCCTTTGTTCATCTGTCCATTATTTCTGGGACTAATATATTTTTCTTTGTGAGAAAAGACATGCATTTTACCATATGTCTTCTTTCTGTCTGGATAATTAATTTAAAAATAGCATTCAAAATTGCTGAACTTAGTTCAGACACAATACCAATTCGCTTTATAAAAATAATCACTTCTCCATTAATAGATTTTCTTCAGAGTATTGTGAAACAATGATTTTTTGCACATTTTATAATTCTGTACTAGCCTCTGAATGTTACAGAGGTCCAAACAGACTAGCTTTCTAAGGAGAAAGAAATTAAATATTTCCTTTTATGAATCATCTCACCACACAAATACTGTTGTGTTCTATGTCTTATCTTATGATATTAAATTATATATTTTTAATTTAGAGCAGAAATTGCAAGACCAAAGGTGCTTTTGCAAGTCTGCTTTTAGCTTACTGCATAGGGAGTAGCAGTGATATGGAGGAGATAGTTTTTCATCCTTACCTTTCGGGGAGAAAAATAGGATTTGACCATGAGCTAGATCTGTTACTGTAGCATCCCATTCAGGTGAAGCTGTGTCTTGAAACCTGTGGCACTGCAAACTGAGCAGAGGCTTCTGTGTCTCCGGTTTAATTCACCAGGATGTTTGCTGCCATGGCAGCCAGCAGCATTCACTGCAGTAGCAGAGAAGAGTCATATATCTGGGAATGCAGGTTGAATACTAAAATGTAAAGAGGCTTATGCTTCAGTGGTTAATTTTGGCTCTTTATTGAGCTCTGACGTGGAGGCTGTACTTGCAGTTCTGTGTCAGCCCATCTAAAGTGAAGAGCCGTGCACTAGGATCCGTCATGAGCTGGTGAGAGGGAGGGAAAAGCCCGAGACGGTACTTGTGCCTACTTTGGATTTCAGAAGGCAGCAGCTGTAGAAAGAGATGCAGGCCCACCGCTCCGATGAGACTGGTGATTGGATGGAGAGGGGGAAACACAGTTGGCTTTTGGGATTACTTCTGTGCTGGAGCAGAGTGTTTGATCAACTCTCTTCTGCTTGAGAGAAATCTAAGTGAAAATGACTGTAAGTACTGCAGATTAATGTGATGGACAAGAAGTGGCTCAGCACAGACAGCAGCGTAATTTCAAAGAAGATGACTGTGCCTGTCTCGTCCCTTGCAGTAGGCAGAGTGCATGTGTGAGCTGTGCTTTCACTGCGAGTGCAGCTATGTGCTGCCTGGGGTGTGCAGCGTGCGGCGATGCAGGGAGCAGCGCCCGGACCTTTCGGGGAAATTGAGCTGCTGTCCGTCTCAGAAATATGAAATCGAACTGAGGGCAAGCCCCGGCCAGAAGGATGCAGCGCTCTGCTGAATTGTCAGTGTTTAAAGGCACGGAGGTTAGAAAAGGGTGTGTTCGTCTTCAGAAGCAGAAGTCTCTAACCAATCTCACGCTCATCAGTGAAGGGGAGAAGAGGCGATACTCATACAGGGAGAACTGGTTTGGAAACGCCTCCAAGTCCAGCCAGAGTTACCAACAGCGGCATGCAGAAGCTGGCTGCAGAGGCTCCCTGTCCAAGGCATTCTCGCAGTCAGTGCACTCTCTCTGCCGCTCCAGCTTCACCACACCCCAAGCATTTCAGGGGATACCACCTGCTGGAAGCAGGACATCCAGGAGGTCAGGAGACCGGTGTACAGGTGAAGGCTTTCAAACTGACAATGAGGAGAGCAGAAAATCCAATGATGAACATGCATCCTGCACATCCCGTTCCCCCGGCAGGACCTGGGCAGAGGAGGAGGAGGAAGGGTGCTTGCGTGAAGGGACTGCACATCTGGATGAAGATGTCATAATAACAATGCTGGGTGACCTAGAACAGGTCCTTTATACTGATATTTTAGGTAAGTTAACTTTGGCTTGACATCAGGAAGGGCAGGAAGAGACCCAAGTGTTAGCACATATCTGCACGGAGCAGATTTTTGATCTTGACAGTGATTTCCCAAGACAGAACTGGGTTTATGTGCAGTAGTATGCAAAAACAGGGTCTAGCTATTTCTTCTTTGTTTACTTACTAAAACCTCTTAAGACTGTGTGAAATGAAGACAAATGTCTAAATTGCTTTTGATGGATGCAGGGGCAGCAACAGCCTATGAATAACTCAGCTTTTTGAAAAATAAGGTGAAATATTTAAGTGCTATTAGTTTGTTGTTAAATAAATATATTTTAATGATTTTTTTTCTCATTAATTTGAAATTGATATCCTGAATCCACATTTTAGGTGGGACAAAATGTGTCTTGGTCTTCCTACAAACTGACCCTCCAGTATTTCTTCCCCCTTTTCTAGCCCCCCTGCAGATAACTGCACCCCTACATGTGGAATTCTGAGTGCCAGGGTTTCAAAAGTTTAGCACTTTTATTATATCTGTGCATGCCAGTGAGTATTTGAAGTCCACAGCCATAGGTGCTTCAAAGGCTTCTGTGTTACTTTTCATCTCTCAGCCCTTTATAAGAGTGCTCAAAGTGTTCATTTCCAAAGCTTTGTTCTTCAGTCAGTTAAATGGTTGAAGTAGCTGCTTGCTTTTCGAAGGTTATGTGCCATGTGTCTAGCCTGGAGCTTCTTGCTGGTAGATATGTTAGCCCTGATTGTGTTTAAACATTAAGGACAAAATTTTTGCTGTGTATGTAGTGCAAAAAGCTGTTATCTCAAAACAAGAAAGAAACAAGAATTCTCTCTATATGCATACCTTTTATTATTAGACTGTACCAGCAGGTTAAAAGGGCTTCTGCTAGAGATCAAAAGCTTCCTGGCACAGGAGACTGAGCTCTAACCTGCCTCTGCTTCTCTTCAGCTGTTTGTCACTGCCAAATCCCTGCTCTCTTGTAAGTCTCAGTTTCCCTGCTTGCAGCATAGAACTGGTACTTTCCTTTCTGAATTGAGTTAATATCTCATAGTGGACAATTCTCTGGAGAAATGTTTATTATTTGTAAATCCTTTTATGCAAATCAGACAGTTGATGGAATTGTTACTCTCCCATTTCCTTTGGGCTGTGATTACATGTGCAAAAGAACAGAAATTATTATGAACAGTATTATTGAATGTGAATTTATGGGAGAGCTTCAGAAATATGAATGTAAAAGTCTGACCTGGCTATCTAGTGGTTTCTGTAAAATGTCTGTTTTGATTTCCTGTAAACATATTTCACACAGTGTAAGGAATCAATGTATTTTCCAGAAATTTACTGAGGGAATAATGATTCTCTGTTTATAGGCAAAAATTTGGAGACAATCTTTTGGAATGTTCATGTTTAATAGAAATGACGAAGCTACAAATGATTGGAGCAAATGGCCTTTCTTGTAAGAGGGACAGAATTTTGACAGAAAGCTTCAGGTTACCCTAGTTTTAGTCTTACCCCAGTCTCCCCATGTGTGAAACAGAATGTTTTTTTCTTAGTGTAAAAATCAGAATCACTTGAGATAAAAAGACAGGGAGCTTTGCTGGTATGTTGGGTCCAACAAATATGGCCAGAGTCTATGATGGCAGTGCGCCATATTATAAGAAACAAGGTACCCAGAGGAGTCTGGGATCCCTTTGAACCCAATCTTGATGCAATAAGCACCTCTCCACTAGCAGGCATGGTGTAGCTAGTTTTCAGAAAAATAAACATATTCATCATCCCTGTGGTCCTCTTTACAGAAGGAGGCTTGATGTGGGTGGGGAGTAAGTGCTGTCGTCAAAACATAAAATCTTGTACTCAGTACAGAAAATTTCTTCACTGTCATGTTCAACTATTTATACTTTCTGACTTGTTCATCCATGGTACAGCAGGATTCCAGTGACATTTAGAGAATGATGGAAAGAAAAAAGAACAATTCCTTTTAAACCACTCCAGCAGTTAGTATGAGAATTTTTTAAAATAGTACTATGTAGTATTTTAATATAATAAAACTTCAGTTTTAAGGTTTTTTTTTTTTAGTTCAAACTGTTGGAAATTATCTGCTGTGTCACTGAGAGATCAAAAGAGATTAAATCTCAAGCTTTTCACCTCTGCAGGATAGAACACCAATTTTATGGTATAATTTGTCTGAAAGTGAAGTATTCTTCTCTGTGAAAATATATTTTGGCAGCTTGCCATATATGTACCTTTTTATTTAATGTATTGCAATTATACCTCAAGGCTTTGTTATGCCATTTACTGTGCGATACATATTAAAAAAGACAGTTGCTGTCATTTTTGCTGCAAGAATTTGCAATGTTAACATACAGCAAAGGACAACTGACAAGGATAAACTAGGAAGGAAAAGGGCAAGGTCACTGTAAAATAGGAATTATGTTTCATTCCTCAAATAAATATAAAGTATTGCTTTGCCTTTAATTCTGCCTGCATAGACCCCTGAATATGTCTTTCTGTATAAATAGAAGATTTTCTTATACCAACAAGCTACTCTTTCACCTCTGCTTCAAGGCAGGGCAGGTGATACTTCCTGTATCTTCCCTGTATAGGTATTATGGCAGGAATATAACGTGCTCCTGGAAGTCAATTTGAATGCATTTGGCAGAGCAGGGAAGGCAAAGGGCAGTGCCAGTGAGGAACTGAGTGCACCACGGACAAGTGGCTGGAGGCAGGATGGACAGTGTGCCTGGAAATTGTCTGGGCTTTAGAAAGCAGTCTCAGTCTGACAGGATGTAAATGTCTTCAGCTTAGCCTGGCCATGAGCCCTTTTGCCTCGCAGGAATCTCCAGGGTGGTACAGAAACTTCTGCAAAGAGCTGGTGGGATCTATGAGTACATCGACTTGCCAGTGCTTTAGCAAACACATCGAGCTTGAAACACAGGAACAGCTGTAAATAATTTCAGTGACTGCGATCATTTGCCTCCTGCAAGACACTACATGTAAAAATGTACACGGGTAGTTTATTTTATGAAACTAAATATTGTGAACAGACATGGCCTTGGGGTGTGGCTTGAGAAGAGAGAGTTTGGCAGCAGTGCAGGGCCCGTATCCCCACTTCTTTTTTCTGTCTTGCCCAGGTGTTGATCCCACTGTCAGTTCCATGGTGCCAAACCAGATGTTTATAGACATTAGCATCATTAAAGCAGTGAAGAATTTTTGTGAGTGATAAAATAGGGAAACATAATTTCCTGAAGGAGTGTTTGGCTGCAGCAAGGAAGACAGAAGACACAACCAGGGCAGAGTAGATGGGAAAACCTCAAAATTACATTGCTTGGTTTGATATTAAGCCACAACTGCAGGTTATGTTGGCTAGTTCAATGCATCATTTCCTATTGAGGAAGAATTAAAGCTTATATGGAATATATATGAAATCATTTATTTCCATTTCATGCCAGGAGTTGAGATTTTTCTTAACAGCCTACAGAGTGTTTGGGTAATAGGACCTGCCTGCAGAAGGTTTGTGAGGTATGATGTGAAATTTGTAATTGATAGAGTCAAAAAGGAATTATTTGCACTTCAAGTTCAGCATTTTACATTTAACTGTAATACTGATGCTTCTTGTCAGTCTTCTTATGACCAACAGATACAGGACATGATCAGAAGTAGAAATCTAGCCTTAAATTAGAGATTTTTGTCATAGAATTTCTTTTGAAATTCTCTTATTGTTCAAAAGTAAAATGAATTAAACTTTCTTGATCTATGAATTTGCTAGAAAACCTGCATTTCTTTGCCTTTGTATATGACCACTGAAGGCTTCTTTGAGGTTTATTATGTTTTTCTTTTATAACGTATCATATATAACTTCTCCCTTTTCTTAAGTGTGTTTTTAATTGTATGAAGTAAAAACATTGTTCAGGATGTGCCAGGTGAAGCTTTGAAATCTTCATTGTCTGAGATGAGACTAGCTTTTCACAATGGATCCTGAAGGCTGTTGAAACCTTAATTTGTATAAATGATGCATGTGCTTAGAGTGTGCATATTTGTATCCCAAGAAGTGTATTTTATTTTATCCCATATGAAGAATACTGTCCCTCTTCGGGAAAGAATTACAGTCCAGGAAAGATGCTTTATTAAGTGCCTTACTTAAGAAGTACTTTAAAATAGGCTGTGTTAATGTTAAGTGAACGCTGAAGAGTTGTTCTAGGAGTCATCCCATTTTCTTTCTGGGATGACAGATCACAGGTTTACTGGGGCTTTTTTCCTGCTGAGTTATGTAAAATGTCAAGGACTAAAAAGGGACTTTATAATGTATCAAGTGGTCTGGGGCTGCATCATGCCTTGATTACAGAAGATAAAAATCCCAACACTGTAAATCAGTTTCATTAATAGATTTGGGCCTTAACAGGGACACTTTGGTGGGGTTTTTTACATACCATATGTTATTTATAAGCATGTAAGTGTTTTATTAATGAAAGGATGAAGCTTTATTTTTTAAAAGATTGAAATATATTTACAATCATTTGTGTGCATTCTCAGCTGTGGATACATGTGTGCACTTTATTCAACCTCATAAACTCACATGCTAAAGTGTATGCTGGTTTTACTCTTTTCTTCCAGGGGAAGACCCTGAAACAAGAAGAATGAGAACCGTAAAGAATATTGCAGACCTGAGACAGAATTTGGAAGAAACCATGTCCAGCCTTAGAGGGACCCAGATAAGCCACAGGTATACTGGTTTTGTGTAGACTACAAAAAATATGGACCATGAGAGAATATTACTAGTTGCTGAATGAATGAGAGACTTGTCAAAGTGTCTTATGCAGTCATTCACAAAGACAGTTACTGCTTCATACACATTTACTTAGAAGCCAATAAAATTTATTTTAGGTAATTTTATAAGTAGATGTTGGCGATGAGATCAAATGCAAGGAAAAAAATCTAAACGTAAAACATAAATGTCAGGAATGGGAATAAGACACACTGGTGCAGTGTCACAGTTTTGAGCTCTCCAGGTGGTTTCTTTCTTCTCCTTCCCATTTCTTCCCACATAAGCTCCCTTTTAATTTTGTTACAGATAAACCAACCAACTGATTGGTCCCTGGGGTCTCTGCTAATTTTGTAACACTCAAAACATGTCTCAAGCATTCTATGCATGTGATTATTTTCAATCACACTAAGTCACACACTCGTATGGTGTATTTTCCACCAAAATAGTTTTCCCACAGCACCTTCAATCACATGCACAGATTAGGAAAGCCTCTAGGGTCAATATTCTCTTGTTCTAATCTTGGTTAAGATACCAGGTGTTTGGCACCATTCCCACAAGTAGAGGTTATAGAATAATGGAATCATTAAATTGTTAAGGTTGGAAAAGACCTGTAAGATCACCAAGTCCAGCTGTTAGCCCAGGACTGGCAAGTCCACCAATAAACCCTGTCCCGAAGTGTCACATCTACAAGTCTTGTAGACACTTGATGTCCAATGGTGACTCCACCTCTTCCCTGGACAGCCTGTTCCAGTGCTTGACAACCCTATCCATGAAGAAACTTTTCTTCATATCTGATCTAAACCTCCCCTGTTACAACTTGAGGCCATTTCTTCTTGTCCTATCACTTGTTATCTAGGGCAAGAGGCCAATCCCCATCTGACTGCAACCTCCTTTCAGGAATTTGTGTAGGGTGATAAGGTCTCCCCTGCACTTCCTTTTCTCCAGGCCACTCTCTCAGCCACTCCTTGTCAAGGCTTGTGCTCCAGATCCTTCTCTGGACGTGCTCCAGCACCTCGGTGTCTTTCTTGTACTGAGAAGCCCAGAACCAGACACAGGATTTGAGGTGTGGCCTCACCAGTGCTGAGTAGAGGGGGATAACAATTTCTCTGCCCCTCCTGGCCACACTATTGCTGATCCAGGCCAGGATGCCACTGGCCTTCTTGGGCACCTGGGCACATGCTTGTTCATGTTCAGCCACTGCCACGAGTACCCCCAGCTCTTTTTTTGCTGGGGTGCTTTCCAATCACTCTGTCCCCAGCCTGTAGCACTACATGGGGTTGTTGGGACCCAAGTGTAGGGCCCAACTTGGGCTTGTTGAACCTCACACAATCGGCCTCAGCCTATCGATCCAGACCCCTCTGCAGAGCCTAGCTGACCTCCAGCAGATCAACACTCTTGCCCCAGCTTTCTGTCTTCAACAAAGTGACTGAGGGGGCACTCAATCCCCTCATCCAGGTCATTCATAAAGATATTAAACAGGACTGAGGGCGTATACAAGCATATGTGTGCATACGGTGAAAGTACATACAGAGAATTTTTAGAAACAAATATACTTTCCTCCAGCCTTCACTTTTCTTGATTTGTCAGGAACATAGAAAGCACAGTTCACTGACCTCTCCATTCTGTTTGGCAGCACACTGGAGACAACTTTTGACAGCACTGTGACAACTGAGGTGAATGGGAGAAGCATACCAAGCTTATCCAGCCGATCGACCCCTGTGACTTGGAGGCTGGGGCAGGCCAGTCCTCGGCTGCAGGCAGGAGATGCTCCATCCTTGGGTGCTGGTTATCCTCGCAGCAGTGCAGGTCGCTTCATGCACACAGACCCTTCTCGATTCATGTACACCACCCCGCTGCGCCGGGCAGCTGTTTCCCGCCTTGGAAATATCTCACAGATTGACATAAGTGAGAAGGGAGGTGGTGATTTGGACATATCCTCTGAAGCTGACGTTGGTGGCTATATGAGTGATGGAGACATTCTTGGGAAAAGCCTGAGGACTGATGACATCAACAGCGGGTAAGCAGCACTTTTTCCCCATTTGAACTAATGTGTGATTGGTAGGAGTAGAAGGATTTTTCTACTAATTTTGGCACACAAGCAGAAGTTGCATTTTAGTTGCAATATCTAAATATACATATACTTGTAAAAAAAATAAACCTCTAATCTGCCAGTGATACTCTTAGCTGCCTTCAGATTCCGTTCTTCTCCTTTAGCATAAAAATTACTTTGCTGTGAACTCTGAGTTCCAATATTACTTACTGGAAAATTTTGGTTGTCCTGTGAACCATCATTTTGCATTGCTTTCCCTGGGACGAGTCTTCTTTTGGTATTTTTATGTTTTGTTTGAGATGGTAGGTGCATTGGATGCAGCTGAACAACAAGCAGTTGTTCACAGCACTGCCTTCCTGTTTCCACTTCAGATACTGTCTAGCATAGTCATTGTAATGGGCCTTTATTGTAGGTTTTAAACTGTGCATATCATTTGAGCAGCAGCAATATCTTTTCATAAAAGACTAGACCAGTTACTCTCTTAGTATATCCAGGATGAAGAATCACAATTTTTATTTTTATTTGCTCAGTTGGGGTACTGCAATTTGCAGTACTGCACTCCCTGTGTTTCAAATTCAACAATTCTTCTATCAGTCTAGGAACACAGGTCACTTCAGTCTGTGTATGTTAGAACTCCTAGAACTTGATTCAAAAAGAACAGCCAGTTAACAGTTTTACTCATAGTTAAATTACTATTCAGTGATGCTGTTGGCATCTCAAGGCTGCTTGCTGACTGGTGTAACACTATGAAATAGAAGTTCCATAGAGTAAATATGTTCCACTATGTAAATAGAAGTTCCGTAGAGTACCTGGTCATGTCACACCACAGTGCTTCACTCTATAATTTTAGAATTCTTGCTGTCAATCTAATATCTTAGTTTGAAGTATAGCTATGATTAGAGAATAGTGGGGGATGAAACTGAGCATGATACATTCCTAAAGGCAAGTCTTAGTCTGTGATCCAAGCTGTCTCTAGAGTAGTGTCTCATCTCAAGCACCAGCCAAAGATAGATCTCTAGAAAAAGCATCATTTTAAAGAAAGCATATTCTTGTATCTCTCTGGTCTACTTTTTCAGTGATCTGTGTATGGAGCACTGCTGACAACATTGTCCACAGCACATCACTAATGAGTGTGAAGTAGGATGCCATATTTGTATGTGCTAGAAAAGAGAAAATACATATAGAAAATATGATACTGAGGTCTGAGGACCTCTTATCATAAAGGAAATATTAATGCTGTCTTTGTCAAATGCATGGTTTCATTCAAAATTTAAAAGGAATACTTTGCAGTGCCTCATGAGTTATATTAATTAGCTTATCACATTAAAGGGTGAATATAGTCATCTTATGTGACTTTTCTTTGCATCTGTAATAAGGATAACTCAATAGATAGTAAGTTGCTCTGTGCTTGGTTAACATTTTTAGGTGCGGTAAATGTTAAAAATGAGTTGATAAGCGCTGAAATTTCAGGATTCACTGAGGCATGTAAAGTCTTATCTCCTCTATGCCTCTTCTGTTATCAGTTTAATTACTTTAAACACTTGGGGAGAAGAATGCAGCAGTAATTAGAAATGAGTGTGAGGAAGGCCTGTTGCACTTGTCAAGTCTCTCCTTACTTACACAGAAAAAAATAGTCTGGATTGTATTCAAGCCACAGCTAAATTTAACATGCAGTTCTAGAGCTGTGGAATCTACTGGATAATTCAAGGCTAGCTAAATAATCTATCAAAAAAGTCTAAATTTTGTCTTTAATAAAAAGATGAATATAATATGTAAATGTGACTGTTAATTTACCTTTGAAAACAAAGGTGAAGTTACCTTCTCCAAACTCCAGATACCAAGGCTTCAGAAATACTTTGCCAGACTGCCAGCCAGATATTACTTACGCATTAAATGCCTCAGTTTTGTTGAAAATAATCAAAGGAACCCTTTGTGTTTTAATGCACTTGAGGTTGCCTTCATCCATACCACCACCCAGGACATGATGCCTTCTCAAACTGGAGCTACCACACAGAGCTCCACTACTGCAGCTTTGCTCTCAAGGCCTGCGTCTGTTCAGCCACCCCAAACCAGGTGGATGGAGGCAGAGGAAGGTGCTCCCAGACTGCTGTATTGGCCCGCAGGTCTCTGTCACAGATGATTTCAATTAAATCTGCTCCCATAAGGAACCACAGGGAGAGGGCCAGCAGAACAGCTGGAGTAGCAGCAGTGTGTGTGTACCTTGGTTTCTGCCTGGGATTCTGTGTAATTACTAAAGTTAAATGTTTGTGTGCTTGCACACATGCTTAGACTGAAAGTTGGGTTTGTGTGGCACCATGTCGTGGCTCACGGGGAGCTTGTGTTAAAGATTGAATCATGAGTAAACTCTGGAAGATCATTTTAGCTATCAAACTAACATTGGGACTACACCTATTTCAGAATGTCTGTACTTTATTTTGAGTAGGTTCAGTGAGATACAGATTTTTTTTTTCCTGAATATGTATGCTTCTATATTCAGTGTCATACATGTGCATGGTCCTTCAAAATAAATTTATGCTAACTTTGTTGGTAAATTAAAGTTATCAGGAAATACAAAAGGGAAACAGAAAGAACAAGAGCCTAAGAGGGAGGATAATTTAACAAAAGGTCCTTTGGGACCATAATGGAGAGGTTCTGGGGGTAAGACAGGCTTGAGATGCTACTCCATTTTAAGTGCCAAGATATCTCAGAGAGACAGCCAAACTCTAGATAGACATTCTGGAAATTATTGCTGGCACTTTTATTTCATAAACTTTTAATGCTTCTCTAGTGAGTAAACAGCACTATACTCACTGTTTCATTCATTAGACATACATTATAATGTGAAGTTGTGAGAATCAAGGGAAAGGAACACACATAAAAAATATTCTTAAATATCATTGTAAGGTCTTCAGTGGATATCTATTTCATAGCTGAATAATTGCATCCCAGCAGGGACTATGAATTTGGGTTCCTAATCTCTGTTCCCATTTGGATAAATATTACTAATTTTATTTTTTTTTAGCTAGAGTGATGTTTCTTGCACCTGGTGCTATTTATTGGCAAAACCACAGTATTTAAAATGTGCTTTTAAATGCACTTGAGGGCTTCAGTCTAAAAATATTTTAATAAAAGAAGTTGGCCTGTAAGCCATCACAGAAAAAGGCAAATTATCCCAGAAAAGAGGCAGATACCCAATCTCCCTGTGCCAGGCACAGAAAGTGGAAATATTTAGTATAAGTCTACCATCTAATAAGACAACCTGTACCTTAAACATTTGAATTTCACAGACCATTAACTTTAAAGGGAAACATGTTGCCAGATGGCTGCATTTCCCACTGATGGACCCCAAATTTATTTTCAGGTACATGACAGATGGAGGACTCAACCTGTATACAAGAAGCCTGAACCGAATACCAGACCTTGCTGCCTCTCGAGACGTCATCCAGAGAGGGGTTCATGACGTGACTGTGGATGCTGACAGGTAACAGTGCTTTGCTGAGTTAAAACCTGTCTGAACTCTATAAATATTTTGCATCCTTCCTACTTGCTAAAATATCATATAAGAAATAGGAAGCAAGCTTCTGAGGCTGTGAGTTTTCTGAGTAGCAAATACCACAATGAGTGGAGGAAAAAAGCAAGTTTCTCGCATGGGAGCAAAAATCAGGAAGAACTTTTTGTTGTAGATGTAGAGAAAACATTAAGAAGCCCAGACCTTATTTGCAGTCTTAAACTTCTGAAAAGGGCCATGATTTTTACAGGTTGCCTTATCAGTTGATGAGCAAAAGGGAAATTCACATGGTGTCTAGGCAGCAGACAGCTTGTGTGTGACTGGTGACATGGTTCAAAACATACATTTGGATTTAGCTGGAACTAGAACTATGGTCTTGTCTGCCTTCTTTGCCCTTTGCAAGTATCAGAAGACGGCAGTACCAGAAAGTAGTGAAAAGTGAGAATTGGGGTTCTACCCCATTGTTTGTACAGTGTGAAAAAACAAACAACTCCGGCCTGCTTTTATATATGGCTGTGAGCATAAAAACATGCTCCCACTAGTATGTCTGTTTCTTTTCCTTAAGCTTAAAGTAGACTCATATTGGAGGCTTGTATCCACATCTGAGAAATAAAAATTCATAAACCAGCTTTTGCAGAACTTGGAGCTGTGAGGTTTTGGTCAGACCATCATAGAGATAAGGAACAGCTGTGAAATTTGGCAGTCTAAAATGTTATGGGGTCAATTTGAGTGTCCTTATTTTAAAATCAAGTTTCTTTTAGGAAAAAAGAAGAATATTGAATCACAAGGGGGGAAAGGGTTCATGGAGTGGTTCTGGTTTTATAAACCTGGCAAGTTCTAGGATATTTACCTAGGTATGATATAATTTTTACTTTTCACATTTTCTGATGAAAATATGCCTGTGACATAAGTCAGGAATAGTCTGCATTCGTCAAACAGTGTGAGCAGTGCATCAGGATAAAAGACATAATTTTCATCTAGGAAACCAGATGAAGAAAAAGGAAGGTTGCTTTAGCTGACATCAGAGCATTTGTTGACCTGGCAGAAAACCCGTATTTTAGATAGAAATTCAAATGAACACAGAGAGGTTCTTTGGAATGCAAGCATGATGCAAAGACCAGAGAAAGTGTACAGTAGGCGTTTAAGAAAATAACTTGGATAGAACTCAGGCAGTAGCAGAAGGAGAAAATGGGAAAAGAGATGTGGGCAGGAGGGACTTTTGTGGAGCTCTCTATGTGAGAACGGGAACCTTATGCTCAAAGTGAGAGAGAGGGTGGAAAATTTAGAGGCTGGCAGTCATGTAATTAGAGAATGTCACTGGTGCCCACGTTTTTGTATGTCTCTCTTTTTTCCCTTGGGAGTGAAGTTATTAGAACTCTTCCCACCATGCAATATTCACACCCAGGTTTCAAACCACACAGTTTTCCCCTGGAGGAGAAAAAAAAAAGAAAAAACAAGAGGTCCAAAATAAGGGATTTTTTTACTTTTTCTTAGTATTCCTCAAGTTCTAGATGCCACTCAAACACTGGATGCTTATTTGTCTTAATGTAGATATTTGTTTGTTCTGTGCAGTGTGCAGCTTCATACGTATTTTGCAGAGAGTCTATCATCTACAAATGTGAAGTAGAAATTACTTCAAGTAATAATTGCTTTCCCTTGCACAAAGAAAGCTGGATTCCTATGTTCTTCCAGACCCTCTAAATAAGATTTCATGGAACATACTATGTTAATATTTAATTAAAAGGTTTGTCATAATGCACAGGCATAAGATATTTAAATTATGGTTATTCAGACAAATTGTGGCATTCCCTGACTTTTAATACTTTACTTTTACAAACTTAATCATTCTTTGTGGACATAGGGGGCAGGTTTTTTTACATATAAATATATATTATTCCTTGAAAAAGCAAAAGTTTTATAGGAAGTGTAATAAATAATTTAATGGGTTCTGATCATAATGAAATACATGCTTGCCAAAACAGGTTGCAAAAAACCCTATGGTAGGTTAAAAAAATTGTTTATGATGATCAAGAATGTGTGCCGTATTTATGATGTGAAATAAGGGAAAAAAGCAATAGAGGTTGCTGAGACTTTGGCAGGGTAAGTTTCAGTCCTTCACTATCATTACTATAAAACTTTTTCATAATTGGTATGATCTGCCCTTGCCTTTCTGTTGTAAAGGACTCTGCTGGCATCTCTTTTCAGGCAGAAAATAAATGATCTGCTGCAAATATCTGATTTACATTAGCAAGCAGGGGAGAGGTTTTGGTGTTTTGCCCATTACTAGAGACAGCAACTTTTGCTGACAGCAGTCCCATGTTCATGAAAACGCAACCTGGGTTTTCTCTGACAAGTTATAGCTTCTGCTTATATTTTAGAACTTTTTCTCTTTGTGAGCTGGCAGTACAATATTCTTTAGAGATGTGGACTGATATCTCTAAGGGTAATGCCATTTCGGGTAAATTTATACTTTCAGACTGATTCTCATTTCCTGGATCATATAAAAAGACAAGCAGGTCCCCAGTGTGATGACACTAAATTGGTTCAGAGAGCACCTGTATCTCCACATCTTACCAAAAAGGAAAGGATTGAAGGATCTCCATGTTGGAAACCTAGCCTGAGAGAGCTCATCCCCATAGTAACATTGAATTGCTCTTTGAACAACTTCATAAAAGTTCAATTCACAAAGTCAACATAAGCCAAGGCTTAAGTGTTGCTTGCATAAAGCGCATTGGTGCAGAAAGTAGTACAGCAAACTTGGTTGTTCTGGTGAAGGAATTGTAAAGGCTGAAAGGACACTGGCAGCATCAGATGTCAGCTGTTGTTTCATTGGGTGGTTTTTTTGTTTGTTTGGTTGGTTTTGGTTTTGGGTTTTTTTAATTTGGACACTTTTTTCTTTTTTTAAATAAATGCCTATTCCTTCCAATTTAACTTGCTTCAGTTCCCATAAGAAATTAATCAGAGAGGAAGATGGATTTTCTGCATTGGGTATAACATGGGATATTGCTAAGAGAGTTCTCAGTGGTATTATATTACATTTCAGTTGTTGTCCTGTCTACTTCCTCTATGCTCTAGCATTTTCCTCCTGGGACTTGCAGAGGGAGTATTTGAGGAACATTCTTAGATTTCAAAGCCATTTTCAAAGTAAGATGAGCCAAAAGAGATTAGATATAAGCACACAGAATGAATTATGTTCTTTGGAAGTATAAGGTTTGTTGCAATGTAGGTTGTAATGTTTCCAAACCACTCTGTGATGTTCATGAAAACTGTTAAGGAAGTTTAATGTAAGCCCTATTAAAAGGGAATGTAGCTCCACTGAGTTTAAACATTGTCCTTCCACTCCCTATACATGCAGAACTTAGTGCAGTGTGTCATAAGCCACAGCTTTCTTCACCTTCATGAGTGAACATGGGCTGTACAACCACTTTCCTCTCACATCCCTTGAATGCAGTATTCTTTCTTTTTCACTTTTTCTTTGGATGAAACCCAAAGCTTTAAAGTTTATGCTGTTTCGTGTGCTTCTATCATGACCCACTTCAGTTACTTTGCTGCGGCATTGAATCTGAGCCCCTGTAATACAGAGTTCTTATGCATAAGGAGTCTCCCAAATGCTTCCACCATCTGCCACATATGCAGAAGATCTGGCAGTTATCTCAGGCTGGCCTGTTTGTTCTCAGCCAAACCATAATCACCATAATACATTATTAATTATAATAAAATATTTCCAGATTTTGCCTGTAGTTTATTAGCTAACTTCCTTCATGAATGACTATAAGTCTTCTTCTGTTGTTTGTCTGAGTAGATGAGCCTTGAGCTGGAATACTGTACTTTTGAAAAAGGAACTTTTCCAGAGTTTAATAGACATTGAACTGAGAGCTCTCTTTCATAGGGTTGGTCGTATCAGAAAAGGCTGAGACATCATGACCAGTAACTTGAAATCCAAATAGAATACAATGTCTCTTCTCATACTATGCAGTTCTAGAAGCACATTGAAATTTCTGCTGTCGTTTGGAATTTACCCCTGTGGGATGTTGGTAAATGGAAGGACATACTTTACTTTTTGCCTTTCTATCCAGATGATTCTATGTGATGCGTGTTTCATCACTGTACTAATACTGTGTTTTCTGCTGTGTCTCTCTGCAATTTGGTATTCATGTGACCATTTTTCTGCCAAGTTGCAACTATTAGATGTTCCATTTGCTGCTTCTTGTTGCAGAGCAGGATTTACTATGGATAAAGGAAATGTATATGCCACAGTATTGAACCATTCACTGGGTGCACACATTCAGCAATCTACCCTTTCCTTTGTCTGCCAATATTTCAGGTCTCTCCAACACTGGGTACCCGTGTCTATGGCAATAAATACAAATATCCATCCCACATAAATAATAAAAAACAGAAACAGATATACCTTCTTCTTGCTGTCTAAGGCTTTCTTGGGCAAAACTGAGTTTTGCTGTAAAACTTCTCTGTGTAGGGAGGCTTCCAACATCTTTCCATCTGCCTTCACCGCTCAGTGTGCCCATGACTTACTCTGTTCACAATCTAAAAAAGTCATTGTAGGTCTTAATGTCAGCATGGTTCATATAGTTGTGTGATCTGCTATCATTTTCTTGGTTGTGATTTTGTAGCGTTAGTAAGTTCTTAGATATTGGAAAAACTTTAAATATTTATACCTCACTGTTTTTGCAGTTACTATTCAAATACCTATAGAACCCATAATTATAGAATCTCTCTTGTGAAGCAATTTAAATTTTAAAGAGTTTTTACTATTATTGTTCTCTTCTATACTTTTAATCTTCTCTAATTTCTTTTCACAGCTGTTGCAGTTAACATTTCCCACCATTTACTTTTTTATTATTCTCAAATGATCCTGCATTTTCATAGTCTCTGGTGTAAATCTTTCCTCATCTTGGCATCTGCTAGGCTATCAAGAAAGTTACTAGTTAGAAGTATCTATTTCAGCGTGTATGTCAGCTTCTATTGTTTCTGCAAAGTATGGATGCTAAATTTAAGTACCTAAAGCATAAATATGTGTGTATCCATGCATGAAGGGCAGAATAATTGTGTCAAAAGGAGCACTCCTGGAGTTTTGGTTCATTATGTTGTTAACTATTCAGAATTCTTTGAGGATGAATTCCTTATTTTCAAAAGCATAATGAGAAATAAATTTTTAAGTAATACAATTTTGTACAGCATTATTAATTTAGGAAGACTGTTATTTGAATTAGTATGATTTGTTTCTGGTCATGCTTTCCAAAGTCAGGATTTGGACAACACAAAATAGGCAAAGCAACTGGACTTTGATCTAATTTTGTGAAGTTCACCCTTCCTTACCCGCTTTAAACATCTACTGTAATTGCCCATAGAACCACAAACCAAAACATGGAAACATTTACCAGCTGTGTGGTTTTAGGTTCAGATACTATGTTAATATCAGTGACATAAACAAACTGCATTGTTAGCATGCTGTCATTAGTATATTAAACTGTCGTGATGCTGCAATGTCATGTCTACAGACACATTTCTTTGCACCCAGTTTACATAAGAAAATCACACTCAGAAAAGCCAAATGTGAATGGCAGCTGTTTACCTTAAAACAGGACCTGGCTGCAAATGACAAATTAAGTTTTCTGGTTTTGAAATTTTTATTAAGTGGAAGAAAGAGAGGCAACTAGTTTCAGTTTTGATTAAAAAGGAGTTATTAGAAATAAGTACTGAAACTTTTGCAGGAATAGAAGACAAGTACATTCTCATGTGATGCTAAATGAGCTGAGCATATGGTTTGCTGTAGGTTTACTGAAGCAAGGGCTGGCTCTTCACAGATGACACATATAATATTCTCATAAATGTACTTGTTAAAAGTGGATGTTGGGGAGTTAGGTATTAATGGCATGCAGTCTGTTGGCATTTCTGCTTATTTCAAAATTGGGCTTAATACTTTAAAGTTATTTGAAGTGAGGCAGGACTTTATCTCTTATTAACAAATTTCTAATACTTGACTTTAGGCAAAATGTAGATGGTTTGTTTTGATTGCAATCTACTTCTGAAGAGAGTGTCAATGTATTTAATAAAATCTTTCCTAGACTCAGCTTACAGTTTCAGCAGCAGCAACATTTTGGTCCACGGCTGAACTTCATTGTTACCAGCAAAGACTACTGTACTGCCTCTTTGTGTTAGAATAAAGCATGGGTAGTGTGATTTAAACCATTAACCAAAATACCCCAGGCTGAAATATAAAATTCAAAAGCTTGAATCTCCCTTGTGATATCCGCTTGAGACCTGGAGTCAAGAACCAAATTAATTTCTTTACAATGTCTTGATTTGTTTGATTGCTGGAGGAAACAAATACTGTCATTTTATTCTCCTGCATGGCTATTTTTTAAAAAATCATATTGAAATTTGTAATAATATAGCTGCAATTGATATTAAAATTCTAACATTAACAAGCATGTGATATTTTAGACAGAAGCCTCTTAAAACTGGATATAAAAATATGAATTTGGATGATTTATTATTGGAGGTCAAACAGGTCCTAAGCTGTCTTTTTGTTCTAAATTGCCGAAGAGATACTTCTTTCTTGGTTAAGTCATTTTTTAAAGAACTATTTTTATAATAGTTGCATTCCAGACTGAGGTATTGCCTGCTTGTCAAACGAAACATATAAATTATAAGAACATTCCAATTAACCTTTTCATGGAAAGCAATTAATTTGTAAAACTATAAAAATCCTTTGCCTTGGATTTATTAGGTATAAATTTACTTCAAATAAAATGTGAATTTGGCAGCTTCAGCAGACCTCTAGAACAATGAGAAATAGGTAAAAATGTAGAGTCCCATCAGGATGGGCTTTTTCCACTCATGAGATGCTATAAGAAAGGGGTTAAATGAACTGTTGTTTGGTACACCTGCACTTTCCCCTAGCTGGCAGGTGGAAAAAATAGTTAAGCGAAAGGAAGAATAAATTTAAGTTAAACTAAACACCTAAAGTGTGAGTGCACTTTGCTGCTCAGGCTGTAGGGCTGCTGCTCAGGCTGTGCACAAGAGGAAAATTGAAAGGTTTTGACTCTTTCCTTTGCAATGTGCTGCTCTTGGAGCAAAACGGTGCTACTCTGTCCTGGGCCTCCAGGAAAGCAGCAATGTTCAATACATTTTGGAACTGAGATTGCACTGCAAGGTAACTTTATCATTAGTGGTTAAAGATAGCTGGGATCCAGATGAAAACTGGTCATGGGTTATCTAAGATTAAGTAAAATGAAAAGAAGGATGTCTCTAAAGCTGTGCAGGTTAAAAAACATGGGAGCCTTTTATTTTCCTTGGCAGAGAAATAGGCTTTGAACACTGTAGGCTGGCTAAAGAGTGAGTTCAAAGGGAGAGAGCTTGAAGGGAAAGCTGGGAAGAATACCACGTGGCTGACAACCTGCCAGCCAGTGTGTAGAATACCCTGTGCTGCAGGCTGCCTGCTGCGGAGCACAGCGTGTGCTAACCTTCCCTTTTGGAAAAAAAAAAAAATCCCTCCATTTGCTTATATCAACGTTTTACTTATCAATCTTAATGATGTCACCTCTGAGTCTTCTTTTGATGGAGAGAGAAAAAGACAAGCCTGTCTCATCAATTTGTTCTCCAAGTATTGTTGTGGAGCCCTCCTGCCCCTCCCTAGCCCCTTGTGACAGCCTCAGCTCCACACAGAAAAATGCTTGGTGCAGCAATATGCTAGGAGTTTGTTTTCTTTTGATGTTACAGCACTAATCTCATCTGTATCTAATTGTGAAAATATTAAGTCTTCAAAGATTTCCTTTGTAAACAAAAGATTGTCATAACAATTTAAGCAGGATCAGATGTGTAAATCTATAGTGGAACCCTCAATGAATTCTACAGAAGTTTTTTTGCAAAAGGATACAATATAATTCAAACCTACTTAGTGGACTGAATAATAGAAAATAATCAAAAATACATTTTTTGAAGGAGATTGTTAAGCCAGATGTACCTAATTAAATTTACCTTAATAAATAAACAATAATTTTTTAATCTCTTACCTGTGTGCATTAGCTTTAATTTCTGATGTGCTAAATTTTCCCTTTTATTCCTTTTGAATGGATTACACTCTAGTATGTTTCATACTACAGAATAGAATGTAAAATGGCTGCTAACCCTATCAACTGCTGTGAATGTAAATTCATAAAAGCAAAAATTGCTTTACTGCAGTCTAAGTATATGTGTTGGAAATAATTGCATTGCCATGGGAAATACAGTAACTGTTAAAACAGGTGTTTGTCATTCCTCAAAGTGTTTTATCTAGAAACAAATCTTATTGATATAAGTTAGTGTCTTTTATGTTTAAATACCTGACAGTTTTTGGTCAGACACTAGGTATACTGATTTAAAAATGAAATTAGGATATTTTAAATGAATAGGATGTCAACCAGTTTCTGGAAAAGAAACTACAGAGTCAGAAAACACTAAGTTATGTATTGCATATCTTCTGGGAGTTTATTAGTGAACAGATTCATACTGATAGCCAGGACATAAAAGCTGAATTATTTTTTGGTTCAAACTGGAAATGCACACATAATTATAATAGCATTGCAAACTTTAGGAACAAGATATGAAGAATAAAGGTACATCATTTTTTAAAATCAAGCCTAGATCTTTCTGTAAGATATTTATTTACTGATTTAAATACTAAAGTAGACAAAATTTAATAAGTGGTCTGTGTCTGGGGCAGCTGGAGGACATGTAATGCTTTCTGTGAAGCCAGAGATCAGTAAAGGTGTATAATCTTCATGATTCATGAACCACCATCTGGAAGCCCTTATCTCTGTCAGCCATACTAGGAACAGCACTAGACTTCTGGCTTTTGGGTTATATTAAGATGAAACATAACTGTTTTGAAAAATTAAAAAAAAAAAAAAACTAATCTTTTTTCTTTTAATTTTAAACAAAACAAATTCTAGTAGAGCATTGCAGTGAAGTGACAGCCTGTCACCCAGGGATAGTTCCTTAGTGGAAGGAGTTAATCTTTCAAGGGTTTTTAGAATGATTTTCCTAAAATGGAGTCTTTCTCTGTACCTCAAAGTTATTGAAAGAGAAATCAGCATGGTTTTTTAAGGCTGAAGAATTATTTGTTTTCCTCTTCGAGTTAAAATAATTTTCCTTCATGAAAAGAGTTGACTCAGTGTGCCACTTATGACCCAAACCTTCTGATGCATAGTAAATAACTGAATTTTCTCTATTTTGCAAGTCATTTTGCAAGTCATTTTCCTTTCTTCAGTACAGAAAGAAATTTATGATCCCTTCTTTTGTGCATCTTTCTTTCTAATCATTTAAATTAATGATACCAGCCATACTCTTGAGAAATAGATTAATATCAAGTAGGTAAACTCAATGCAAAATCATGTAGGAAAAATAATTTTGTGTATTAAAATTAATAGATGTTGACACCGATAATTTAGAGCCTTCTGGATAAACTTTGAAACTTAATATCCTAACAAGATTTTCAATATCTTTCCCTAAAGAGCTTATCCTCAATAAAATTATCCACATCTTTTCTTTTGAAATGCATCTATTGGATTAGATGTATTGGCAACTTTAAGATGACTGGGCTTGTGTGTGTGTGTGTGATTCCAGAAAGCCACTGAATTGTAGAGTAGTGGTAAGTGAGCCCCAATAACTCTGAATCAATTTCTGCAGCTTTCCAGTGTGAGCAGTAAGAACAGCCTACATCACAGAAAATTTATGATAGATAGTTTATTCATTTTGGATTGCTGCCTTGGTGGTGTTTTGTCAGATTCTTGGACTTACTGCAGCTGTTTGGTCCAAGTCAGCACAAAGGCAATAAATACAAATGGTAGCTGGTCAGCAATGCCACATGTAATTTTGGTCCTCAGTCTGTAGTGGGTTTGACTAATGCTTATTGAGGTAACCAGAACTATTTCCTTGACAAGTGCTCATTTTCTTTAACTAGCCATGACTCTGCTACAAGGGAGAACTGAATAATGGGATATTTGCTGTCTTACAGCTGCAAGGAAATTCTCCTGTTTCTGCTACCACTTTCTGAAAAAACACCTTCTTGTATTTGAGTAGCAGCTTTTTGGGTTTTGTTCCTGGTATTTGCAAGGAGAAGCTGGGATAAAAGCCCGAGATAAATCCTAAGAAAACTAATCCAACTTAAGTATCTCACATCTGGTTTTATAGGATTTTTATTTGAAAACCTGAGCCAGATTATCAAGAAATAAGTACCTTCTAAAAAGGAAAAATAAGGCAAATTAATAAGAATCTTTTGATTAAAAAAAATAATTGTTAGTAGCCTAATAATTTCAGGATGGCTTGCACTATGGAAGTTGAAAAGCTATAAATAAAAATAGATCTTCAGAGGATAGTGTTAAATCTTTACATGTTTACTATTCATCTTTTAGGCAAACAGAAATGCTCCTGAGTGAACTTTAAACAACTGATTCTTTCCCAGTTAATTGTCTTCTATTTCACCTTCAAATGTTTTTCCAAAATACTGTTTGCAGAAGCATGCCATGATGTAGAAATTATGCCAAACATGTTGTCAGGTCTTTCTGAATGGCACACGATTAGATTCAAGAGCTGAATGCTTAAGCTGTAGATTTAGCAAATTACATTCTCTTTTCATTTGACCCTGGAGAATTTCCTCAAGAGAAATTTGTGGATTAATGTGCGTGTCATAGAAAGCCATATCTATTTAAGGAAACTCAGACATGAATGTTACTCTCCGTCCCTGTCTTTTTCTATTTCTGATAGGAAAATAAACCCCGTTATGTTGAACAGCTATGACTTTAGAAGATGTGGAACAGTCTGATGAGAATATTGTGGGTCTCTAAAGTATTTAAATAGTCTAACTTCTGCTATATGTGTTTTAATACTCAGTCCCAGTGAAAAAGATTAAACAGCTCCTGCACTTCCTCTCCAGTGCACACCCTGTACGCAGTCCTGTATTTGCCATTCAGAGCTTCCCAAAAAGGATTTTATTAGCACACTCTAAATACTCTTTGCAGATCACCAGAATGATTCAGTGCTTTCCTGAGCAGCTCTTCAAAATGAGTGTGTGTTAAAAGGTCAGTCAGAAAGTGACGTTCTGGTTGGGCTAAACCAGGAGCAGGAAGCTTCCGGAGAGACAGCAGGGAAGGGCCTTCATCATGAAGATGCAGACTGTGTTACTGATTATGTATCAAAGCAGATTTATCATACATCTCCTAACACCTCAAGGTCCTCTAAAGAGACTGCTGAAACTGTGCATAAAAGATATCAAAAGGGTCCTGAGGAGACTACTGTTCTCAACAGTGTTTGTAGCATGGCAAGCACAGTGTGTATGCCTGCCCTTCTGCTCTGGTTAGCGTGCCAGCAACATTAGACCCTGCAATATCATCATTCAACTCAACTGGGATACTCTCAAATTATTTTGGAGGCTGTTGACTAAAAAAAATAGCAAATATTTATTTTGTTTGGCTTCAGCATGGATGCTTTGACTTCTTTTAGAGAAAGATGATTGGTCTTTTGTTGCAGAGGATGTTGGCCAGGTACAGAGAGAGCCCCAAGCATCCCTGCAGTGCTGCTGGTGGCTCAGAGGGGCCTAAGAGCTCAGCAGAGGTGGTGTGCTTCCCTGAGCTTCATGCCTCAGCACTTGCCAGTTGCTACATGTAGCCAAATGATTGCTGAAGAGCCCTTTGTGTTGCTCTCAATTACGAAAAACATTTCATTAATTGATAGTTATCCCCAGATTGTGGAAATCCAGACGTGGCCTGGAGGCATCAATGTATTCTGTGTGCAGTTGGGATGGAACAGGGAATTTAACCTGCAGTAGCTGAGTATGTAAAACTCAAATAAAGCACATGAGGAGAATTGTATTAAGTCTAGATAAATCACTGCTTATTGTGTCAGGAATGAAAAGACATTTATCACGATAGTACTTCAGAGTAATATCCTATGGTGGCAAAAGTTTACTGATAGTTTTTCTTTGTGCTGCAGTTTCAAAATTCTTTGATGCATACTTAGCTGCCGGTTTGTAACACAGGCTGTGTGTCAGCTCCATCAGGACCTTGTGCAAGCCCTAGGAATCAGCTGGCTTCTCATTCTAATCAGAGTAAGATCACATGAAGCTAATATCAGAGGCTCTATAAAAATATATGGCAGCAACAGTTTTTAAGAAAAAAATACATAATTGAGGGGTGGGGTGTAATAAGTTGCAGTCTTTATTCATGATTCACTTTAATGCTCAGGTTGCTTTAATTTTCCATTGGTTAAACAAGGGAAAGACTTTTTTGGTTTCCCAGTATATTTTCATTTCTGTGTTGTTAAAGAACTTATTTTTGGCATAGAAAAAAATAATTTGTTGGATAAGAACATATAAAATCATTCATGCATTTCCTGAAAGCTAATATTATGTTGGTGTTTCTTATGAAGCTCTTCCATCTGCTATTTTTCTGTAAATTCCAAGAGAAATCTTAGAAATTTTTTTTAATTGTAACTGATAAAGCAAGGATTACTTAAGAACAAACTTTGTCAGGGTTTTAATTTTTTCTTGTTGGAGATGGATTTTTTAAAATAAGCAGCTATCTCAGTTATTTCTGAGTCATTGCTAATTTAAAGTTAGATCCCCTTAATGGGTTTCTCTTCCTAGTGCTAGTTTTTTCTTCTGATATTTTTATAAAAGCCTTCTATATTCCCATTTGGATAGCATTACTTCACGATGCTTCTTCTCTGGTGTTATCTCTTGCCTGCAAGACTTGTCTGAAGCCATGTTACTAATTGGTTTCCTCCCCATTTTTCTTTTACAAGAAAGGACTTTTTTAATCTTTGGACTTTTAAATCACTTTGGTCATTTCTTTTTCCTTGCATTTTTCCTTCTGAAGCAGTGTTGAATTCCATTACACCTCCTGGGGTGTCTTTAAAGTTCGACCAGCTTTCCTGTATTCCAGTAGATGTGTTCTTTGGGTTTGGGGTTTTTTTTCACATTTCCAGCTAGTTTCGTTCTTATACTCAACATCTGTTGGTTTGGTTTGCTTGTTTGTTTGACCAAAGAAAAAATATACCAAGCTCTTTCCTCTAGTTGCACCTTTCTAGGATAGACTATAATTCAAAATAGACTCTGATTCTCCATTTTAATAGGTATTTGATTCTGTTAGTCACTCAGCAATTAGCTGTAGGCTTTTCCATAGTGATCCTCTCCTTTAAATTTATTGCCATGGTGTTTTTGATGGTGAGATTTTAGGTCACTGATGGTTCCATTTTGAAATTTCACTATTTTTTCCGTCCCTTTCTGTCTCTGCAGTAAATATGAGAACCTACTTTTGCTGTTCAGTTACATTTATGAAGATGATTGCCATTCATTTTCCAGATTGGTTTTGTTGTCTCAGATTTTTTTTCCAGTGTACCAATTTTCAGTAGCTCTGTCGTCTTCCAGTTTATCTTTCAATCTCTTCTAATACCAGAGTAAACTTAAGTGATAAACACTGGCTAGACTTTGGGAGAGAGGAACAGTAGCCAGGAAGGAGAAAGAACTGCAAAAGGCTGTTGTCAGTATTCAGTTTGGAAAAAAGTCTTTGACATGCTGCTGCTGATGTGGAACGTTCAAAGAAATATTTCAGCTTTTGCAAAGTGGGTGGTAAAAACGTGACAGCCAAGAAGTCTGAAGTGTGAGAGGAGGACAAAGTTTCCCAAGATGGCAGAGACTTAATTAATTGCTGCAGACTTTAAATGTTTTTGCTGTCTGCAGCTATATTTTTATTTCATCTGTCACCTGCTAGCCTGCTCTCCAACTTGAGTGTTACATCTATTAATGTCGGAAGTCAGGAAAGTATTTCATTGTAAAGAGGAGCTTCTAAGTTGGGATTTTTTTCACCCTATATAGTAAAGCCATTTATGGCCACCTTCCATCTTTGTTAGTGGCTCACCTCTGAAGCTTAGTAGTCTAGCTGGAGTAATTAATAGGCTAAAAGAGATGTGCTATATTGCTGCTATGTCTGCCTCAAGATTTCTAACTCATAAAGGGATTTTTTAATTTGTTTTGGTTTGGGGTTGTTATTTTTGTGTGTGTGCACAGCCGAGCAGTAGCCCTGGTTTTTTTGTCTTTTCTGGCTTTAATTTAAGATGACATTTATGGGAGATGAGAGAGCCTCAGGATGCTGGGGTGAGATCCTGGGTGATTGGCTGCCATTTGGCAGTGCTTTACTAAAGCAGCTTGCCTTATCTCCCTGACTGTGATCCTGGTACATTTACTGCTGTAAACACAGATAGCCAGAGGTCTCACTACCTTCTCAGCAATAGTTTGTTGTGTCATAGACTTAGTCATTCATGGTCTGTGCCTAAGAGTTATTTAATTTTTAATATGAAACATTGATAAGTTCCAACTGAGCTGTGGTAGCAATCAGCCATTTTGTATGCATGTTACCATTTGTATAATTTAAATGAAAAGTCTGCTTTGCTTTCTCAGACAAAATAGCACATGTTTTATAGAATTTCTGGAAAAGGATGGGTATGCTCTGGGTTTCAGCCAGACTCTTTGTACTATGAGCAGGTGCTTTGGGACTTTAATAATTAGAGGATCTAATAAAAGAATCAGAGGATGAGCCAGGAAAATTACTACGTGAGTTCTCTTCGCCATTACAAAACCAATCCTTCCTGTTTCACCTAATACAAAATTGGAAACTTACAGGTGTATTTCAGCCCAAACTTACAACAAACACATAACAGAATTGATGAAATCATTAAATCATTATTAAGTAGCCTCTATTTCAAGCTGCCTGGATTTAATTGCTTTACCTTGAAAAATAAACACCAAATTCCCAAACCAAGTAGTAAGCTCTAATGGAGCAGGCAGGCAGGCAGGGCAAAGGTCTGAAGTTTCTGGGTTAATACTATGTCACTTACTGTTTTTAAATTGTCATAGTACAGTAGATCTGCATGGACTGCTTCTTTTTCCCTAGACTGACTGAAGAAATGGGTATGCTTTTTGTTGTAGGCAACTTTTCAGAAGGCAAAATCGTGACTTTTTCTTTACCATGTCCACCCCTAAGTCACACAAGATTTGGACCACTCAAAGTGTAGCTTTTCTGTTCTGCAGAAAAAACCCCATCCCTGCAAATCACCAATCAGCACGTTATATTTTTATCAGCATATCTATGCCTACATGTGTCCTGCCTGCAGGTGCTTGTCCAAGTGGTGTGAGCCTGTACTGGTGGTGCACACCCACGAGTCAGTGTCTGTGTGTGTGTGTACAGTGAGGGATCAGGTTCTTCGTGCAGGAAGAAGTGGTGCTTGCAAGCTGCTCTGCCTCTTCATGCTGTCACCATCTGTGTGCTGGCTCTTTGCCTAAAGCTGGTTGACTTTGAATATCACCCTGAAAATGGATGGGTGTTAAAAACTAAGAGGTGGTGGCCTTAAGTGGTTAGCAATGACACAGCATGATAAGTTTTTAGTTCTTGAAGGATAAAGTACAAGGCTTGTCTTCAGAAGGTAACAGATAAATAATGACACTGTGAGCCAAGGAGAGAAAAAGGCAGTGAAAATGTTCTAGTGATTATAGATATGTTCCCCAAGATTACAGATGAAGTAAAATTATTCATCAAAGAATTTTGCAAAGATGCATTAGGTTCCAGAAGCTATTTTGGCTCTTCCGGTCTGATGAACTAGATAATTAAAAATTTACTCTGACAATGTCATTGGGATCTGCTAATTATTTACCAATTTCTTCTTGACAGCATGGTGCTGTATATTAGACCTAATTTACATTATCTCTTGCTGTATATTTCAGAAGTAGAAATGAGCAAGCAGCATATGCTGATATTTTCCTTTTGTTACAATTACAAAGAAATGAAATATTCTATTATCATTCTGCCATCACCAGTCTTAGGAAGTATACAGTATTTAATATTTTTATCTACATGTGCAAACATTCCCTGATACTCTAAACATCCCAGTGCTGAGTATTTGCCTTATTTTGAAATCGGGAAACAGAAGAAAAAGAGCTATTCTTGTCTTAAAAATCAAAGTTCTAAGTCTGCTTGTTTTGCACACTGGCCATCAACCCTTTTAATCTTCCAGAGCTAAGTTTTCAAAAGCCATATACCCATTTTCCCTCTAAATAACTGTACGTTACCTGTGCTTTTTTTCTGCACTGTAAGAATGTATTCTTTTTATTAATTGTGATCCATCTGCTCTTTACACCCTTACTTCTCCTTTTATAAACTAGGCAAACAACTTCTGTTTGGCTTCTTGTCTGCTTCTTACTCAGTTTTTGCACGTGGTCGCCACTGGTGCTTCTATGCTTATGCTGGCTGTTTTCTCATCCTCTCATGTCCTAAACACTATGGAAATTATAAATATTCTGGGGCAAAGATTTTAGTTGCATGTTGCTCCAGTGTGTAGGGAACATATTCAACTAAAATATTCGAGTATTATTTCTAGAGGATACTGTAATACATCTTATGGTAACCATTAGCAAAGATCATCTGAAACAACGCCTACAAAGTTAACTTTACAGCCATTATTCAAATTCAGTTAAGAACACCACCTAATGTTATTCCTTAATGATTCAGTCATGCTGGGCGTTGTTCATTTTCAGCAGAATTCTTCCTTAAAATGACATGCCTAAAATAGATGAAATATAACTGTTCATTGAAAGATAAATTGAGGGTGTTTTGTACTGAGATAGTCGGGCTGTGAAATTAGAGATTTGGATTGGAAAGCCCCTTTGTTTCACTGTGTAGTCTAATTCAGCACTGTTGCTAAATAATTATATTTGGCTGTTCTCACTTGAATATTCTATTTCCCATAGTAAAGATTCTATGCTATGCCCAGAGCATCTCATTAAATTGACTCTTCTCACTGGGCTGGGTTTTTACATAGGTTTTCTCAAATGCAGTAATACAAAATACTAAAATAAAAATTAGGAGTAAATACTAGAGGGCAAGAAATTGCAAGGAATATCTGTGAGAGAGCTATCAGAAAAGAAGTCAGAGCATAAAAGGCAAAAATGGAAAGCAAAATAATATTAGAGCCAGGAGTCAATAATATAAAGATCACAATGGAATAAAAAAAGTAATAGATTTCATAATCTTACTAACAGTGCATTAGAAAAGAGGCTTTTATCAGATAGAAATGTTTATGTCCATTTTGATAAAGTATTTATTGATTTTCTGCAAGGCAGTGGTTGATTATGAAAGTACAATTAGCACTTGGTATCAATGACAGAGAGAAATGTTCCTTGATAACTTTAGAATCTGATGTATCTGGACAAAAAGAATCTTAGCATTTTGAAAGGAAAATGAGGGAAACACATTAAAATGGTACTCAGTGAATTCTCAAAGGCAGGAAGTTGGTATTAGTTAATTTGAGAAAATAAATGCAGAACCACGCAATGGGAATACGATCCACAGGGAATCAAGTAATTGTTTAGTAATCCTGATGCTTTATGCAATAAATTCAAGTGTATATTATTTACATAATCCTCACATGGGAAGAAGGCCCGCTGTATTTGACAAACAGCCACAATGCGATGAAAGAGAAAATGCCAAGCATATTTCTGCTTTCTGTAGTGCTACTCCCTTGCATTTGCTTTAGATTTTTGGAAAAAGCTGTTTCATGAAGCTTTCAATACTACCTCTCACTGGTAGTTGATTTCTGGTATAAAATAACAGAGGCCTCTCAGACTTGATACATGAGAAGTCAGAAAGAGCTCATTATCTAGTCAAGGAGAGGAATCTCTTGACTCACTTGGTGGTATTATATAACTGTGTGCACACTGTAGGTTGTCTAACTATTAAATGCTAACCCCCAGAGCAGGTTAAATAAACAGTTTGCTAGACAAAATGGTGAACCAAAATTGGATTTAGCAATTTCAAAATTCTTTTTGGCACATAAACCAGGATGAAACAGGACAATTATGGTATTTCACGGTGATTGTTCTCACTGGAGATGTTTTTAATATTCATTGCTCTGTTAATATATCACTAAGTTAATGGAAATATTAATAGACTAATGAAAAAAATTCTCTATAGTAGCATAAAAAATGGTTAAGGAGGTTTTCATCCATCAAATATCTGAATATCAAATTAAATTAGAACAATTCACAGTAAACTGATTAGAAAACAGTGAGAACGAAGTTAAGTAAAATAATTCAACCTAGATCAAAATAAGATAAATTTTCCAGAATGCTGTTTCCAGATTCCATTTTTCTGCAGGCAATTTCTTGAGAATAACTGCAACTACTTCTTTAAAGTCTTTTCTTTTAATCAATATTTTTTACAGCAGTTGAGATTAGGTTGTTCATTGTAGTGACAACAATGTCGATGAACTCATTTGGCTTTAATGATTCGATTCTGGCAGCAGCTACTAATTCTGCTTACCACAATACCTAAGGTTTTTGTACAAAGGTTAAAGATAGAAGAGGCTCCTGGGATGGCTGACAGGCTGGATTAGTGCTGCTGAGCCCTGCAGGAAAAGGTCACCACTGCAGTACACAAAGGAGGGTTGTCACTGGGGGAGGTGAAGTCACAACTAGCCTACAAAGAGAGCTTTGGGTTTGGGTAAATTAGTCATTGGCAGGAATGAGTAGGATTTGCTTGTTCTCTCTTGCTTATCTTTGCTTTTGCCTATCAACACTGCTTCTAATCTTCACTGCCAGGCAGCCATCATGTCAATGGGACTGTCAGCTGTTCTTCATTCTCTCTCCTCCCAATACTATTTGTTTGTGTCGTTTCCAGATAGAACATACTGAGCCAGCACAGCACTGTAAGCTGTACGGTAAGCAAGGGGAAATAAAAGACTGGCAGAAGTTTTTAGGCAAAAGAAAGTTCCTCTTGGGTTATAATTTATTTTTGATGTTGCATACAGTATTCTGCTCTCATCTATGTCTTGCTGAGAATTCATGTTCAATCCTGATAATGTGTGTCCCACTTTCAGTAAGGGAGTAACTGAAGATCTCATTACTTTGGACTTTACATGATTAGTTGTTGGGATGTAGGTTCTGGACAGATTCATAGGACTGTGTAGCATGTCATGGCCTTAGGAGACAATTTCTCAGTTGCACAAGGTAATCTTGGCTATGAAATACGGCTTGCTAGGAAAAGGATGGCTCAGCTGTTCACCCTGAAATGTCACACCATTTCAAAGGCTTATCTTTCACAGTGCTGCATGTTGTGCACTTACTAGGCTGTACATTGAAGCCTATATACCCAGTAAGGATATTATACATAAATGGCAGTGCACGAGAAGGTGGCAGTTTGCAAAATGAGGCCTGAATTATGAGAAGTGATTGCCAGCTTTTGATGTGCATTTAATGGTACCAAGCTGCAGTGAGATGAAGGCTGCTATCTGAATTTGGTGAACTGATGTTCTGGTCTCACTTAAGCGGACTAATTTTTTTAAATACTGGATTTCTCTCTATCTGAGAGGTGGAGAATTTGTTTCTTACACTGGCTCCATGATATGCTCTCTTGTCAGTCATTCAGAATGTTCAGATTTTGGGGGTTTTTACTCACCCTATACTCCAGTTAAACTGCAATATGTTGCAATGTAAAAGTTAATTTTCTTTTTTTTTTAGGGGAACAATTGCAAATCATGATAGATGTTCCTTCCCAGTCCCAAAAAGTAAACTTCAGTGTGGACAGTAACCTGTTAAAAGGCACGTGTCACAAAATTCCAGTGATTTTAATGAGATTACAGAGAGAAGACGTGGTCTTAAAAATGCAATTTAGCATTTCTACTTGTCAGTTGTCACCCAGCAAGAAGCACCTAGGACGCATTAAAAAGGCAGAGGAAACCAAATGGCTAGTTTGAAGAGCATTAAGCCAGTGAATTTAGTTTTGGAACATGAATATTCATCAGACCTTATTCCCTAAAATAATCATCAAACAAAACCTTTCTTTGGGAAAGCTGTCAAGTTTGACGTACCATGCATTCAGAACCTGACTCAGAAATTATTAACTTTCAAATGGAAGGATCTTTTCAAGCAGCATTAAACAGGGCATTTTAGCATTTCTCATTAAATTTTCTTGAGTATTTGTGAAGTTCATTGATTTCAGAGAAATAAAGTGCATCAGTGTATAAAAGATGAATACTTAGTACTCAGGAGTAAACCAACTCCTCCCCCTTCAAACTTGAGAAGTAAAAAGAGGCTAAGAAATTAATTCAGATAATTTTAAGATAATTTTAAATCTGTCTCATATTTGGGAGCAATAGATAGAAACAAAGAAGCAATAGGAGACCTTTCTGCTTTCCTTGCTCAGATGCAGTATTTGCCATAATTTTAGGCAGATTGTCAAAAGATTGAAGGGTGTGCAATAGCTGGGGAAATCAGGCCATTTGGTGCTGTCCTTAACTGCTTAAGTGCCACAGTTTTAGACATCTGTGGTTGAGAATTTTGATCTCTACCTAAATCCTACATGTCATAAAGAAAAATTATGTTACATAATATCACGAAACTTGTCTTTTGAATCACTCAGAAGTAAGTGCTGAAAATCCTCTATGTTACAGTTTTAATAACAAAGGCAATCTCCATTCTCAAAGGAAAGTTTAGAAGATTGCTAATCCTAGGGGGAGGATATTTAAGAATCATTTATACCTTAGAACATAAAGGGCTTTTATTTTTACTCTAATATTAAAAATGTATATTTTCATCATCCTTATGAATTTATAATTCCTTTGGAAAGACTAGGTAGTATCAGGTTTTATTTGTGCACTGCTTTATGAAATATATTTCATTGTTTTCAGTAGGTGTTTTTAAAAATTTGTAAAGTTGATTTATATCTCAGTTTGTTTCATTTCTTCCCCAAGAGACTTCTGCTTTTGTGAGTGTCTCAAGTAAGGGATTTTAAAAGAAATTAGTTTCAGTATTTGAACTATAAATAAAATAGTGAAAGTTTCCTTCAGACAAACTCTGGCAAAATTTTTATACCATAAAATCAAGCAAACAAAAAGCCAAAAAATTGTTAGAAAAACCTAAACTGAAGAATTTGATGAGACAAAAGGCAGATAAACAGAGAATGAAGTATCAGTAGATGTCAAAATTGTTTTTGCAAACAAATAAATATCTTGATTTCTACTGACAGACTATTTTGATAGTGGAAAATAATAAAGATATAATGAGATGGACTCACATGCTGCACAATCAACAGGAGAGCCCTTAATAACTTGTTTATTTTCCAAGAATGCACACTCCAGCATTCCCAAGTGTAAGCCATCACATTTGACAGATTCGAGAATGACCGGAGGCCTGAACCAGCAGCTTGCCATGTTCAACTCTGCCAAATGCTTTTAATAGCAGAGTAAAAGCAAAAAAAGTGGGGTCTGAGTGCCTTGTCAATCTTGGGAGACTCCTAGGCTTTGCTGTGTTGCAGACAGACCATGCTGGACTCATTCCCATATTTTAATAAGAGGAGGAAGGAGTAAAGTTACAATTTTTCAGTCAAGGACTTGAATAAGTGAATGAAAATCCAATGGAGTCTTCTTGTTTGTCGCAAGAAGTAATCCTGTGATGTTTTCTGTAATTATCTGTAACAACCAGATTCTCTTTGCTCTATGTGGGAGCACCTGCCAGGAGCTGGACAAGTCTGTTTGCAGCCATGGACAAGTCTGTTTGCAGGTGACTGGAACTGGCTTCCAACCTGAACTTTGGTTTGGCACTCTCGTTTTCACTCGTTGCCAGCATTAATTACAGTGACATTTTGGCTTGATGCCTAGATTTCTGTAGGACGAATCTGAGGCCAAAAGCAAGTGTGTTCTTAAGCCAGTACATGTATCAGGTGCCTCAGCAGGGAAAGAGAAGCAATACCAAGGGAGGGGAAGGCCACATGCAGAGCTTTGTTGCTGAACCCTATGGCCACTTGGCTTTTCAACAGTGTCTATATATTGCCTCCAACATCCAGTTTTCATATTGTTATTAAAAATGAGTCCTTAACCTATTTAACTTGCACACTTAAAACAATCATCTGTATTTAAGTGTCTCGCAATCAGAACATTAGAATGGTATTACCTGAATAAGCCATGAATTTCACATGGATTTCTCTTAGATGCAGTGGCAGTGTTAGAGGTGCCAATTGAAAATCAGAGATTTGAATGAAGGATAAGAGAGCAACTTTATTAAAGCAGTGAGTTAGCAAAAAGTGAAGGTCAGAGGTCCTCTGACGGTTCTCTCTGGTGTTCTCCTCCTTTGGAAAAAAGCCACAAAAAATACCAAGGCAATTGAAGAATTGCCTCTGTGATACTGCTGCCCCTTTGACTTTGCAGCAACTGAAGCAATATAGTAAAAAAGAGGCAGCTATGTTTTTTTGTGAGATCTTCTGCTTTACTGCAAAAGAAAAGGGTAGTCATCATTCATTGTTCTAGCAATTTAATACTGAGACAAATGTTGCTTCTCTCATAGTTGGTCTTATTTGTTACATTTTAGCACAATAGTCCTAATTGTTACCCAGTGTAAGATTGGTACCCTGTTACTCAAATTTTAGCTCTTCAAAACCATTTTAGGACGTTTTGTGTTTTGTATTAATGCCAGTAATTCTGTATCTTTCCTGGAAAATGAAATTTTGGGGGGATTACATATGGAAATGGGGACTTCTTATAAGGAAGAAAGCTAGATGTTATAAACATTGACTATTTGTAGAAAAGCTATCATATAAGTAGTAGTACGTATTGTATGTGCTGGGGATTTCAAGAGATGAGTTTACAGCAGAGCTTTCAGCCTGCCATAACCTGTTCTCACTACTGCAGTACCCTCTGCCCTTTAATTTCCACTGCTTCTGATAATTTTATGTGGTCTGTCAGAGAGCAAAAATTATCTGAATTTTAGGTTAAATGGGAGAGAACAGGGCAATTTCAGATGAAAAGTAAGTAAACAAAGTACTTGACTCTCTCAGCTGGAATTGCATAGGAGGGTTTTTGCTGCAGGCCCTGTGCTGCTGTCTGTAGTGCCCTTTGTCTGGCTGTATGTGTCTGGGGTAGAGATGATGCACTAATTCAATTCTCAAAACTCCACTCCCTGCTAATGTCTAGAGCTCTGACCTTTGTAGGTGACATTCACCCTTTTTACATGCAGGATTTGAGCTTGGTGTCCCTCTCTGCTGCAATCCATCATATTTCCACAATCTCTTGCTATCTGGTCTTTTGTTGCCTTTCTTGCATCCTAATTCTTTCTGTGACATTGCAGATGAGAATTTTAATTCTCAGTTCTCCTAGCAGGTGGTAAAGAGGATTCTAGTCCTTTCTGTTCTCTTTCCAGCAGGACTACAAGCTTTGCGCCCTTTCCTTTGCACTATTTTTTTTTTTTCATGTAGAAAACCGAACTGAATGAACAATGAGTATGCATTCTTTCTTTTTCTTTTCTTGATGATTTTAGATCCACTTCCCCACTTTCACAGCTCACCTGGCGCTGGAGTCTTTTGGGTGGTAATAATAAATACTGAACTTACTCTTTATATTACTAGAGTTAATTAAAAATTCACCCAGCTGCAAGGATAACTTGCACTTAAAATGTGTCTTCCTTGCCCACCCAATGGAATCATCATCATTTTGGAGGGACCTTTAGACTGACTCTGAGATGAGGTGTCTGATGCAGCAAAGTGAGCTGCCTGGAGAGATCCTGCCCCTGGTGCCCAGCAGGATGCAGTGGGACTGACAGAGCACATACTCCTTGGCAGACAGTCAAGGTCCATGGAATGCCAAAATCTCCTCTCCTACAGTCTCTGTCTGCTGCTACCATTCCTCAAGCGCCTGTGCATGGCTGTGGTGGGCTGGGGAGGACCAACCAGAGGACTTTTATTCACAACTTCTTTGGTCCCATCACAAAATTCTTTTTCTGCCCCTTTGTGTTGACCTCAGCGTACCTCCCAATCTTCAGATTCCATCAAAACCAGCCTGAACTGAATTCCTTAAATTTTTGATAGATTTTGATATGTTAGGGGAGTAAATCCACTGGGACAGTTATTTACATGTCTACAGGGAGATCAGGCATCATTTTTCTGCTGGTGGAAATGTTTACAGGCAGAAACGTGTCCCCTTTTTAAAACCTGCCATTCACACCACACCTACAAGCTGTGTCAAAAGTATCTTGAATCCATGAGCATCATTATTCTCTTTCAGTCAATCTGGCAATAATAGTGATTTCAGTACTTTTATCCCCAGGAAAGGGAGAACTCATGGTGAGATACATTAGTGCAGCCACCTTTTCAGCTGATAGGGGTCCTTGTAATGTGCTGTTTCTCTGAAATTTGAGCTAAAAATAGCCAAGGGAATTATTTTGTCATCTAGAAGAAGGACTGTAACTTTCTGAAGGGTTTGGGTTCTTCATTTTTTGAAGAAAAATGGTTACAAAACAGAAGGTAGCAATGTCTCCAAGAAATATCTGTCACTGTACTAGGAAGAATACCAAAATGTTTAGTATGCCTGAGAATTGGTTATTGTTTTTTGGTTGTGTATCTTTAGAGATTTGATCAAAATATGTCATTTATTTCTAAAGGAATTCTTTCATATTTTGGCCTGGTTTTGAGTGACTTTTTATTTTTAGTTTATTACAACTGAAATTCAAATATGTTTCATTTAGGAAAAAAGGAAAAAATAAATTATCTTTCAAAATTTTGGTTTTCATTTTATGTTATCATTTATTATTTTATGATATATACGTTTTTTCAAATGACTAGTATATATTATAATATTTCATTGAATATGCTTCAATTTACTAAAAGGTAGTTTTGTTCAATGTTCATTTGTTCATTTCCACAATGATTTGAAATAACAGATTAAGTAAATTGAACCATCTGAAAGCTACAAGATACGAAAAGAACATTTGTAGTATCCTATTACACTTATTTTCTCAATGCAAGAAAGATATTTCTGATTTTAATACAACTAAGTACAGATTGACTGAAATTTAAAAATTAGTTCCTAAGCTATTCAATTTTTTGAGAAAATAATTATTTTTTAATTTTGCAAGATGTTTCATTTTCTATTAAAAAAATAATGTGTTGTCAACTGTATTTTATCTGAAAATTTCCACCTATCTTTATATCCCCATAGCTCCATGATAGTTTACTCTTTCATAGTCCAGAAACCTAAGCAGTTTATCTGGCCTATAACTTACTCCTAAATCCCTGCCTTCTCCAAACCCTTAAAAATTGGATAAGGATTAGGTTGAAACCTCAAGTAACAGTTCCACAAGTGAGCTCCTACCCTCATTGGTAAGATGATAAACACGTGGCACAGGGACTTTTTAAGATATTATGAGACAAGCAAAGATTGGGTGCCACTGGCATAGGGAATGGGAAGGATGTTTGAAAATGTCTGGGGATAGAATCAATGACAGCTGTGGTCTCTGAGCACAGTTAAATTACTGTTACTGTCAATGGCTGCTGTTAACAACAATGTGAAAAGCAGTCATGTAACATAAGGTGCAAGTTAATAGCATTTAGATTTGCTGCAACAGCCTGGCTCAAGTCAGGGTTAAAGATAGCATTAAACCTTTCAAACAGAATTTATTTTAAACTAAGCAGTGTCAATAACATAAATTCCAAGATAGCCCTTTAATGCAGAGCAAGAAAATCTTGAACATTTGAGATATTGAAAAAAATATCAAATATCAAAAAAATGCTTGGATGGCTAAACCTCTGTAAATGAGTTAGGTTCTGAAATCTATGTTTTCTAAACTCAGCACCCTGGCCTTTGGGGGTGAAAAGGCTAGAGGGTCTTGAAAATCTCCGCATCGCAAACCTGAATAAAAATGTACCATGACCCTGATTACCCTGATTATTAAAAAGAGACTAAAGATACACCTGAACTGCATTAAGGTTTTGGTTTTGCTAATTTATAAGCAGTCTGATTTTATGTATAGAATCATGAATGTCTGATACATGTAATTCATATTGCACATTTCCTCTCAGAAATACGTCTGCATTGCTTCTGTCTTCATGTGGCTGTGTATTCACTTGAGAGTTAAGAAATATAATTTTTTGACATTTATGTTTTTTGCAAAGTTTTATTAAAGTCAGCCAGTTGTTTTGTCCAGGCAGCAGTGATGAGCAAGACCCTTGTAGCAAAACCAGCACAACCCTGAAGGCCAGATGCACAGGGAGTGTGACCACTGAAGCCTTTATTCCTTACTGATGCTGAAAATCAGGTAATGCAGATGCAGGAGAAAGTCCCTTCCTACATTCTGCTAAAGCTGTAACCTGGGTCATTACTCAGCAAAATTTGGGAAAGAAGCAAGAGGTATGAGATACAATCCTGGCAAACAGAACCAAGAAAAGAAGGACCCTTGTGTTCTGCTTGACTTGTCCTTTGCCAGACAGGTTGTTGTCGTGATGCTGACTGCAAGCAAGTAATCCTATTAGGCTTGAGGAAATAGGCTTACCTTGTTATCTGAAAATATTTGGGTGGATCAAACTCTCAACGAGATTCAAGGGAGAAAGTTTTTATTTAGAAGCTCTTTAGGCCTTGAACTAGCACCTTTTCCCATAGTCACAACTTATTGCTGAACTCAACAAACCAGCACCTCCTCTTGAGACCTGCAGGGAGAAAATACTTTGCATGAGACTATGCATGAGGAAGCCCATTGCCCCCTCCAGACTGAGCTTATTTTGCACTTCCAGAGGCACTGTTTTTCCAACATTTCTTGTGTGTTCAGGGATGCATCCTGCAGCCAGAATGCTCGACTTGGATGGGAGTGTGAGGCTGCCAACTCTGGGACCAGGTTATGGTAAGAAGGTTATTAGGGAGTGCTGCAGTGAGGTGACAGGAATAGGAGGGGTCCAACTCTATGTTGTTGCTGTCAGCCTACACAACAACAGCTGTCAGCCTGCTGTAAAGGATGATTTGAAAAAAAAAAGTGAAATTACAAATTAAATATAAAAATTTTGGTTTAGTCTCTATCTGCCACATCTTCCCATTCTAACCAAAAGACAATGTGGGGTAACAGATATTCATCACAAGCCAAAACCACTCCAAATTTTGCTGTACTGCAGCAGCAAAGCTGTATAAAACTGCTGGATTTAAGACTTGCTACATGATGGAGATTTATAGGATGAGTATCATGACCACAATGAAGACAGATTTACTTTTCATTCTGCTGGCATAGTTATGTACACTGTTTTTTTCAGATTGAGTTTAATCAGGTGCAGACAGGGAAAATAAATCCCTGCTTCTGCTCATAAGCAAAAACAAGACAGTTCTAGCAACAAAAATGCTTGGGCATGGTAGACTATATACAGCAGAGGAGGTTACCAGTAAATCAGGATTTTGACATTGGGCAAATAATGACTGGGAATAGTTCTCCTGTGAACAATTATCAGGAAGATCTGTTTGGTTTATTAATATGCTGTAGAGACAAGGTTATGTAGAGAGGTTTGATATTTCAATACCTCCCTCCCATCTGAAGCAGTTGACTGACAGTTTGCAAAAGTGAATGGTGAATTCTGCTGATCTCATGGTGTTCGAGGGGCTGGTTTTGGTATGATTTTTCTTTGACTATAAATGCAGATATCATTAAATACTTTATGTTTGGGAGTCTCATTTATCTTTTCAATTTTGGGGATAGGAATTGGCCATATACAAAGTAGAATGAAGAATGAGATTTTTACTTCATAAAGTGATGAGGTAACAAGAAATAACAGGCCATTATATGGCTTTTTAACTCCCAAAGAACTGCATGGGCAGTTTGTGTTTTGTTTATTTATGCTCATTCAATTAATTTTAATTAACTTGTCTGAAACTGCATTTGAAAAATGTAAACATCTCTTGCATCCAGTGTGTAGAAAACTTAGCAAACAGCAGTGGGAATATAATTCCATCAAAAGATTTTCTCCCTTTGTTTGTTATGATATTGTCAACAGCTCTTGATGGAATTACTTTCTTACATCTTGCTTCAGTCCATATATTACTGTTTTCCAAAGGTTGTTCAAAATATAATAATTTAAAATGGCTCTGTTTATGTGCCTCATGTCAAAAAAATAAAACAACCCTGTACATTCCAGAAAAAAAAAATCTTCCTAGATGGGTATTTATTGTTTTATTCACTTGCCTAAATTTCATTTTACAAAATTCCTTCTTCTGATTGTTTATGTGTTCAGTTAGGAATTTAGAGCTAGGTAATGACTTTCTGCTGTCCCTATCATGTCAGATTAAGTGTTGTATTCAGAAATAAGTGGAAACCAGAAGGGGTCCTGGCAAAGACTTATTCAGATCCTGTGGTGTGGGTATGCAGGTTTTGCAAGGTATGTATAATTATCTCAAGGAATGTAAATCTTCCACAAGTTCATTTTTTTTCCCTGCTGGGTCTAAAACCAAATTATTTCTTAAGGCCCTTATGAAATGCTTGGAAGAATATGGAAATTAACTGACCTTGCAAAAATGCATTTTTCTTTAATTGTGCTCTTGGGCTAGCAGTATTTTCTGTAGCAGGATATAATTTTCTCATTGGATCTTCTTATAAATTTCTAACATGGAAAAAAAATCCTTGCAAAGTGATACTGCATTAAAGTAGATGCATAAATGCATTCCTATTCTTTTTAACTCTAAAAAATTTTCCTTTGAATATGCAGAGTGTATCCATTTTGAAATGTACATGGGATGATTTTCTATCTTAAAGACCTCAAAGTAATTTAGGATTAAGGCTTCAGCAGTCGCCTTGTTTTGGTGTGACAGGTAATGCATTATACTTGCTGAGAAAAAAGCAGTGAAGTATGAGTCCATCTGGCTATGTTTTCATTTAGCTATGAGCACAGAAGAGCTATAGGGAAATTTATGGCTCCTGCAAGTTTCTAGTTTGATTCAGGGCCTGGGCTTTGGCTCTCGCAGTCTGTGGAATGAAGGAAAGTATTGATTTTACAAACTCTGTGCCCTCTTGAATCTGTCTGTGAAGGGTCAGTGTAGCTGTTTCATGAATAATGAACAGCTGAGATCACAGTAGGAGATTTAAAAAGGATTAATTCATGTTGAATTGAACTTTGAAGGAGAAATTTTGCCAGCTGATATATTGGCATGTTAGTGAGGAGTTGCTTTAAGTAAAACGGTCCAATTATTTTCTTATCTTTTCCTCTTAATGAGCTAAGATGACATTTCTGTTCTCAAAAGTCAATTATGGAAGTAGCTATAAAATCTTTATATTCAGCTGAATGCTGCCTTACTCTCCTGAAACGTGACCTGAAATGTGGGTGTCAGAGAAGAGTTCATGGCAGCAGCCCAGAATGCATGTTAATATTCACTTCACTGGTGTGCTCTAGAGAAGCAATGACCACCTGCTTGGAGTGTGTTGTGGAGGCTGATTTTTGCATTTTGTTCCCTGCTTTATGGATTTTATGTGCGTAGAAGTAGCTTAGACACTATCTTCCTCTTGCAAGGCTTAACTAGTTTGAGTAAAGTAAAGATGTACTAAGTTCAAACTTTCTACTGTGGGCATATAGTTCAAGTCCTTTACTTTGCTGTCATCTCTCCAGTCTTTCCTGCTTACCCTTTGGATGTACCTTCCTTGGTCTGTTGACTACCTAGGGGATTAAATGCCCACCTCTTATTTCCTAACTCACATTTAATGTTGATGCCTCGAACATCACTGATAGTAATTGTCTTACACCTCAGGTAGCTGTCCACCTCACAGGCACCTGAATCTAGGGATTTTGTATTTTTAGAACACTGTAAATTAAATAAGTATCCAGTGTAACTGAGGATGTCCAAGTTGTATCCACTGCAGTAGACTACTGTACTAGCATCCTACTTGGTAAACATGGAAGTGTGCTGTACTAATCAAAGAAATTCCTGATGTTTCTCATACAGCTACTGTTTCTATGAAAAACATCCAGAGGCTCTAGGAAAAGGAAAGGGAGACCTGCATCCTCTATGCAGCAAAAACTCTCATAAAGCAATGAGCTGTGTGCAGGGAAATAATGGGGTAAAACCTTACTGCTCATCATTGATCTGCTCTTAGTATGGAGTTGTAGATCCTCAAACATTCAGAAGTCAAGTTTCAGTTTAGCTCTGAATGTTACTTCTGTGTCATGATCTCAGTTGTCTTATTTGTCCTCTAAGACCATTCCCCTAGCAGGAGAAATACACTTGGGCATCACCCTGCATGTACCTGCCATGGCAATGAAGGATTCAGAAGTGTTTGAAAGGGCTTCACCATTTGAAAGCTCAGAGTTACTATAAAAAGCAAGTAAAGGTTATTTTGCTAAATGTGTTCAGATTCCTTGAATCAAAAATCCATACAAAAGTCCCTGGGGGTCTGTGAGTTCCATTGGCCTTAGCAAGAACATGACTAAGGGTTTCTCATTGCTGATGAGAGTGTGTATGTCTACTGCTGTTCTCTAAAGCTCCTCGTGTGCAGTAAAAACATGTGACAAATACAGTGCTACTTTTGAATCAGCTACAAACCTCCCCAGAGAGGACAGTTATTCTGATTAAATTAATGCTTTAAGAGGAAATATTTTGGTTTTGTTTCCTAGAGCTGTATGTTTGAGAGCTGTAGCTCCTGCTTGTGCTTGCAAAAATGGTAATGAACCAAAAAAAACAATGTGAGAAACTTGTCAAATTGTGCAAGGACTGGATACATTGAAGGAACCATAATTTTCTGGCATTCATGATAGCACATTGATTGGAGTCTTGCTGTGTCTGATGATCTCCTTGTGAAAGGCTTCTTTATTTGCATACTTAGGCACTTTGGCTGGAGGTGGTCTCAGTGATTAATGAAGTATGCCAATGTTGAAACAAATTCTGGGCACTGACCCAGTTTAACAGTATGATGAGCTTCAGTAAGCTGGCAGGTTTAAAGGCATGTAGGAAAATGCTGAAAGTAGAAACTGGAAGGGTGGGTGGAACAATGATCAAGTCTAAGTGCTCTGTCATGTCTTGTCTGCAACTAGGCTGCTTTGATTTTCTAAAACAAGTACTTTGAAAGGAGAATATTTTAGGTATCCATGGAGCTAATACAGATTGTTAGTAGTAGCTCCTCTCATCACATACTTTCATAATTCATTGGTCTCCTAATCCAGTGCATTTTTACTTTCAGACATCATGCAAAAATCTAGAAAAATGTGTTGCATATTATCTGTGGGTCCTCGTTATGTAGGCCACAGTCAAATTGCATCTTTGCTCTAAAGCTCTATTGCTTGCTGCCTGATGTATGAAATAATGTCTTATTTTGTATAGAATATTCCTCATTTGGTCCATATACTTCAGTGTGTGAACTCAAAAAAAAAAAAAACCAGATACTTGTGGAAAGCAAATGAAAAAGTTTCATGAGCACAACTCAGTGTAATTTATCTTTCCATTTGAGGATACTTGTTGGAATGTGTTTGCAATCTTTGTTCAGCTGCACATACTGATGTTAAGCACTATGTTTTTCCTTCAGCACCTTGCTGTTTCCAGAATATTGTGTTGTAGGGAGGTCAGTGAGGGGATTATTATGAGGAGATCTTTTCAGTACTAGCACACGCTAATGAAAGAGTGACAAAGAATGATAGTGGAGACTAACCAACTGTGTAGATAGCAAGTTGTGGATTTCTCAGCTTTATGGAGTATTTGATACAGTCAAGGAGTTGAAATGTTGCTTGAAGCATTTGGAGAAATTTGTGAAGAACTGGGATGTGTGAAATATTCATAGCCACCTTTGCCAATTAGTGACAATGTCTTGCATCAAAACAGGCAAGAATTGTTCAGATTTGAAAGATGTGGGCTAGAATTAGGGGATGAGCTTTAGCTAGTGCAGATGATCTCATTGGCATAATTAGTACATCAAAGGAAAACATAGATCTAAGCAGAAAGCATATTGGCAGTTACTGCGAAGAGTCTGGGCAAAGTCAGAGGGCATGAGGTATGTTTTTGGATGAAAGTTGTACCACAGTGGCCATCATTTGTGCATGTATTTGTCTCTGTTTTACAGATGTAAAGCTGAGGTACAGCAATAGTAAGGCCAAAAAAGAGATGCTGGGTTTTGACATGCAATTTGAGTTGATAGTAACCTAAATTTTAAGGTATCCCTGCAGCAAAATGTATGTTTGAAGCACATATTTCCATGCATTACATCTGTGCAAGTCAAATGTAAACCATTGAAGTAAATTAGAAGCTCTTTATTGGTGTCCAGTTTATTTTAAAATATTGGTTAAAGCAGTCACCTTGCAGATTGCAGAGAGTCTGGTACACCAGGGGCTTCAATCATGCTTCATATAGTCCCTTTTGTTAGGGAACTTTCAACTTCTTTGAATGAAGACAGAAGGCATCTTTCCTTAATGCAAAATTCAGATTCATCCCTAGAGCAGACCTCTTACAAGTGCTAAATTAATTCAGCATTTCTAGAGAAAAAAATAAGTGGTTGTGTTATCAAACCCTGTGGTGTTATATGCATTCACAATGAGAACAGTGACTACTGGGCTGTTTGCTTGCTCTCTCTTTGCTAATTTGAACCCAGACAAAACAGAATGAGCTGAGTTGCTGAAAATAAAAATCTGTCAGGTACATGCAAGCAGTGATTTTGAAGACACTTATGAATTATCCGGATTTAAGAAGATTTCTCTTAGAAATAGCAAAATTCATATCCTTAATGAGAAGATTATGTCTTGCTGAATATCTTGCTGAATGTCAAGGTTCTTCTCCAGATCCTCTTGGGATCCAGGGGTTTCTGAAAGAAAAAGTTTCCAGAACCTCTCAAAACAATGAAGTTTTCTCTTAGCTTCAGTCTCCCAGATAGCTGAACACCATTTGCTGACATTTTCTTTTAAAGAAATCAGCCCAAGTCTGACACCAAGAAAAATGAAGCAAATTCTGTCAACATTAGAAGTAGTTAAAACGTGGTTTTTAACAGCGAAGTGGTATAATGCATTAATGAGCTAACCTGACCTGTTATAGACCCTGCAGAACATGTGAAAAAGAGAAAAGTAAATTAAAAAAAAATGAAATATGAATCTCAGCCAATATATTAAAATATAAATGAATATTGTTTTGATGAAGGATAGGAGGAACAAGAACTAAAATTAGAGTTTGCTGCAGACTCCCACAAATGGGTTTTCAATCTCAAAGTGATGCACAATAATTTTATCAGATATTTTTGTCATGATTTTACTAGTTTAAAGGATACAATATTATGAATCATCAAGATTTTTTTTCCAAATTATAAACAAGGCATTTTCATTATCAGAAACATACTTTCTTGTCTGATAGGAGCTCTACTATGTAGATTTGGGGAAAGAGGTCTGTAAAAGTAGAAACAGTAAATACTGAAATAAAAAAAATTAGCTTGAGCAAGTTATAACCCCTCTGGATAATATGTTAAGATACATAAGAACAACAGTCTTCATTGCCAAAGGGGTAGCTGATATGGTCTGTTCTGCTGGGGTTTTGGTTTTTACCATGTCTTTTCAAAAGGCTGGTATAAAACATCGTGTCAAGTAGGCATCAGTTTCTGTAACAGTCCTTATAGAAGATGCCAGAAAGAAAGCAGGTTCCGATATTCCTGGTTTTTGTAGGCATATTGAATACTGTCAGGAATGTAGGTGTCTGGAAGCCCCCAGATTTATAAAACATCTCAGGCACCTATCATAAGAGAAAAAAAAAAATACAGGCAAGTACAGTGATGACTCTGAAAGGTCAGTAGTAGAGGTGTCAGAATGATCTTTATACAACTTACAAGATGGCCATGAGTGCTCCCCAAACCCACAAATAATCCACTGGTGAGTGGGTTGTGATGAGTGTGAAACACCACAGGGAAGCCATAATAGAAAACATGATCACAATAATATTTGCCTGAAAACTTCAGCTGTAGAGAACAGTAATATTTTGTGAATGAGCTGAACTATTCCAGAATTTAGAAAATGTAAATTCTCTTACAGAGAAAAAGAAGCACAAAATGAAGTATGAAAAATTAAAATAGAGTATAATAACAAAGGGACATGGGGAAAGAGGATAAAAATTTATTCCCAGGGTCTTAAGTGGACTCACAAAACTGATTTTTTTTAAAGAGCAGCTTTTAATGAGGTAATACTACCTTTTCTACAACTTAATCACATTTATATTATTTATGGTTTTATCCATCCTTAAGTTTCTCAGTCTTAACACTATTCTAAAGATATATTCCCATGTGGTACCCAGAGTTTTATTAATGGCTTTTCATCATCAGTGAAATTATGCATCACATTAGACAGTGAAAAACACAGAAAGCCTAAGTGACTAGTGCTTCAGAGATGGTTCTTAGATGAATGTGGACAGCCTATTATGTATGACATTATCATTTCATTATTAAATCATTCATGTGTTTATCACCTGGAAATGTAGCAGAAGACATATTTATTTGTAGTCATTGTACTCAGTGGTAGAAAGTGCAGCACTGTAATAAACTCTTGCCCTCTGAAATATGTTTATCTTGTCACTGAGCTGGCTGACTAATGTGATTTTCTACCTTTTGCAAAAGAAAGGTAATGCTTGCTGCAGTTGCTATGATACAAGGGTAGTGCACTGAACTTTCTAATGCATCAGCACACATTTTGTTCCACGCAGTTCCCTGTCACTGCTGCTGTCTCCCAAAACTCCAAATGTAAAATAAGGATTCACAGATATTTTTCTTGCTTGCTGTGAATGACTAGTGTCAATAGTACTGAGCTTTAATTTAGCTAGGGGATAGAATTACATTTTTTTTTCCTACAAATAGTCTCATGAGGCTACAGCAAAACAAGGATAAAATGCACTCTCTTCTGTTTGGGACTTTATCAGCAAGTGTAAACTTCTGCTTTTGATACTGGTTAGAGAGGACACCTAGACAACTTAAATGAGATACCTAACTTTTATATACCTAAAATTATAGGAGATGAGTCCCATTGAAAGTGATAAGGTGAATTTTTTTCAAACTTTCGGCCTGTGAATTATCCAAAATAAGATGAACAGATGGAGATGTAGCAAAATACTGGAAGTATAATGCTGTATATGGCAATAAAATAAAAGTCAAAATGTAATGCCACAGAGAAGCAATTCTGTAGAGAAAAGTCTGAGAAATACAGATCAACCTTCCTTCCGTGCAAAAGCAAGGCTTTTGTGAGAGTTGGTAATGACATTTCTGTAAGAGCAGCCTCTCTCTCATTTGCATCCTATGCCTAAATCTCCCAAAGCAAAACGGTTGACAAACTGTGTTTCTTCAGAGATGTAGAATATATTCTCTGTCACCTTCAGTGACTATATTCTCAGGGATTCCTACTTTGATGACATTGCATCAGCTAGACAGAGACTGGAAACAAGAAAATAAAACTTTTGAAAATATTGGCTTCTTGCTGACAGTGGATTAGTCTGCAGAAAAGATACTCCTTTTATTTTTATGTAGCCTGGCAATTCATCAGGTCTTCTCTAAGATATTAATAGTTTTTTTGACTAGCAATATCAGGTAAGCTTAATAGATTTCCCTCTTGGTGTACTGAATGTGATTGCAATGAAGCATGAAACGAGCTGTTTTAATGACTTATACTTAGACCTGATGTTAATTTTTTAAGGACACCTGCATCTTTCATTAATTGAACAAGCAACCACTTGACTGCAAGTGAATAATTAATTTAAAAGTCTGAAGAACAATATTCATTGTACCTTAGGAAATATTACTGAAAAGTTTCTGGTAAATCACTTGAAAAATAAGTAATCACATCTACTGATTTTGAGATGCCTTCTGCCTGTTGAGACACAGTATGTAAAGTAGATGTGCTCCTTTCTCTGCAGCTGGGATGACAGCAGCTCGGTTAGCAGTGGCCTCAGTGACACTCTTGACAACCTCAGCACAGATGATTTGAATACCACCTCATCTGTCAGCTCTTATTCCAACATAACAGCCTCTTCAAGGAAGAACACTCATGCCCAGGTGAGTAGCTTTGTTGCCATTTGTTGCAACACCCCCCAAGCATGCAGGATAACAAAAGAAAAAGTTTGGTATCAATGCCTCTACACAAATGGAGTATTCATATCTTACAAAATCCTTTATTACACCTGAATGCAAGGAGCCATAGACTCCATTGAGCCAACCTTGGGCTGTGAGCTGCCATTCCAAATTTCCTGCTCCCAGGGCATGTGTCACTGCTGAAGGTGCTGGCTGGCAGGACCCAGCTCTGCCCACCCTGGGGGAGCCCCCACTGGTCCCAGCCGCTGCTGCACCCTAATACAAAACAAACATAATATGATTGGATCTGTGATCATGGATTTCTTCTCACTTCAGCTCATTTGGAGTGTGTCTTTCAACAGGTAACACAATAAAAAATAATATATTTTTTGCTTTTTATGAGCTGAAACACATTAGGGAAGAAATATACAGTCTGTACTGTCCTTTGAAATGGCAGATTGTCTTCTCCCTGCTTAGGTCCAGCGATGAAAGTGTCAATGCAAGGTGACAATGCATAGTGTCAAAATAGAGCTCTTAATAGCATACAGCCACAAACTATATACTTTATACATATATGTGTCTGTGTATGTAAAGCTCTTGTGGCAGATGTCCAAGCATTTCTCCCTAGCTCCCCTCAAAATTGCAAGTGATAGAGAAATCAATACAGAATCCTTGCAGGACTTGGTTCCCTCCAAAAAAGAAATAAAACCAGAAAAGTTTGTCTCAATAGGAAAGTATTCTCTGCCATGTCATCTCCCGTTTACAAGCAGGGAACTTTGAGCCTGAACACTCAGCACAGGGGAAGAGTGGCTACCTCCAGTGATTTGATGTCAAGTACTCAGGACACAAGACTGACACTTCTGATTCCATTTAGACTCCTGCAGGCAGCAAGTGTCTGCAGTTCAGAGGTCTGTTTTGTCGATGTAGATTTCAGCAGACTCTGTGAGCAGGAGAAAAACACATATTTGTCATTTCCCCCAGACAGTAGGGAAATATGGTTACTTTTGAATGAAAATTACTTTAATCTTTAAACAGGACAGATACCAGACCAATGCTGTATTCATGAAAACAGAGTCACTCAAATGCAATTGTTCTTCAGCCCTTACCATTGCCTTTCCCACTCCATCAGGGACTCCTATGATTGCTAACTGGAGATCAGCCTCTTCCCTTCCACATCATCTATGATGGCCAGCTAGTTCTGGCTTACTTGTTCCACTGCATAGCCATCAGGATTGGGAAATCTCAGTCTGACTTTTTAACTCTTTGTAGTTTTGTTTTCATTTGGATTATCTCATGTTCTAGCTGCTCTATAATAAATTTCTGTTTTATTTGCAAATTGTTCAGCGATAGACAGAGATGCAGTGCATGTTCAAATTTTACTTTCATTCCAGAGTTTCTTTATACTATGAAGACTAGGCAAATACCTTTATCAGGTATGCCTTTACCAAGCACATTAAGCATAACTCGCTGTATTCCATGCTAGCTGGCAATCTCAGTCAGAAGCTGAGATGAACGGAATACTCATTTTCCCAGCTTTCTTTCAGGTCTTAGATATACTGCAACACAGAGATCCCTTTCTCAATCTTTTAAGTCATTGGAGCAGTAAGGGCTGGCTATAGGCTGAGACAGAAATTGCATATTTTGTTGTTGTTTTCTTATTACAAGAATTAAAATGGTGAAGAGAGGCTTTTAGAAAGTATTATACTCATTTCTTTTTAATTAAGCCATTTGATTTAAAAACATATGACTGTTTTCAGTCATTCATTTATGGTAAAATGTCTGTAAGCATGTTGTTACACTTTAAACATGTGGTAACAATAACTTCAATGAAAACTCACTTTTGAAGAACACTGCAATATTTTTGTAGATATTTGCTTGGGCTTTTTTCCCATTAATCCTTACCCATAGCACGTAATCTGTGCTAGCACGTCTAAAGCACATACCTAATTATGGAAACGTAGAGAGCTTTTACCTGTTGTACACCTCAGCTGACAAATATGTAAACAGGAACTGATTATTCTGCAGTCATGTGATCGGTATTAATCCTACTTACGGCAGCAGTGCCTGGGAAACAGCCACAGAGGGGTCTCTTTGGAGAAGGAGCTGTGACAAAACAGGATAATGAATAGCCTGCCCCTCAATGTGATCCATTTTGCAGCCCCTCTTAGGCTGATGATACCTGAGAGCAGCACCATATTTTCACTGTTAAAGAGTGGCAGAGGCAAGCAGGAGTGGTGAGAGCGTGATGTGCAAGTAAGGCTTTAGACTGAGGTCTGAAGTAAGCTGCAGAAAAACACAGAAGGAAGGGTTACACCAAACAGCCTATCAGCACAAGGAACACCAGTCATGTCAAAAAAAGAGGGTAGGGTCAGTCTCTGTTTCTATTTAAGCCACTTTCACAGCTTCTACATTGTCCTGTTGGGCTGCTCCTTCAGCACTCCCTTATCAGCATGCCTCAGGGAAAGCAGATGCCACAGGGGATTTAGGTCCTCACTGGTACATCCTCCACATGGCTCTGAGTTTCAGAGGGAAACTGATGGCCCAGCTGATGGCCTCCACAGCATGGATGAGTAGTGCTGGCATAAGCCTCTCTTCTGCTCTGTTAGCTGATATGGCCAGAGAGAGTTTCTTGTTGGAAGCAATTCATTTCTGTGGAGACAGACCAGTAGAAAAGCCATCAGCTGTAGCTTGAATAATTTTGGTGAAGATGCTATCCTTGTTCACTGGTGGTACAACATACTCTGTTCTGCCAGAGAAGTATTCCTAATCCAGCCACTGAAAGTCTTGGGTAGGAAAAGGCAAGAAGCCAGACTGAGGTGACTTTAGTAATAAATTCAGGAATTTACTCACCCAAGCTTTTAGTTAAAACCTCCCAGCACAGTGATTCACTTCTGAAATTCAGACTGAATTGAGGGACAATAGAGTATCACCACTGATAATTAGAGTGAATTACGTTTCACTTTATTATAATTTATCTATAAAGGAGAGGGATTAAATCTTTTGCAAATAAAAGAAACGTCATCCCCACATGGCTGTATTTTGTACATTTTTAAACTTTTGGAATCAGTATACTAATATTTTAGAAGGAACGTTTCTGTGCACTTGCTGCAAATAGACCAAATTCTCCTCCCCTACTATGATTTCTTAAATCAGCAAATAATGGAGATGCTGGGACTGACCATTTCTCACGCGAATCTCTTGTAGCTGAAGACAGACTCAGAGAAGCGCTCGGTCACAGACAGTGAAACTTGGGGCAGCACTGAAGAGCTGAAGAAGCCAGAGGAAGACTTTGACAGCAGTGTAGACAGCAGTGGCAAGTGGAAAGGCCTTCCCTCGGGGCTGTCTGAAGAGTCAGAGAAGGGGGGGCAGAAAACATCTCTCTCTGTGTCCCAGACCGGATCTTGGAGGAGAGGCATGACTGCACAAGTAGGAACAGCTCAGTCCAGGCACAAAGCAGGAACAAGTGCACTCAAGACCCCAGGTAGGAAACTTCCGTAGCTCAGATTATAAGGGCGTTAAAATAATTGATGGATGTTATATATGTATACGTACTATATGCATATTGTTCTCTCCTCCCATAAATGACTGCAAGCTCAGATTGTAACATTATAATAACTTTTTCATTTCTCTGTTAGTTTGCTACATGCATAATAATAATTTATTAAGTACACATGGGTGCATCCATAACAAAAACCATGATTGCATTTTATTGTGCTACCATCTGTGTATGTCAATATTATTAATTCTTAGAAATATGTTTGGGCTCATCTGTGCCTTTTCCATATTCTCTAGAAAAGCTTACCTTTGATAATTCAACATATGCATAGAAATGGCCAGATATTAGAAGCTGAGTCAAAAAGATTTAATGTTCAAGGGAAGGGACTGCAAATGATATTTTTAGTTATTTCTGAAGTAAAGCTGAATTATCACATTCCCCATACTATGGGTGTTCTACAAACCACTGTTAAGCAATAAAAATTGTAAAAAAAAAAGTCTTTTTACACACTTTCAGTGCTAAATGCCCTCTTACCTAATTTTGGAAGGCCTCTCAGAAGTAATAACCATTTCTGCAATCTATTTTTGAAGCAAAAAATCCAAAACTGATGAAAGAGATAATGATTAAGACCATCTAATCCTGATCCATCATTTTACTAAGGAAAGGTGTATTCTCAGTAGAATGTTTTCTGGAGCTTTTTCATGCCCTGACAAAACAGTGCACACTTCAATCCCTAGCTGTAAAGGCAACTAACAAAGATCTCCTCAGAATAAATTCCTACCCTTTGTGAACCCATTTTGTTTCTTTGCAGTTTGGAACTGCTAAACATTGATCACTCTCTGGTCTGTGAGATTCCTGAGGAGCACTGCCGTGGTGGTCATATGGATACAGAAATGATACCCCTCTAATAGCAATTAAAAATTGAGATATTAAAAGGCTTGCTGCACACCAAGCTAAGTTTTCCAGATCTGTTTTGCTCAAGGTGTGATCAGGCAGCCGCTGTGCAACACAGAATTGAGGCCTTAACTGCTAATGAGCTGTATGTTTGCTGGGTCAGAGTCTGATCTGTATCATAGCATGTGCATCTGTCTGTGTAGCAAAAAATGTGTGCTGGATAAAAACATGAGTGGAGTTACTTCGGCTTTGCAGGAATTACTCTTTATTACATTTTAGTTTCTTAAGAGAAATTCGGTCATCCACCTCCAAAGCTTCTGTAATTACTTCAAGAGTAAACTAAAAAACCTTGGTATGTTTTAGGAGTTATTAGTGGTATACAATAAATGCTTTGAGATAAATTAGAATTGAAATGGCAATTTTTATCTATTTGTAAAACAGGAAGAGGGTACTTTCTGGTAGAGCAGAACAAGTTACTTCAACCTTTCTCCATGTTACAATAAAGTTTTAGAAAATATGGAAGAAACGTATACGTATATGTTATATAGTAACAAGCCTACACAGAACTGAAGAAAACCTCTCAAAAAAACCAAACATCTTGAGAAGACATCAAGGACATGACAAAGACTAATTAATTTGTGTAATTGATATTGTTACAGATCAAGACAATTCATTCCATAACATAATCTCTCCCTGATAATTCTGTGTAGCTAAAACCAGAACAAACTTAGTCTTACACTGAAAAGATGTAATCAGTGAAAACCAAAGAACTCTATAAGTACCACTAATTTCTACATGCATAATTGATGTCATACTTCAGGAGATATTACATATTATGTTTTATTTTCAAGTATTATTTCTTTCATATAGAAATGCTGTTAACAGAAAAAAAAATTGGTCAAAATTCCTTACAGTTGATTCAAGATAATTTTCCACAACTACGTTATCCACCTAAATATGAAACTGGAAGTTCTCACTGGAATTTCAAGCTTTTAATACTTTAAGCTTACCTGTAATATGTCATACCTGCTACAGATAGCTGATCAGAGACTAAAGACCAAACTGATCTGTTTCCTTAGGGGAATCCTATTTGTGTTTTTTTTCATTTTGAAAGTGTAATTATACAGTGTTGAAATTAGATATTTAGACTTTGCAGCTTAAACACAAGTGACCTTTTCAAATATGCTCTTACTTAGGAAAAACCGATGACGCAAAAGCTTCGGAAAAAGTGAAAACTCCCCTGAAAGGAGCCTCCATACAGCGATCTCCATCTGATGCAGGAAAAAGCAGCGGTGATGAAGGGAAAAAGCCTCCCTCTGGCATTGGGAGATCAACTGCTACAGGCTCGTTTGGATTCAAGAAGTCTGGGTTGGGATCTTCTACCATGATCACCACAAGTGGAGCGACCATCACAAGCGGGTCAGCAACGCTAGGAAAAATGCCAAAATCTTCAGCCATCAGTGGGAAGTCCAACGCGGGGAGGAAGACGAGCTTAGATGGTTCCCAAAACCAGGACGACGGCGTCCTGCATGTGAGCTCAAAGACGACTCTGCAGTACCGGAGCCTGCCTCGCCCGTCGAAATCCAGCGGCAGCGGGATCCCCGGCAGGGGCGGCCACCGCTCCAGCACCAGCAGCATCGACTCCAATGTGAGCAGCAAGTCTGCGGGTGCTGCTGCCACCAAACTGAGAGAGCCAAGCAAGATTGGGTCTGGGAGGTCCAGCCCTGTCGCCATCAACCAGACTGACAAGGAGAAAGAGAAAGTGGCTGTGTCAGATTCTGAAAGCGTCTCACTGTCCAGCTCTCCTAAATCCAGCCCAACTTCAGCAAGCGCCTCTGGCACGCCAGGACTTAGACAGCCAGGATCCAAATACCCAGATATTGCTTCCCCCACGTTTCGAAGGTTAGTGCATTTCTATGATTGCCTGAAGTTGCAATATATAAAGCAGAGATTTTCAATATGTTGCAGTACTGTGCAAAAAGCCTTTTCAGGGAATATTTTGCCACAAACAAATCAAGCACAGGAAAGTAAAAGGGCAGCATTTTTTTTGTACAACACAATTATTTCTTTGTGATTTTAAGACTTTCTCAGGCTTGAAATGGCTGCTCCTTGAGGTTTAAGCGTTTTAGGTACATCCCCATAACCATGGTTTGAAGCTTAGAAGGTGGACTCACTGATCCTTGTGGGTCCCTTCCTACTCAAGATATTCTGTGATTCTAAGTTCAGCCACATATGCAGTTTCTTCTCAGTACTGTGGTAAACCCCGAAAGGGAAGAAGGACACTGTGTTCAGGCACATTCTCTTAATAGATCAGGCATTGCCATATTCTGGATGGAGAACTGAAGAGCTCTTTAAATTATAAAGAGTTAGATTTGCTTTCCCATTTTTGGCAGCTCCAGCTACAAACACTTCATTATCTTAGCAGCTTCGCTTTATTTTTTGACACAGGCATTGGCAAGGCTAAATTTCAATTGTAAATGCTCTATTGTAACATTTCTGGAAGTATAAATCTGGATGAGTGCTCCATGAATTGGGATGGAGCACTTTCACTGCTGTAGAAAAAGCCAATTGTGCCCTCTTGTGCCTACTTACCAAAACAGCAGCTCCAGGCAGCTGGAGAGCTGCAGCTTAGTTTTGTGGGCTTGTTAAAATGTAAAACGGATTCTTATCTTATTAGACATGCTTACTTTACATCATGATAAATTTTGCATTTATTTACCTTTAATTTATAAGCTGTACATTAAAATGTTAAAATATTTCCAGAAATACATCAAAACATCACATGATCTTTTAGTTCAAATTTTGGAGGACTTGCAGTTTATTTTTTCATCATCACCACAGAATTTTCATATCTAGAATTGCTGCAAGATGGTATGTGAAATACACTTTTATCATTCCTTCCCTTGGAGACAAACTGAGCCCATTTAGCCATAGTGCAGTTTATTCTGTCTGAGTGGTTACTACATGAGTGATGACCACATGACCATCTGTGCAAAAAACCAAGAGGGGAATTTTGCACAAATACTTAGATGTTCATAAAACTATGAAGGATTTTGCAAGTGTTTGTTGCAATCATTTAAGCAGATTTGAGAAGTTGAGGAGTTTAAAAGCTAATGACTTGGCAATTCTTAATTACTGAATTTGGTTGAAGGTGTAATTTGTTTATGAACTAATAAGACAAAAATGTGATTATTTTACCTCTCTCTGGGAGGGTCTCTGTGCAAAGAGCACATCTGAATAGGAGTGAATAAGAGCGGTTACTAAAGAAACAAACCGTGATTATTGTGCTATGGTTAAGTGAGTTTAAATTTGCGCTGCGATTGATCAGCTAGGTAGGCGTGATTTTCGTGGCAGTAATTAAAAATGTGTAGTTTGGCTCTTAGGATGTTGCGCCGTGAATGTTTAATGCGGCTATCAGTTTCTCTAAAGCTATTTGTTTTACATTTAGGTTGTTTGGTGCCAAGGCAAGTGGTAAAGCTGCCTCTGCACCCAGTACTGAAGGTGTGAAACCCACATCGGCAATGCCCAGCCCTAGTACCACATTGGCACGGCAAGGCAGCCTGGAATCGCCATCCTCGGGCACAGGCAGCATGGGCAGTGCAGGTGGGCAAAGTGGTAGCAGCAGCCCCCTCTTCAGTAAACCTTCGGACTTAAATGCAGATGTTGTAAGCTTAAGTCACTCCCTGGCTTCCAGTCCTGCCTCAGTGCACTCTTTCACATCAGGTGGTCTTGTGTGGGCTGCAAACCTGAGCAGCTCTTCAGCGGGCAGTAAGGACACACCAAGTTACCAGTCCATGACTAGCCTTCACACCAGTTCCGAGTCCATTGACCTTCCTCTTAGCCATCATGGCTCTCTCTCTGGACTGACAACAAGCACTCAGGAGGTTCAGAGCCTGCTCATGAGGACTGGAAGCGTCAGATCTACTCTTTCGGAAAGGTGAGCTTGCCTATAGATATAGTGACCACGAAATAAGTGAGAGGCAAAAGGACAGGAGCCAAAAAAATAAACCCTCCACCTGTTTTGCTAAAGGGACACTTTTTAATTAGCAGCTGAGTCCTTTATGTAATAAAAGGAAGGAAGAAAAGAGAGCTGAAAGGCATTGTAATGTGGAATCAACTGCCTTTTAAGGTTTTACAAGCACTTTTTCTATCTCTAGAAATTTTTTGGGTTCCCTTGTTCTGGGGACAATGAGAGAAAAGGGGGAAAATTGTCTAATTAAAGGCAGGTGTAAACAGCCAAGAGGCAATAATGATTCCTGCATGCTGGATCCACCTGCTGTCCCAGCATTTGGCAGTTCCAAAGCAAGGAAACCTCCAGCTCTGGGACCCCAGCTTTTCTCTTCCCACGAGCTCAAAGCACAGGCAGAGCTGGCGTGTCCTGGTCTTAGCTGACCAGTCCTGCTTTAAAATACTCAGTCTTCATAAGTTTCTTCTTACATGGTGAAAATCGTTACGCAGATTCTTACTGAAGTGCAGTTTCACTGGCAGGGAGACAGTTTACAAGATGATTTCCTTGCTATATGGCCAGTCCTGGCAAGTGCCCGGAACAGACAAAGAAATGCAAGAAAAGGTTTTTCTATTTTTTTTTCTTTTCCTTTTTCTTTTTTTTTTCTTTTTTTTTCTTTTTTTGTGTGTGTGTGTGTGTGTGTGTGTGTGTGAAACATTTATTTGGCTCTTGTAGGAGAGAAAAAAATAACCTTTGCTAGGCTCTAAGTAACTTCCACTTCCCATGAAAATTTTCAGGATTTGACAGTGAAACTTACCTCACATGGGGACTGTAAAATCAATATTAAATACTTAATTAGCCTTTGATTCAAGAAAGAAAACTTTACTGAATCAGTCAAAAATATTTTAAACTTAATTAGTTGTTTAACATCACAAACATTTTAAGGAGAAAAGACCTTTAACATACATAATTTCAAGTATTTTTGCCCTTTGTATAAACTCAGAGATTTTTCGATACCCACCTTTGCATAGAAGGAATTCACTTTCAGTAAGCCAGCATTAAAAAAAAACTCATAATAAAAACCTTGAGAAATCTAGATGGAAACTTTTCATAAATTTCATTTTCTTATGTTACATTCATAAGTATTACTATATCAGCTAAAAATCATACCTCTTACTAATATAATTACAAATTATATTACTATTCTATACTAATATACTATATTATTTTAAAAATTATAAAACTGACTTATGTACCAAGATAATGTATGCTAACAATATGTAGTACTGTTAACAGTACAGTAGTTATAAATACACTGATACCTGAGCAATTTGTAGTTTGCACTGTGCCTTTAATTTTTAAGTAGGAATTTGAATTTGTTTACTATTAACTGAATGTGACAATACTTCTTAAAAGGTCAGTTATTAATACTTAGCTTACAAAATCCTTCACTGCCATATATATGGATGGTGAGATCAATAGACTGATATGGATGAGTATGAATTTATGCCAAAAATTATATTGATACACAGGATCTTAAATATCACGTTTCAAAAACTAATGGCTTGGCAGAAGTTTCTGAGCAACCCCACTGCTAATACTTTATGTATTTGTTCAGTGACTTAATTTCAGTGGTTCCAAATCCTTTGCTGTTGGCAGTATTTTTAAGTTTCAGATTTGTCCATATGGGGATATTATGATTGAGTCCAGAAAGAGCCATTGTTCATGTTGATATGGCCTCAAAACAAATACATGTACCTAGAGTAAATGGTGTCATTTCTTGAATTACAGCCCCAACAGTGTTTTTGCAGTTAGATTTTTCTGAAAGGTCTGATACAAGTGCTGAGTTTCTAACCTCTTTTATACATTAAAACTTACATGTAGCAAAGTATTTTTTCACAACAAAAGCATTGATTTGCAACATTGGAGACAGATATATTTGGCAGCAGATTATGTCCTTTTTTTCTTTGTAATCTCATATTTGAAATGCCTTTGACTATACTAATTAAAGCATGGCATAGCATAAAAATTGTCTGCAAGGAGGTTTTTTCTTCAGTCACCTTAGAGTTTGCAAAAGGCTGAATCAGCAGTCCTTGTAATCAGATGTACTAATATAATGTAGGAACAAAATCAGAAAGACCCAAGTGCACGATGAGGTACAACTAGCAAGCAACATACAGTCTTATGCAGAGAAACTGCAAGAAAAAGTGACAGAGAGGAGAGAGCTAATGATAGAGGATATTTATGGATTTGTTGCATTGAAGCATTAGCTGTAATTTGGTGAATAAATATCAGTAATGACAAGCATACTAAGACGAGGAATAGGTTAAAGATATCTTCAGTTTACTGGTCCTGATGAACTTTTCATTTCCCTGCTTCAGACACAGCCTGAAAATCCTGCAGTCATTAGAATTGGAGAAAAGTTTTCAAAGGGTCTGTGCTGAGGAAAGAGTGAGGAGGAGGGCTGGGATGGAGGGTGAGGGGATTACAGGAAGGCCAGATTGTCTGGAAAAATATATAAGATATTAAACAAAATAGGTTAAGTAACAGATAAAATGGGATTAGCCGTTAACAGTCTTTTAAATAATAAAGACTAATTTAATTCATGTGCAAGAAAACATGCTCTCTGAATAGCGGAAAAATAGGAAATGCAATAAAAATCCTGAATTTACTGAAGCTTTAAGTGCTATTCCTAATAACACTCTCTTTAGTTGGTAAAGAGTTACCGAAGATGAGTGAGCAAAGGCGTATTAGTCTGAAGGGATATAACAGGGCAGGATATATTTGCATAGACACACAATGGAAAATAGTGAGGCTCTCTTGCAGAACTTGTGTGCAGAGTTGTAGTTGCTGGGACAAAGCATTTTGAAAATGAAAATACTGCATGTAAGTCTTAGAAAGTAGCTGTCCCATTATATTTTTTCATATTAAGGCTTTAACTTGAGACTTTAGGATGTCAAGTTTTAGAAAATAACAGCTGGAAAGAACACAGAAAATAAGAACAAAATCTCGGGGTACATATGTGTTTTCAGTGAAGGAAAGTAGCCCTCGACTGCCTCCAAAAAAGAGTCACCTTTCATGGAGACAGCAAATCTGCAAGGTCTCTGCTATATTTGCCCACCTATCCCTCCAGACATGATCAGGCACTGCCCACAGTTTCAGGCTACCACTGAGTGATGGTACAGCATCAACATGGAGCTGCCTGACAACTCCTGGAGTGAAACATCAAAGTTTACTCCAGCTAAATTCCGCATCATTCAATGAGATTCTGTTGCATTGTAACAACCAGAAAATAGACTCTGTAAAAGCAAGCAAACTGTTTTCTTTTTCAGAAGGAAGGCAGATTTTACATCTCTGGTTTTGCTGGTTTTGCGCTAGCAATATTTAGAAAAGTGTAATTCTACTGTCATAGTAGTTACCTCCCTATAGGGAATCACACTTATATTTTACCTTACAGCAATTTAGAGGGATTAAAATAATCATGCAGGTACTTTTACTCTAAAATAAAAAACATCTTATGGGGTTAATTGAAAATATTAGTGCTTTAGTTGTAAAATTTTCCAGGTGGGCACATCACCGATAGTTCTTTCAAACCCTTAATTGCTGTTGAGCATTGCGAATTTGTAACTTTCTTCTGCTTAATCTGAAGGACACAGCAAGGAAGGCATAAAAATGCAGAGATAGAGAAGTGTAAACAGTGGTCTGATCAGTAATAATAGCTGCATTTTAAGATAAGCAGAATGGAAGTGGTTTTTAGTTACATGACTGGCTTTCTCTAGTTTGCTTTGAAAGATTTTTTAGTTTTAAATGCTATGAAAGTGCATTGAAATCCACTTAAGCCCTTCAAGACTTTCAATTATTTTAAATTATCAAAATCGATAGTTGTGATTTTAAGGAGTGAAACAGTGCATCATGTATCACATTTTCTTATATGCCTAGCCTTTTGTAGAAACTAATTTGTAAGACCCATATCAGCTTGGCCCAGCCTGTCATGAAGTCTCTAGTTTTCTCTTAGCTTCCAATAACTTGTTTTATTCCCTAGCAGCTCTGAAAGAGTTACATGTAGCTCAGGGATATGCTATTATGGCCTTTTCCCAAGATAACCTCATCACCAAGGGCAGGTAGGAAAATGAGGAATGTAAGGCTTCCTGTAATTTCCCTCATAGAAGTTACAGTCAGTTTCAGCTGTGTAAAATAAACAAAAGAGAATGAGATACAGTGGGCTTGAGAACATCAGCCTACATCTTCATTCATGTTTTTGCAAGATTGCTTTTTCCAGTTTACATGGCAAAGGAAAATACCTGGAATATTATTATATTCTCATCCTCACTTTATATTGGTCTATGTCCATGTATGCATTGCTTCTCTCAGGAAAGGACTGTCTTTATTACCATTATCAACTTTAGAGATGTGAGGTAAATTAAGTTCTGTTTACCAAAAGTCCAGTTTCTGTGGAAGCAGTGAGCCCACCTTTTGGTGGATGAATGATTTCAGATATTAAAAAGATAAGGGCAGTTATTGGTCTGAAGTAATAGTTACGTGAAACCATGCTTAATGGTTTCATACAATTATCTGAAATCTAGGAGCATCTTTGTAAGCTTTATTATTTTAAAAACACACAGTGGGCATTTGCTGCACTCACTTTAATGCAGTTGCAATAACTCCATGTTTGTGTTGAAGAATATTCATCCTTATTTCATTTGATCATCTGAACTCAAAAGATTTTTGGAAAATCCTATAATCATTCTTAACCTACTTATATGACTGGCATGCCTTTTGGCTTGTGGATTGGTTTACAGGAGCACTGATTCCTTTATTTTTAGATAATGTGCTGTAGATTTGAAATACATGTATCTCTGAGTTGAAGTAATATTGGAAAATACATTTTTCATTTGGACTTTTAAGTGTTTGCGTAAGAAACTGGTGTTATTATCATGTTTATTCATCTTGAAATATAGAGGTGCATAAAGGTAAATAAAGGAACATCAAGGCCTCATTTTTTCTTCTGTGAAGAAAAAAAAAAGTGAATCATTCATCCAAATTTATATTTTCTTTTTGCCAGCCATTCTAGGTCCTGCTAGTTATGCTGAGAGCAAAATGCTGAAAATACAGTCCTCTGTCTGACATGGGGCTACTTTCACATGGACTGTGCTGAAATATTGCTAATTTTCTCCTTCCATTTGCTTTCTCCAAACGCAGAATGAGGCCCTTTATTAAACTAGTGAAATTGTCCATAAAACTTCCTGCTGGTGAGAGTAGTTTGCTTCCATGTGCCCAAGCCCTGATAGTAATGCATTGTCCATGCCAACAGTGTTTTCACTGCCTTTATCTACTAGGTAGATGAAGGATACATGACAGTAGGATTCCCATCCCCCACAGCACAATTGGAAGCTCCTTTAATAAGGGTAGCAAGTGTCCTAACTTACTGCTGCTCTCAGAGGTGTGATTATGATATGTAATACAGATGCTTTCAAAGGCCATTTTGCCATTTAATCCATATGGTGACACTAAGCTATGTTCTAAAGGGAGAAAACTTCACAATACTTGATGATAACTAGTTCAAACCACACCAACCAGAGACCTTATTTACCAAGACCTTATAGTGAAATGCTGAAATGACACTTGGAAGAAGGGCTAGTGGGTGCTCTTCTAGTGATGTGGTTTAAATGAGGAAAACTCCATACATATATTTTGGGTAATCAGCCACTCTGACACTTTGTGGGCAGGAAAATGGAACAATGTTGCTCTGGTGCCACTTTTCATTGTCCCCACCATTGCCTCACCATGTGAGCCTCTCAGCAACAGAAAGCCAAGTGTCTGAATCTTTAGGACATATTTCTACATGCAGAGCTGTCATTTGGCTTCTGGCAAGGCCATGCTGCCTCTTAGCAGGTGCCACAACCTTCATTTCTTTTGGAAATCTATTGCCTTATGATAGGCAACTGTGAAAAATAAAGATTCATACTGTGACCATATGATTCTCACAGAGATTGCAGAGCAAAGCTGTAGAAAGGTTAGACATGGTAAAGAAGCACTTCTTTCTGACTTGGTCAGTCTCCAAATTACTATTGACCCAGCCCAGAGCATGTCTAGATGAAAAATGAATGTGCAGCAGTCCACATCCTGTTGTTCCCTCCAATGAGTAAAGGATTTATCATGAAAGTTATATTAAAAAGCATTAAATGACCTTCTGTTATGCACACAAACCTAGAGCTTTAAAATTTGTAATTCTGAATAGTCCTGTTTATTGTATGTCCTTAGGGATTTTTTTTGTTTTAACAGCGTGCAGCTTGACAGAAATACACTACCCAAAAAGGGATTAAGGTATATATATTTTTTTTGAGCATGACTGCTGCTTTTCTATTTTCCTGTAACCTTTTCTATGCTGCCTTTATTTTTCTTTCTCCTTTTGTTGATCCTGTTTACAACAGAGTTCTTGGAATTTTGATTCAAACCAGAAAATGTAAATTTTAACAATGGACTTTTTGTTTCTATGTCTGCCTAAGGAATAAATCTTCTTTCAATATATACCATGGAAAGTAAATACTATTAGGGATCATTTCCTTATGCAACGAATCTTAAAAGGCATTGAATCCTGGAGAGCTAAAAGAGACAGAACAAGACATTTATGCAATTCAATAGGACTAATTATTGAAAACATTATGGAGAAGAACAAGGTTTTAGAGGTGGATCTGACTTTGGACCCATGAAAACACTCATACAATTTGAACTGGAGAGCTATTAAAGGGTAGGGCTAGGAAATAATAATTTTACTATCCAAGATTTGTAAGTATAGAATGTGTGCTGCTCCACAGAGTATTCTTGGTCCTTATCCAGCAATACACCGAGTCCAGCTTTGCTACTAACTCTTCACTAAATTCTGTCTTCGTCACAGAAAACAGAATTTATCCACCCTCTTCTCTCCTCCACGGTGAAAAGAGCAGATCATTAGGTAACTTGGCTGGTCTCATGAGGCATGGAATCCCATCTCCCCAACCCAGGAAAAAGATTTGGCAAGCATGGATATATGTGCATGCACACAGACACTCTGCATGCAGCTTTCCAATAACCGAAATTACACAATTAAATCTCATGAGTAATGAGTAAATATTTATGAAATTTTAAGATAGTGCTAAACTATCATCACTATAATTCACCTTCTGACCTTCTGCACTAGCTGTTCCTTAATAAGAATTTAGTGAAATTGTCTATCATCACAAAACAATCACTTTGAATTTGGAGAGAATGGAAAATGTAGAAGACATTAAAGGCATAAAGGGAACCCTGTGAGGATACAATGGGATGATTGAAATTGGTGAGTGTACAGCTATAATGGTGGCTGAAAGCTGAAAGTGAATTGGAGTGGGAAAACTGCTTATAGGCATATAAGAATGATCAGTTAGCCCAGGGGAAAAAAAATCAGTTTGATTTAATGTGCAGAGATCCCAGTCCAAAACTCAGATGCCAAATTCTCATTTTGCCATCTTTCCAATCTGATAACCACTCAGTAACTCTGTGCTCTACCACAATTACAGGCAAAGATCATAGCTGTCTTTTTGAAAGGAGAGAGGAAGTAAATATTTATATAAGGACAAGATGGTTTACTGCTGTAAAGTATTGTACAAAATCCCAAGCACAACACAAGAATTTACATGTCCATTTAATCTTCTCTCTAAGCAGAAACACTTGTGCCTCACTAGCCTGAAGCCAGAATATCAAAAGCTCTTTCTGCTCTGCTATTTTGGGGAACACTGATGGCTCATGACAGTAGCAAAGAAGGTGTTCATTTCTCAGCAGGATATTATCTGAATAAAGCATACTATTTCAGACATTGCTAAAAACAAAACTCTTGATTGACACCCACACTGTCTGCACATTTAATGTTTAATCACTGCCAGAATTGCCCTCCTTCCAGCTCAGCCAAGGCTGGACCAGTGAGTTACCAGTTCTCCCTCTTAGTCCAGTCACACTGCACTCGTTTTATTGGTTTACTAGGAAGCAGTTGATTAATTATTTGATTGCCAAACTTCTTCCTTCCAGAGAGCTTGTTTCTACTGATTGTTTATTTTTCCTGTCCCTTTCCCTCGCCTCAGTTTGGGGCAGGACACAATGTCAGGTAGCATTCAGAGCAGCAGACCACGTGCATATGACCATGAGTAACTGTCATTACCAGTGCAAACTCCTTTTTCAGACTTGTTGATCTGTTTCACTTCTGTTGTCTAATCAATTGCCCACATGATGTGTGACAGATGTTATTTTGTAAGTGGCTACTAACGTTCCTTGGCTTCTATTCTGCCCATTCCCCATCCTAACTATACATCTTCCAAGCTTTTGCATCAACCTGTGTGCTTCCAATAGCTTTGAAGTCCTTTTCTGTCAGCTCAGTTGTCTGTCTGCTATGGTTTATCATCCTGTCTCTTCAAAAGAAGGGAATGCTGTTTTCGGGAGGGGGATGAGGAGTAAGGGGGGTTCAAGTCCTGTGTGTTTTCGGTGTAATCTAATGGTGAATTGTACCTAGTTAAAATCTCTGGTGACAATTGCTTGACTGGACTTGATGTTTTCCTAGGGATTTGGTCCATCTAACTGGTGAAGGTATTTATGTGGCAGCTGTTTCTTTCTAAGACATCACCATGTCATTGTCTTGAGCATGTCAGCTGTGGTTTTTCAGATACACGCCATCATCCCGGCAGACAAGTCAGGAGGAAGGCAAGGAATGGCTTCGCTCCCATTCAACAGGAGGCCTGCAAGACACTGGCAGTCAGTCCCCGCTTGTTTCTCCTTCAGCTATGTCTTCATCTGCAACTGGAAAATACCACTTTTCCAACCTGGGTAAATGCTCTTCACTGTTTCTCCTCCTCTGTAACAGAACCAAAAATTCAACTGTACATATTTCTTAGTCTGCCAGACGGGGTAGTTTATTAACATCTTCATCACCGTATTGTTGTACCTCGCTAATGAGAGGAATCTTATGGTGCTGTTAGTGAAGTGGGGCAGGGTACCACCTATTTTGCACAGAGTAAAAAAAGCACAGATTCTTTATGGCATGACCGAGGAGATAAATTTTGAGGGAGAGCTGGAAATTAGCTTCTAGTTCAGAGCTGTTCATTTTTTAGGTTTCACAGCCAGTAGTATTCTTTCCAGTGATTTTAGCAAATATCAGAAACTAAACATTGCATTTTTCCTACATATAGGTTTGCTTTGAGATAGCCTTTTCAACGTGTTTCAGTAGCTGGACCTGGCTGTAACTGCTCTGGGCCCAATCCAAATCCTAACCTTGAATGCAATATAGTATTTTGGGATGTGAGTCACATTGCAGTTTTATTTGATTACTAACCAAGGCTTAGATTTGGTTCTTCTGAATATTGTTTCAAATTAATCCAACTCAAGTTTATTTTTTATAGTATTATTTATTTCTTTAATTCTGAATAAAAACCACTTATTTCCACTGTACTTGACACAGACCTAGGTTCACAATGAGCTTTTTATGATTTAGGCCCCTACTGAGGAATTACTAACATCCTTTGAAGAATTAACACTTCCATCTCTCTGTCACAGCTTATAGCATCTATAGGTTATGATCACTCAAAAAAAATTTGATCAGACATACACATGTTAGTCTTTATTACATACAGGAAAAGAAGTTGAGCTGAGCTCAAAAAAATGAAATGAAAAGCTCAAAAGCTAAGCTCAAAAATGAAATTGGATCATCTCTGAAATTTTTAAAAATTAAATTGGATCCTCGCTAAACAAGCCACTGCTTTGAATTTTCCTCCTGTAATTTTAGACACAGCTCTTTGTAAACAGTGTTTTTTCACTATATTATTTTCTGTTTACAATTATCTCCTTAAATTTTTGGGGTTCTTGTGGACTCACAATAGAGAGAAATAAGATCGTGGGGTTTAAAATTTATTTTTTCATTGTCCTTTGCTTTACTTCAGTTTTCCTAGCCCTACGGAATAATTTGTTCTCACAACACAGCTGTTCTGGTAGTTTATAACTTGGGACACATCTTGGATGATCTAAAATGAAAGTCCAAATACTGAGGCTGAATTTGGCTTGACAGCTAGCTTTTTCTTCTAGGCATTGAGGTTGTGTGGTCCATGGGAACCATAGCCAGTTCCTTCCTACTGGCAAAAGAACTTTGTGAAAGCTTAAAATAGGTTCATCAACGCTGTACCTGATTTCAACCATGTCTGACTACACCTGTTTAGTAGGATGAGATTCAACTGAGGCCTGTGCATGAGTATTTAACCTAATATAGTGGTAGGTTCTTCTGAAAATCAAAGGATAAATGTCATGCATATGCAAATAAACTTTGGCCTTAACAGCAGTCACTAATACAGGTATATAACTATAAAATACAGATACTGATTGATTAAAAGAGCTGCTTCTAAAAATAGTTATGACCTCTTATTCCTTTTAAACTTTTAATTCTCCCCCGTCGATTTTCTGTCTTGGGCTGCCAAAGGGTGTTCAGACACCAGTGTTAGTGTTACCATGTGTTTTACAGGATTAATGTGATCCAGCTCCAGCTCCTTTGATGCCATCTGCTCCACCTTTTTGTTGAAGCTTTAAATGTAGGAATAAAAGCCTTCCATTTTCTCAACAGCATGAAGTCCACCTAACCGTGCTAGTCCCACATTACAATTTTGTGCAGAAGCAAAATTCACTTAACGGAAACGTGCTTCATTAATAAAGCTTTTTATTCCAGTGAGTCCAACCAACCTGTCCCAGTTTAACCTTCCCGGACCCAGCATGATGCGTTCAAACAGCATCCCTGCACAAGACACTTCTTTTGATCTCTATGATGACTCCCAGCTGTGTGGCAGTGCTACGTCCTTAGAAGAGAGACCACGAGCGATCAGTCATTCGGGTTCATTCAGGGACAGCATGGAAGAAGGTAAGACTGAGTGACTACTTAGGTTGGCAAACACGTCCCAAAATAGATGTCCAAAGCATAGTAAAAATTTTAAATATTTCTTCTGCACCCTGCACCACAGAAACTTAAATGGTTTTGTGGAGCTTTTATTAATCCTGTTGAGTTGGACTCACAGGCCTTCCTTATCCTAAAACATGGAAGGTATTACTTTCACCCAGTAATAAGCAGTGCTGTATGTATCTCATACATGGACAAATTCTCTATCAGAAATTTTGGAGAAAAGGAAGCCATTCTTGGAAAATTACTCTTTTTTCCTCTAAATCCGAAATGTCTGAACGTACCCTGACTACTGTTTCTCTACTTTCTCAGTCCTACTTCTGTGCTTCCTTTTTTTTCTCCAAACACCAGTGCTACTTAACATTTCCTTTCTTTTGTAGTCATTTAAACTCCCCACTTTCCTACAGACTCCTACACCATGTGAATTTCTGTATTGAAATTCTGTAATTTAAACTGACCTCACTACTTTATGCAGATTATTACTGTCTGCTTTCTTTAATGCTATCTGCCACATCTGGAACTGGGTGAATTTTTTGGTTTGGTTTTGGGTTCTGCTCTTTTTCATCCACACAGAAACTGACAAATCCTTATTAAATGCACTGTCATATTTTCTTCTGACTAACATTTCTGGTAAATCTGATTATTTGCAGAATTCCCAGGAGTGCAAAGTCTTTAAACCCTTTAATTAAACAAAAAAAGACTACTGAAATTCCATGGAATTCATTCTATAACACTCATCTTTTTTACTGCTAAGTGATGACAATGTAAATTATCTTTATAATAGGCAAATTTAAAAAGTCTTGCCTGAGCCCCAAAGGTCACAGTTACAAGATAAAAGGGGGAAGAAAAGTCCTAGATAAAACAACAGACAAATAATACTTCTACTTTTTGGTTCCTTTTCTATGTATTTTAGAGGATATATCAGGCAGACATCTGGGTGTGTAATACTAGCAGTAGGGTGCAGGACAACTCAAGCTGTGAGTTGTCAGCACAGAGAGGATGGCTGACTGCACAGAAGAATATCACATAATTCAAGGACAGAGCTGACTACAGACCCTTTGCTGAGGAACAGAATTATCAAAGGAAACACTGGAAGAATAATAGAGAAAACAAAGCAATTTATGCATAGAAAAAGAGATGTTAAATGTAGAATTTCACTAATGGGCCACCAGTGGGCTTGATGAAAGCTTTTTCATTGGTTATGTTTCATATCCAGCTGGAGTGATCAACCTGAGTAAATGAAAGTCAAAGCAGCAGTAATAAACAGTTTTCAGCAGTTTAAGATCTTTAGAGATTAACATGAAATTATGCTGTTAGAAGGTCAAATGTATTTTAAGATAGGAACTCTGAGGAAGGCTAAAGTGAAACAAGTGAGGTAGTGCATAGAGCCACTGTGTATGAATGCAGAATGGCAGTTTAGCTGAGACATTTAAACCAGAGACTGAAAATCAAACATACTTTGGAAGCCACTCCATTTCAATGGTCAGTGTATCACACTTCAATAAGTACAAAACTAGATAAAAAGTCCATTTGGCTAGTCCAAATATTCTTGTAGTGTCTGTTTTTTTCCACAGGTAGCTATTAAAGCAAAATATTTTTTTTATCAAACCCTTTCAAATGATAAATATAAAAAACATTTCTTGTGAAACAAAAATAAAAAGAGGTAATGAGATAAATTATCTTTTTTGAAATTATCTGTGGGCATAGCCTTTCTCAGGAGAGTCATTAGAAGCAGAAGGGGCAATTTTTTTTTTACAGTTTTAGTCTTCATTTGCCATTTCCAGGTAGGCCAGAAACCCCATTTCTTAAAGCACAGCCCTGCAACATTCGCTCAATGCTCTTGAGGCTGACTCCACTGAGGATTAGGGGAAATATGGCACTACCCCTCACAGTTATCCCTTACCCTGCACTACAACTACACGGATCAGCACTTCTGAGGAAAGCTTGGGAGCTCACCCCATGGAATGGGAACTGTTTTCCAAAGCACAGGCTCTTACTAAAATCATTTGCTCAGCTTAGGACAGGTGTAAACAGCTCGATTTCTGGTTTCTCTGAAGAGCGTGTTTGTCAAGGGATTTCTTGTCAAAACAACAAAAGTGATGCTTGGTTTGCTGATAATAACACAAAATGTCATTGGCTCACTCATCTGCCCCATACATAGGAAAATGTTTTTTCTGTATAGGACAATCTTTCTAAATGCAGGAAAATCTATCAATAGCTATTCTATACTGATAGCTCATAATTACTCTTTGTGGAAAATTGGTTCTCATTTTAAAAATTTGTTTACTTATTGAGCTACATGGTGGAAGTTTTATGCTTTCATCAATATTTCATGTTATTTTTCTTTTCTTAAAGTACATGGGTCCTCATTATCACTTGTCTCCAGCACATCCTCTCTCTACTCTACGGTGAGTATTGATATTTTAGAAAAAAGTTCTATCTGCCTCTCTTCTTGTTCATTGTTCATGAAAATTTCAGTACTTTGAGATCTAGCAGAATTAGAATTTTACTGCAATAAAGTAGGAACGTTTATTTTCAGCTTTGTACTACTGCATAATATTTTAGAAAACATTATTTTCACCTTTTTATGTGAATTGCTTATTAATGTTTAAAATCACCCAGTATAGATTTTGAAAGCTGAAAAGGAGGTGGAAGTCTAAGAGTGTCTCTTTTATGGGGGTTCTTATGCTATTGTAGTTGACCGTTTTGAGTAATTTTCCTTACCTTCAGCTAGTGCATAACTTAGAAAATTGTTTCTATCCTGGCACTCTTTGAGGTAAACTTCTTGAAAACCACAAGATTTCCTTAGGGAAAGGGAGTTGTAATTTGGAGTTTAAGTGTCTACTGATTTTTCTTGCAAGTGACAGCATTTAAATGTTATTTACAAAGAGAAGAGAATAACTTTTTAAAATTTTAATCTTCACTAGTTAGGTTAATTAGATTGAGTTATATCTGTTTCTGTCTCCAGAAGTTGTTCTGGGTTTGATTTTTCCCCTCGATTTTATTGTTTGGTTTGTTTGTTTGGGTGTTTTTTTAATCTTATGGGAGATTTTTATGTTTTGCATCATTTATTGCTTCAGTTGTTGTACTAACAAGAAATCATCCATAGGGGAGCAGTTGAACATGTTTGGACATTCCCTTGCTGATACATAGCAGTTGCTTTGCAACCTCCTCCTGAAACTGCAGCTACATGCTGCAGTAACCCCTTTTCACAGGAGAGCAGCCCACTTACCTGCTTTCAGCTCATGCATTCATGAAAAGTGTGTGTCCTCTCCATATGTCCAGGTGTTGAATAGTGTCAGCTGATGTTCCAGAGATGGACTGCTTTCCCCAGAGCCAGCACCAGTTCTTGCCTAGGAATGCCAAGCCCATGCAGTTTGATGCCTTTGTAGCACCTGGTAGCTGTCTGAATGCTAGCACTCATGTTAGCTTGAAAAGTGTGTTGTGTTCTAGTTCTGTTTAATCATGAAAAGGTTCTTACCAGGGCATATCTAAAACATCAAGTACACATGCCCTAGGTTTTCACAGACCTTAAACTGCAAGTTGCAAGTCACTCCAGTCCAGACCAGTCCTGAACTATTTGGAAGTGGGAGAGGGGAGGTGAAGGTGGGAGGTGTACAATGTGTATAAAGGCTGGCTACACGTGAGGCATGACTTACATTCAGAGTTCAGCTTCTCACTTATGTTTTGGTGGTTGAAAAGATCTTTAGAACTATTTCCTTGTCTCTGAGACAATGCAATCAGTTTGCATGGGAAGGTGTGTCAAAAATTATAATTCAAGCTTTGATGTCAAATTTTAGAAGAATGTTACAAAACTGATAGATGAAAAAAATCAAGCTATAAAGTGACACAGGATGCTTTCAGCACCCAGTAAGTGAGTAACTCTGAAATATCTATGTTCTGACCTTGTGTAATGTATCAAGAATTTACTAATACTATTTATATAACCTTTTATATTTCAACAGTGTATCTTGGAAATACTAACTAAACCCCAGGATAGTAAAGAGTGGTATTTTCCATGCAAAATAAACTTTAAACTGTTTACCCAGGTTCATACTATAAATATCTTCTGACTGTGAATTCACATTGCAGCTGAGCCCCATTTCTGAAGTAATGGATTATGTAGGCAAGATAATGGGAGCTGCAGAAAAATCTGAAAAGGGCCAGAAATAAATTGATATAAAAAAATTACTAGGATTGACTTTCAATGAAGATTTTTAATCTTAATTTCTTCTGCTTGAACCTTCTTTGAAAATAGTTTAAACTTTTCATCAATTAATCAAAAGATTGATTCTACTCAAGTGGAGTAGAAACCTATAAAGTTTAACACTCAGTATCACATCAGTTGAGTGAAGAGAGCAATGGGATAGCTTCACAGGGTTATCTCAATTAAATGTATTCGTTAGATTTCTCAAGCATTGACACTAGCCTTAGTGCTAGTGTCTTCTGTGACCTAATCACTGGAGAAATTAAGAGAAAGTACTAAATGAAGATCAAGACCTTCATGTATAATTACCAGAGGATATTGAAAATCTTCAAGTTATTCTCTGAAGATCGTTTCTTTGAGAATAAGAATATGAGATTCAGAAGAGACATTTCATTATTTTCTGCCATTGAGTAAGTCCAATGACACAGAAGTTCTGCATTCACTACTGTTTTCTGTATATATTGTCTTCTTGATTTGCATTTGGGTTTTCAGGACTTAACTTGCATACTCTGGAAATCTAACTTGTAGAGATATACATGTACAGAGACATCCATTTTGTTTCACAGAAAAATATACCATGCAAGCAGATGTAATAAACTGATTCAGTTTTGGCAGTGAATACATTTAGCCCTGTGAGTAATTGAAAAATTATGATAGGTTGTCTCCTGTTTTAATCTCCTCCTGCTCAGTAGGTGAAACACTTAAATTTTCACATATTTAGTTAATTGCTAATTTTTCACACTGGCTCTCAGCATTAGCTACACTTTGACTCCCTAGGCTTCATTGATTGTGCTAAGCCATGTTCAGAGGAGTTATATAAGGACATGTCATTTGTACCTTAATATTCTAAGAATTCAAAAAAAAGAAGAAATAATCCTTGCAATGATGGGATGCATGCATATAATGGAGAAGTAGAGTGAGAAAAAGAGTATTTTACTTTTGGAGCCTATTGGAACAATGGCTGACTCCTGAGTTATAGTGGTGTGAGCATGAACTTAAGGTAAAAACTACTGAGATGTGTTTGGTTGTCAGATTCTATTTTTTTAAGCTGACAGTATGTCCCAGATCCTGGTCTTTCTCATTCGTTTGCTTCCTTCACTGCCCACAAAATCTGACTTGTGAGAGCCACCTCTCTGAACTCGGGGACAGCCAACACTTCCTTGTGCATCGAGGGAGTTGTCTGCTAACAACATGTAGCAGTGCCTTTGTCAGCAGGTTTGGTGCTCCAAGGACAAGGACCATGTCCCCACGTGGCACTTTTAGGAAAAAGTCACCAACCCTTATTTTTTGCTTTTGTTGTCACAGAAGAAATCATAAGGTGACATCGTCACCTCCATCCCTTTGTGGCTCTCCATGCACTACAGATTTGATGTAACACTAATGGGAATAGAATATATTTTTTTTTCTGTATGCAGATCTCCTTTTTGTAAACATAGGTCAGAAAGTTAGTGTGTCACATCAGTGATGGAAAAAAAATCATTATACTAAATCATCCTCACTTAGTGATGTGTCAGGTATAGAGTAGTTTCAGCCAAAAGCATTTCTAAGTGTTGCCAAGGTAAATATCATAGCATCACAGTCTGTTGTGTGACTGCTAACAGATAAGCATGTATGGAAAGAGGCATTTTCCAGAAGTCTTCTCCCCTTATGTAAGGTAAAGCAAAAAAACCATTTCTGTTATAATCATTAAAATCCTAACAGCCCAAAATTAATGCCTAATATAGGCTCAAAGTCAGCTATACTAATTTGTATTAACACGGAATAAGACAGACAGTCTGATGCCAGAGAACTTTTGAAGAACCCTTACTTTGGGTTTTCTTAGTGTTTCTAATGTTATTTATAGATAATTGCTCTACCTACACTTTCCTTGTACTGCTTACTTCTCTTCCAGATAATGTAGATTGCTTCTCTGAATGTGGGCCACTTCAGACCATGAGGTGGATTGATTCCCAGTACATTAACTGATTCTTATTTTATGTTATGATAGGATTCCTTTCTCATGGCATGCCATTATTTTCCATTAGAATCCCACTGAAGCAAGATTTATCTGTCCACCAAATGTCTCCTGGATAGGACTGAGCCAATGCTTAGTTAAAACTGAATAACTTTCAAAGGTTTGCCTTGCAGTGGTTTCGTTTCTTAGCTTGTTGAAAAAGGCTGCTGAGTAACAGGTTTCACTATATGACACAATACATTGCAATATGGAAAATACCTAAATTATTAAATAATATTAGCAAGTTTAATTGAAGACTTTAACATGCCTTGATAGCCCATAATATTTTGGTCAGTACTCTGTATGGAAGAAATTACATTAAAATGCAAGTTCCTCTCACCTTTCCCAATGTATGTTTTACAGGTATGCTCTCAACTTCTCTTATCAGGGATTACCTACTATCATATCAGGAACATGTTTTGGTATGCAGTAAAACAAATATAAATCCAAGACCTCTAATAATCATTGCAACATAAACGTTTTTTGTATCAGACTAAGGCCCATGCAGCGAGAGCACAGCAAATTTTTGTTTGTATCTTAGAAATGTAATTGCAGTTTCTGCAGTTCTGGTCCTGCTCTCCCTTTCTCCAGCATTTCATTTTGTCAGTATGCTGGCAAGCTCTTCGGGGTTTCAGCTGGAGCTTTGCCAAGCCAGTTGAAAAGAGTTTCATTTATTGTTTTTATTGGATACCTTCCTTAAATGTAATGGATGTGTGAAGCTATTCATTTCACTTCAGTGTAGCTGGCCTTTATGTTCTATTACCACAATTATGTTGCACTCTGATTCTAAGCTGTTTCTTTGTTTTCTTCCAGGCAGAAGAAAAGGCACATTCAGAGGTAAGAACTTTTCTTCATTTTTATACTTCTGTATTGCTTTTCATTATTTTATAGTTTATTGTTTGCCTGCTTTGGCTGAACTGCGTAGTCGGTGGGGAAAATACACCCTGTGTCTTTGCATCACCTTTGAAGACGTATTGGTGAAAACCTGGTGCAGCTTTTAGTGTACTAGAAGGTGTTTTCTTAGCATTGTGCTGAAGAAAGCCTCCTGGCTGTCATTCTGAAAAGATGAAAAGAATCAGTGAGAACTGGGCGTTGGGTGGAGGAGTTGAGATAGGTCTGATTTCAGACTTAATACCACTCTGCAGGATCTGAGGGATTGTATGATTCAAGGTAAGATGCTGCCTTTCAGGAGGGAAAAATACTTCAAATGATCGCTTTGAACTTCTCTCCCTCACATTTTGCATTATATTAAATTTCTGAAACTGACCACTTTGATGGATTTCAGAGCACTGCAGATTGATTTCAGATATAAATCAAATTTGACGTGGAAAATAGCTTCTTTCTCCTCACAGTGTATAAAAATGGGTGACAAGCCTGGGTCAGCAGCTGGATACAATTACAGCCTTTCTCAAAATGAAGTCCTGGTTGTATTAAAAGGGCACCAAAGAGTAGCTGCAATAGAATACCAGCACCAAGGGGTGCGTTTCCACTTCACAGAGCTACATGCCTTCCAACTCCTGCATTTATGCTGATCCTATTTTTACTCTTCGAATCAAAGAAAAAGTCAACAAAAAGATATTTTGAGGAAATTGAACAAATAAACATATCCTTCCCTCCTTGCTGCAGTATATTTAAATATAATTTAGTCTAAGTTCACATCTCTTTAAGTTAAAGCAAAGAAGCTAAAGAGGCATGCCATAACTCAGAAGTGTAAATTCCGATTCCTCATTTTATTGCCTTTTATATAGGTCTGAATATAGAGATTTAACAGCATTTCTTTCCTGTGTGTTTCTGTATGATGGTTTCTCAGTATTTGGGTCTGCTTGAGATGCTCTTGCAGGAGATGTTGAACAGCACTTCATGAGACCTACCTTTGTGAATTTGCAAGAACATGATGAAAGTGTAGCTTAAGCTGGAATGTCGAATAATTGCATCTAAAAACTAAAGAGAAAACTTGGGAAAATAAAAGGGTCAGTCCAGGATGGAGAACAGCTCGATAATCTGCCCCTGTTGCACTGAGCTAGTGTAAATGACTGAGCTATTTTTGTGTTATAGAAGTACAGGAACATGTTTGTGGTGCTTGTGCAATATTTCTTGTTGGTTTTCATGGGAGTCGTACAACTAAAATACTGCAATGGTCTTTACTAGTGACTGTAAATGTTCACTTTCCCAGGCTGGTTTTACCCATTTTACTTCTCTAGTCTGGAATAATTTATGTCTGAATATGAAAGGCTCTTCAAAGTGAAACTGCATGTTGTGCTTGAGTGCCCAGAAGTCCCTGTAAGATCTCAAATAGGGTTAAATGAGCTTAAAATGATGTGCAAGCTTCATGTTAGGTATCTACCCCAGCTGAAATGGAAACAGATATTTTTCTTAAGGATTCTGTTTTTCATTAAAGAATAAAAGAGTATTGAGTTTATTTTCATATCAACAAGCACATTTAAAGCTACATTTATTTTTTTTTAAGTTGGCAAGCAAATTTTTGCATACTATGTAAGATTTAAAGAGGTTGCATATTTGAATTTCAGGGACTGTAAGAAGCTTGTGTTAGAAAAAAAAAAATACTAGTTTACCTCACCTAATTTTAGACATCCATGAAGAAAAAACTTGTGTTTGAGGTAGCCACCAAAGCCTTCCTCATGCCAGGCAGTATGAGAGGAGATTTTTTACGTTATCTTAGTCTAAGGTAGACATTCAGCATATGTTGTTTGCATCATGTCTACAGTCAGGCACAGTGAACCTCACCCAAATGCACTCATGTTTCAAAACCTCAGGCCACGTCTAGGGCGGCTCTCCTTGATTTCACTGAGCATATGTTTGGGACTTACGGGGTTTGGTAAAAACCCATGACATTTCCCTTGCAAAAAAGGATAGTGCATACAGAGTAATTAAGCGTTTGCCCATATGTGCTCCCTTAACTGGAATCCTGGCTTGTACACCAGTTAAGTGCTAGAAAAGAGTTGGCTCAACACTGAGAGACAACTTTTAATAATTTGTATTTCTGGATAGTTCTGCGATTAAAATCTGAAGCTAAGACATTGTAAACCTATTGGTTGTCTCTCAAGAAAACATACGAAATAACCACAACAAAGACATTGCTAAAATACTGACAGCAGTCTGTTGTTTCCCTAGCAAATTCAGAAACTACGGAGAGAGTTGGTTGCATCACAGGAGAAAGTTGCTACCCTTACTTCTCAACTTTCAGCAAATGTAAGTATTTTTGCTTGTGATGATAAGTAGTACCAATGAATACATTATCAATAAGTCTTACTCAACACATAGTCTTGGAGACTTTTATTATTTATTTATTTATTTAGTTCAGGGGTTTTTTCCAAGTTAATGACTTAATTGAATTTCTATATTGCCCCAGCTTCAAGAAGAAATAATCTTGTGGAAATGGAAAGTAGACAGCAGAAATGAAGTTTCCACACTTTGAATGTGACAATCCTATCCTTTTCAGTTTCACTCTTTTCTCAGAATCAATTATAAAAAAAGGCCAAAAATAAGGAGACACAACCAAAGAAAGGCATGATTTGCATATTCTAATAGAATTCATTAGAGTTTCATTTCACAAAGACAAATGCTGCAAAATGGAGTCAGGTGTGAAGGGAAGCACAGTGTGCAAGTGTATATAGGATGTTAATGTTACATAAAACAGTGCTGATATATAACTAATTAAAACCGAGCTATTTCACAGAGAGCTTCCTGGTGTTCCTTCCAATTGACATATGTCGGTAATATGAGTTATGGAACATGTTATCTGAAAATAATGCCAGACACAGAATGCGAGCTACAATCCTGTCTGGTTGCTGTGGTTTTAGGTGAAGTTACTGAACAATCTAGTATTGTGATTTTTAAATGCAGTTCAGACTATAATTATCGTTACTACAGTGAAGGAAATGTGAAATGCAGTTAGAAGAATGTACCATTTTGCAGTTCAAGAAAGCACCTTCCTGATATCTTGGGCAGCCCATAGAGTGCCTTCTTTGAAGTGTAGGTGTCCTGAATATTTAGATTTATAGATACTGCTAATTTTAAAGAAATTATTTCATGTTGTGAGAAAATAATCTCTAGCTCTGTGAAAGCTGCTTGTTCATGTGTGATTTCCACACATGAAAATGTGGAAGAACTATGCTTAGCACTTTTTTCTCTGTTCAGATGGCTGCAGAGCACCTGTGGGTATTTGTACATGTGTAGCAGTGTAAGTTGCTCTTCTGAGTACTGAGGATGAACTAGTGAATCAGATATGTGGGACATTGCAATGTTTATAAATTCAAAATCTGGATTCCAAGTCGAGTTTTTCATTTAAAAATGTATAGCTAGAATAGCAAGCATATCTATTCTGGGTATGGGGTTCCTTCACTCACATGTTTTAGACACTGACCTTCATCTTTACCAGTTTTGGCAGTTATTTATTCACCTATCCTGAGACAACAAACTAAAATCCACATTGAGAGGTGAGAAGAGATAAAATAGCGTGCTTTGGGTAGGTGTGTTCGCCAGTGAGTCTATTGTTCTCTGCAGGGCACTTTTCTTTCCACAACAAATGCATCAGTGCAGCAGCTCTGCGTGGAAGTGGGGAGCACAGGAAGGTGAACCCTGGCTGTGCTTGTCACACAGCACAATGACAGACACGCTCACATCTACTCGGAGTGCCCTGGTGTTATCCAGAGGAGTTATCTTGATTCCAGCAAGCCCCTGATTTAGTGAAAGCTGTGTCTGCCCACACTCAGAAGTTGGACTAGATGATCATTAAAGCTCTCCCCCAAACCAAACCTTTTCATTATTCTAAACAGAGGTGTCATATCAGTTAAACAAAATTGTTTGCCTTTGGTGAGCTTGTGCTCAGTGCCTGTTCCAGGTGATAACTCAGGCCCCTGGTACCACTCCTCTCTTTACTCTGCAGGTAGAAAACCAGTTTTCCCTTCTCTCCTTCCACTGGCTCAGAACAGAAAACACCAGCATATTCTTTCTAACTGCTGTGTTGAAAGATTACTCAGTCTCCGTCACTTTCAGTCAACCCAGAAATGCTGTAGTCTATAATATGGCAACAAGTGCAATAAGTTGAGGATGTCAGAGCATTCTCTGCAGCTGAGGAAATGAAGCCATTGTTTTGTTTGTTTGCACAAACTGTGTCCAATTTCTCCTCAGTCTTATTTAGAAGTCCTTCACTACACCTCTGGGCAATATGTCTTTCTGTTAAATAAACACCATACCATATAGGATAGCTTCTAATAACATTTCTTATTCTAGACAAATTGTCAAAGTCAGCTCCAAGCTATAATCAGATTTGATCCAAAATTCAAAGAAACTCAGTCAAGTTAAAAATGGGTATTTTGGCTTGGTTTTCACTCAAACTAAATTGGCGGCATGGCTAAGAAATAAATTTGGTTTGATCTGTATAAATCAGACTAGATTGTTGGGAATCTGTTCCTATATACTGCCTCTGGGCTTCTGAGCAGCTAGCAAGAATGCTTTTCTACTGATCTAACTGTAAGGACAACATTTTCAATAGGATAGCTAAAAATACATGCATAAACGTCTGTTTTTCCTATCCAGAAGTACCACATTTGGTTAATTTAATCATGTTCTTTTGACTGTTACACACCTTCTAATCCATCTCCATGGAGATATTCTTTAAACTCTAAACCTATAAGTAGCCCTGAGGCTGATCCATTTTGCACATGCATTTTTTAAATGATACAAGAGAAATCTTTCCTCTTGCCAAATCGCCAACATGTAGAAATTCCTTGAAAATTAAATATTTCAGGAGCACAAAACCTAGAGGTTTCAAAATCTCTAGGCAGGAACAAAATTATATTCACAATGAATACCATCTTAAAAGAAAAGTAGATATTACTGGGAGTAATATTATATATTATCGGGACTAAATATTTTTGGCAGGAAGTTCTCATGTGATACATACTTTACAAAACCAAAATATTGAAAAGTATTTCACAATAAACCTGGTCCTGAGTTCATTCTCTGCTGTTTCTGGTACAGAACTTGTAAATTATTAAAACAACACTTCCACGTAAGTCCAAACAATCAAAAGAGACTGGTTAAATGTTTTAGCACTCCTTCTGTCAGTCCTTCAAGCACTTTATGAGAAGAAATTCTACAAAGTATCTCTTAAACATCAGAAATAAAATCCAAAAGCTTGAAAGCAGAGGGTATATTCAACTATTTATGATAGAACCACTGAAATTTAGTCTGTTTACAGAATTGGTGTTTAAATGACAGATATGAAGTACTTTCCATAAAAATTCTGAGAGTTATTAACAATCAATCGATTTAACTTGGCAAACTTATGGAAAACATAGATGGCTTTCTAGATTTCATGAACTTGTCGTAGCAACTTGTCCCAACTTCATTGCCCTAGCAATGAGTTCCTTTCATGTATTGGTTCCTTTCATGTATTGGTTCATACTATTTATTTTGTAGTCTAACAGGCATATTTCACCAGTCACTGCCTTTTAAAGAAGAAGTATTCCTAATCACAAAAACTGGACTTTATTCTCAGAGAAGAAATCAAACCTCTACATGGCTAATACTGTTGTGACCCTCGTTTTGAGTCACGTTTGCTCGTCAGTAAGACTAAAACTTGAACAAACATTAAGTTTGATTCAGAAAAGTTACATCACTGCCTGTCTTCTCTGTCAAGACATCCATCTCTGGCCAACAGCTGTATCTTTTGTGGTGCTCTTGCTAACCAGAAAAATGCTCTGTCCTTTCTGATGCTTTCGCTACAAGTGAAATAATTTTAGCGTTAGTTCTTAGTGTTAGTCCTAAGCTCCTAATTTCCATACCTTCACTATCTGAAGATAAGCAGCACTTTTTGTCTTGCTGTGGTCTGGAGAAGGAAACTTAATAGCCAGAAATCTTGTTCCATTATAGTTCATCTCGATGTGAATTTCTTGTTAGCATTTCCCTTTGCATAACTGAGCAAAACTATTGTGTGCAAGTGAAAAAAAGAGCATCTTATTCAGCTAATTTCAACACTATTTGTGCCTTTCTTTGCTTCTCCACAGAAGACTGTTGGTGACATTAGTATATAAGTCATGGAAAGACTTGCAGGTTGAAATTTGACCTATTTAATCAAGCCTTTGCTTGATATGTTGTTTTATACAAAAATATGTCAGTTGGAAGTTACAGCATTTCTCAGGCATTATTGAAAACTCTGCTAAAAATTTTCTTATTTGGTCCTTAGTCCAGGTTTAATTGGCTGGACTCAAGTACTATGCTTGACTTCAGCAGTTTATTTCATTTGATTAACCCCAAAGGGCCAAAGTGTTTTGCCTGCATATGATTAAGTTCAAGCTGGGTCCAGCTGTCATTTAGATGCTTAATTTACAGATTTTCTCTGAGATTCTTGCTTTATCCCTGGCATCTGTGTCAGTGTGGCTGAAGGATAAATCTCAGTACTAATTCAGAGAGGGTTTGTTTTCAGTGCAGAAAATGTCCAACCAGCAGACTCTGTAAGTGACTGACAAGGGCTCAAATTCCAGTGAGCAGCCTGACCCAGCCTGTTCAGAGGGACTTTGATCAGAGCTTTGTACTTATAAAGCTGAAGGGTGCATGCTGGCAAACTGTGATGGAGCCAGGATGCCAGTGGAAATTGGAGGGGGTTTGCTGGCTAATGCCCTTGTTTGGCCAGCTCTGAACTGCTATCCTACAGCCAAGCAACAAGTTGCTAGCAGGCAGCAAACAGAAAAGGTCACCAGATCTACAGCCACTGCTTGCAATCAGCCCCATCTCTTCTGGCCTTTCGCATCTCCTTTCATTCAGCCATGTCAGGTGGGAGGAACTTTATTTATTTACCTTTGTTTTATAAATCTGAATGCCACAGGTCAAATCTCGAAGTATGTTGGAAAACAGATGTTCCATATGTCACATTTGGGATAGGCTGTAAACCTGAGAGCTGAGGTATTTGGGGTTTGCCTGGCTGGGATAGTTTACTAAGGAAATGTTTAAAATCAAATCTGTCATCTTAGCACTGAAGTCATGCCCTAAGCATACATCTCTTTGACTGTTTCCAGTGGGCATTTCCCATGTTAGTAGAAGTCAGAATTAATTCATACATGAGGGACATCTACAGATTAAGAGCTGTATACCTGTATATCTAATATGTATGTCGTGTGGATATATTTTGCTGCAGGCACACTTCAAGAAATGCCCAGTTACTTAACTCTGATTCCAGGATGTCTTTTTTGAGTACAAATACTGCATTCAATTGTGAAGACATATTTTTCATTTAGGAAGAGCATTATATAAAGCACATGTAATATTCAGGCTACTCTTTGAAGTATCGCAGTGATATGTGTGTGCCATGAATAAAACTTTTGAATCTAACACAGAGATTTCTAAGCTGTGAGAGAGTGGCTGTATCTTAAAAAAAGCGAACAAAACAATTCCTAAATATTTTTACAAGAATGAAAGAATAGAAACTTTTAGATAAATTAAATCATCCTCAGAAATTGCGGATTAGCAATCCAATCAAAATAAATTACCAAATTATTAAGTGTAAAAAGTTTCAAATTAGAATTTTTAATTTCTCATGAACATTATTAAAGACACAGATACTTCTTTCTCTTTGCTTTACTTGTTTTAGGAATTATTCTGCATTTAACTGTTCAAATGTGAAACCTGATCTCAAATGGAAATATATGCATATACATATATTTATGTATACTTCAACACACATTTAATTATACCAATAATGTAGCCTTTTTCAAACTAAATTTTCTTATTTTGTTGTAGAGTATTTCTGTAGGGAAAATTTGCTTAAGTTTTCAAGTTGGAGTTCCCTAGACAGCTGAATAAATGAAAATTAGCTACCATGGAGAAAACCAGAACAGTTTATTACTCTGAATATAAAATTAATACTTCAGTAGAAGAATGTTGTCTTGTAATCAACATTTAAAGTAATGAACAATGCAATTAAAAGGTTTTTTCTTCTTAAATAGTTTTTGGTCAATGGGACTTTGAATTACATTTCTTTCTTATTAGCAAATCCAGACCTAATAGTCTTTATTTGAAATGAGTTAGGAAAAATGCATCATCTTGATCCAATTACATTTATGATGCATAACATTTGCTATAATGTTCCAAGAAGGTAATGTACTCCATCACTGGCTGAATTTTAGTAAGAACCCTTGTGACATGGCTGTCTTTCTCTAAAGGCTGTCAGAAAATAACAGTTTCACTGACCTTTGATGACATTTTTAATGTTGCCTTTTAGTACTTAATTTTTCCTGTAAGTTCTTTGTCTATTCATGTACAATACAGGATGAAGTTGTAGCTATGGAATAGGAAAATACTTTACACTAGTATGCATAGTTTGGTACCAAAGTACTGTGGTTATTACAGTCTAATTGCTAGAAAAGGACAGAAGCAATGCATAATTAAACAAATTATTCCTCTTTCAAGCCCTCAGTCCCTACTGTAATTCTCAGAGTAAAGCAGAACCATGGGCCATCAGCCAAGCCATAGATTTTTCATGAGGCAGAGAGCAGTGAGCCCCATTAGTTTCCTGTTAAACAAAAGTAATGTAGAGACATTTGGCTAAAATTCTGTAGTGGTGCATCTATTTTGTCTCTGATAGTGTTCTGGGTCTGTGGTCACCATCTCTGGAAATAAAATACCATAGATTAGTCTTGATATTTTTAACATATAGGTAATTAATAAAGTTAAACGTAAGAGTAGTAAAAGTAGAGTAGTAAAAACAACCAAAGGCTGTAGCATTGATTGACGGGTTTCCAGGTTCATTTTATCAAAGATTATAACTTCAAGAATGTAGCCTAAGTTATAAATGTTAAAATAGGAATATTTACAATTACTAATTAATCTTTAAGAGATTGCATATTTGTCTATTGTCATGTTTATCTGGAGTTAGTCCTTCTGGTATGTGTCCTTTACCACAAGAGTTATCCCTGAGATATCCCTGCAGGTGCAGAAAGCAGGTCAATTGACCACTATAGCCATAAGTAATTAAGTGTGCCTAAGTATACTAGTAGTGTAGTTTACAAGGAGTAAACTTTTAGTAAGTTTAATAAGAATAAAATAAGTGGCTTTCAAGATAGATAATATTTATAGCAATCCAAAATTATTTACAAAAGTCACTCATCAGTATAACAGCTCTGAAGCAGAGATGCAGAAGTAGCCCACTATATGGTAATCTTCTTCTATTTGAGGGATAATATACAGGGCAAGGTGGCAAGTAGCTCTTTTTCCTCTCCTAAAATGCAGAACAAAATCCTTTTTGGACCATGTCTTTTCTTGATTATACTTGGGATTCAGTACAACCACATGCATTCAGACTATTTCAACTATGCTTGTAAAAGCATGCAAATCTGCAACTGAAAAATTCGCCAGGCACTATGTCTGCCTGCACTGCTATAATAAAAACTAAATTTCTTCACTGAGGAAGCTCAGTTAATCCTTTTGTGCATATCAGTATGGTGGGTTGAATTATATTTCCAAGTGCCAATGTTTGGAGACTTTGTCTATTACCACTTTCAAAGTGGTAATGAGAAAATAAGCATTTCCTTATGCTTTTACTATTTGGTGCTGGGAGAGAAATGGATGTAATTTTATGGACCTCCTTAAAAATTACTTTCCCTTGGCTGTAGAAGCTGGCTTAGCCTATTGGGATTTTTATGACTACTGGCTCTTCTTTGCCCTCCAAAGCTCAATGCCAGTTAGGTCTGATGAAGTATCATTTCTATAAATTTAGCTTGCATACAGTGTATTATGCTGGCTGTTAAAAAAAAAAGAAAAAAAATGGTTTATTTTTTTTAAATATTTTGATCTGTTTCAACTTTATTGCTTTTTACACTGAGAAGTAAGACTGCCAGTTTTCAGGAATTTATTTTATGTATATATATTAACACACATTATAAATCTTATATTTATATTTTACAAAATATATTTTAGGCACACACATTGATATATGATCAATATAATATTAATAGACAAAGCAATGACATTTTATAAGACTAGCTGTGATATTTTTTGTTTGAGGCTTGGGGTTTTTCTGAAGTGCTTTATTTGTGAAGTTAAAATTTGCTCTTCAAGATAAAGTACTTGAATTCCTGTTTTGAAGTGTCCAGTAATTGAAAATAATTACTCTTGGACTTCTCTTTGGGAGCAGACTACTTTTTGACTAGTATATCAGTAAACTTAAAGCCAGGCATTAAATCCATAATTCATTTCCAGGCAGAGATACCTGAGCTAATCTCATTGGGGGCTAAAGAAGCCTGAGGAACACTGGGTTCATTTGGCTGATTCATCTATCCAACTTAGCTCAGTCTGAGTTTTAACTATTATTAAAGAGCTGAGGAAAATGTGCTTGAAAGAAAAACATACTTTCAAAAATCAAATGGATCTGGGAAAAATTGCCCTATGTTGTCTTTCTTTCACAGGCTCATCTAGTTGCAGCTTTTGAAAAAAGCTTGGGAAATATGACAGGCCGATTGCAGAGTCTAACAATGACAGCTGAACAAAAGGTAGGTTTATCAAAGCAGATGCTTTAATGCAGAAAATAGAAAATTATGTTAGAATTTTGTTTAAAAAACACTGAAAGGAAACAAGGATATCTGTGACAATAAGACAGATTTTTCTTTAATGATTGCTGCAATCAAATTTTCATGAATGTCCAGCAGCATCTGGCAAAAACTATGCAGCATCAGGTTTACAGAAATAGTGTCATAAAATAGTTTGAAGATAAAATCTTTCGTTTCCAGAATTAAAGCATGTGTGACTTTAGGTTTACTCCATACTGAAAGATCCTGTAGCAAAAACTTATCATAAACTGCTGCAGTGCTTCATTCCAGCCTCCCAGCACCACTAGAATAACATAATTACAGGAAACAAAGAAGTTTAAGTTTCCATTGAGAAAGTTAACAAAGGTTAGGCATCCTATCCATAAGTAAACAGTTTGGGTTTCCACTGTGCTGTTTTGTCTAATGGGGGGAAAAACTCTAAACATGATACAAAAAGATTTAATGTGAGACCTTTTACTAAGCTCAGGATTAAGAGGCTGCTTAGCACCTTCCAGGATTGAACTTCTGCAACTTTCTACTCTTACGAATTTTGAACAATATCCTATTATGGAAAGGCATCCTTTAGCCAAACTGTGAAAGAAAATGTTTATCTGTGAGCTGGTAGTCACCACTGGAGTCTATAACTTTCTGCAAAAATAACATTTCAGAGTCTGGTTGAGCATCAACAGATGAAATGTGACAAGACTCATTGTGAACTGGATAGAAAATATTTGTATTGTTTGCTTTTGTTTCATCTTATTGGAGGGAAAGAAAAAGAACACAATTGCAATGGAATTGTCTTAAATTTCTTAAAACCAAAACTTTTAACTATTTTACAAAGTATAATTCCATCAGAAGGTTTTCTTTCCAGAAGGGGTTAAGCAGTGACATTGTAACAGATCATCTCCGTTTCCTTCTCAAAAGATTTAGAACTTATTCTTTTCCTTCTCTTCTTTTCTCTATTGTTGAGTTTAACCCTAATTCCTTTAACCCTAATTATATAAGTAGACTGGAAAGACAAGGAGTAATAAATAAAATATTGCTTATAAAAGCAATAATAAAATATATTTTTTTAATAAAAATCATCTGCACATTCTAATAATACAGAACTTCCTGCCCTCAAGTGGAGTAATTTTACTTCAACTTGCAGGATAATTTCTGTTAAACAGGGGCTTTTTAATTAAATTAGTATTTAAAAAATTAAATCTTCTGAATTCATCCATTAAACAGTAGCCTCACATATTAAAGGATGTACTTCAAATGGTTTCACTGTCTTTTGCAATAAAGTCATTGAGCTTTTCTTAATTTTATATTGAATAGTCAATTGAGACCCTTTTTAGATTACTCCTTATTAAAATGTTTTCTTCTTAAAAATAGCATGATTGCTTTATATAGAGTAAGTGAAAAAGAATATGTTAGTTGACTTCAATATCTTTGGAGAGAAAGTATGCATGCTTTTTATTGTTGCCCTTGTGTTCACTCAAGCAGTCCCATGACCTTTAATTTGAACACTCTTCTCTTGCAATTTTTTCTTTTAGCTTAGACAAACATTGTTCTTTTGCCATTATTTTGATCTCTCTTTGCTCTTCCCACAGGAATCTGAGCTTATAGAGCTAAGGGAAACCATTGAAATGCTGAAAGCCCAGAATTCTGCTGCACAAGCTGCTATTCAAGGAGCCTTGAATGGCCCCGATCATACCCACAAAGGTATGGGTTTGTCATTATCAAAATAAATGCAGAAGCTCTTCCTAGGGGGAAAAAAAAAAAACTAAGTCACTACTTTTCTGTTGTTTGGGAACTCTGTTGCAAGGCAAAGCACATTCTGAAGTGAATGGTAGGCATACTTGTGGTATTTCCAGAGCTGGAAACCTTGCCCGAGTTTCCTGTCCTTATCATCTTAGATCTGGGTGGCCAGGAATTGATCAAGAGTTAACCATGTCCCTGCAGTTGACTAATGAAGTACACCCAAAACACAAGTGAAGTCTAATTTGGGTATCCAATCAAAGTCTCAATAGCTTGGGAATCCAATCAAAGTTGTAGCTTTGTAAATTGATGTTGGTAAGAGACGATCTGGAAACAGCTCAGCTCCTTCATGAAGTGTTAAATCAGTGCAGGAAAGCAGGTTTTAAATTCCAGATGTCAAATTAATTTGTCGTTGCAGTTAGGCAGATATTGCATGATAAATATGTACTTCAAAAGTGTCTGCTGATAAGCAAACGCAAAGGAATTACTTGAAAAAAATAATCACGGTATTCGCTTTTGAGAGTGTTATTGGTCTTCCATTAGAGAGGTCATTATTTAGTTGTTTGCCTTAAGGTCATTTCACTGCATGACTTAAGTGTAGCAAAGCGAGTTTCTAGGAAGTGGAAAATAATCTAAAAAGTAATTTCCCTTGGTATTAGTGGGCATGTTCTGCAAGAATAATTTCCAGTGATTAAGATAAAGTTATCGGAGACTTTTAAGAAATTGAAATTCAGAAGCCGCACCAACCATTTTTAATATTCTCCACTTCCTGGTTATTTTGTTTCATTTATTTTTAATGAACTCCTGCCTGTTTCTTTCCATCACGGTATATTAGAAGGTAGCATCTGAACGCTGATTAGGGCTGCTACAAGTTGAGTAGTGCCTACACTCCTCAGGACTGTAGTATATGTGACACTGATATGTCAAGTAATCCATGTGCTCAGCTATGAGGATACACATGCATAGATTACTGTGAAGGGTCATTGCTTTCAGGGCAAGGACAGCCTAGTTTGGAGAAGCTCCTAAGTGTTGGACTAATTGTATGCATCCCCCCGCCATGTGGTTTCTCACAGGCTTCAATAGCTTGAATCTGAGCCACTGCAAGCATCAATGCCATTTGTGTTCATTTAGACTGCCTTTGAGGAGGCAGATGCTACATAAATATAAAAATTATTATTATATTGAAACAGATTTCACAGTAACTTCTTTTCTTTAGATTTACGTATAAGGCGGCAACATTCATCAGAAAGTGTTTCCAGTATCAACAGCGCTACAAGTCACTCAAGTATTGGCAGTGGTAATGATGCTGATTCCAAAAAAAAGAAAAAGAAAAACTGGGTGAGTACTCAGCAGGTTTAAGCCTATCTTTCAGCTATTATGTCATTTCCTAGTATCTGGGTAACATAATGGTCCATTTCATCTACAATGTTCTTGTGGGGCCAGATGGATATCAAGAACTTCATGTGTGTCCATACTGTGACACTACCAGCAAATTAAAAATTATTGACTATCAGCAGGGTTTGGTTTTATTTGCGTAAGTCAGAGTAATAAAAACAAACAAAAGTACGAGCAACAGTTGCAGCAATGAAACAACAACAACATCAATTTAAAATAGCTGTTGTGACCAAAACCACCTCTGGGCCACATTGAAACCCTGTTTGATTTTTATTCAGTTGGAGTTTAGTTCAAAAGCTTGACTTAAATATATTATCCAGCTATGGAGGGAGTTGAAATCAGTTAAGAATTCTCACTTAAAAATAGTACGGTATTTAAAGAAGTTAAGATGTTTCTCAGCTGGAACATACAAATACCACATACTGCTAAAGATTTAATTAAATGCTTTCAGTAAAGAATCAGAAAATATGCTTTTATTGTTTTAAAAATATTATCTGCATAAACATTTGTTTTAAAATACTGATGAGCCTTCATTCCCTTGATTTGTAATTCCACACTCTTTCATGTTTCTGCAAGGTGAACTCTAGAGGAAGTGAGGTGAATATAAACCATGGAAAAGTTGGCATGCATCTATAAAAAACCCTATCTTGGCATGATTGCTATTTATTTTGGCAGTAGGCTTTTATACCTTCTAAAACCAGATTATCCTGTATGTCTTCTCAGTTTGTCTTTATTCATTTTAATCTCAAAGTTTAGGCTATAGAAAGGGGGAGTGTAGCCAAAATCCATTTCTTTCTCATCAGATATCATGAGCTGGAAAGGACTTAAATATTGTTTCTCATTAAGATCAGTGGTCACACTCCCCAGTCCCCAATTATACCGTGAGAATAATGTGTTTGAAGTCCTCATTTTTTCATGGGGGAACCAGCCAGTCATGTTCTCTACAGTTTTGATCAGAAAAACTCTCTGAAAATAAAAATAAACCCTGTATTTTTCCTAAGATGAGTAAGTTCTGTATTTAGACAAAGGTATAAACAAATGGGTTAGTTAATTTTGACTGCAGACAAAACTGTTGTCACCTTGGCTTCTGAAATAAATGGCTCTTTGGCTATTCTGTCCCTTTTCAATACTGGATACAAGCTTCTAGAGGGAAAAGGCAATGCTTGTACGTTCAGAGATCTTACCACTCTAAAGGAAACTGCAACAAACAGTATACTCCTTTCAGCTAACATTCTTCTCAATAGTACAACAAGGCAAACCTCATGTCCCAGCTTAGACCCTCTTGATTGTGATCCAAATCATAGTATTTAAATAGTTTGACCGTTCAAAGTTTTAATGAGGAAAATAAATTGGCAAACCCTGTAAATTGGACTTGTCTTTTGATTTCAGCATTTAGTTCTGCCTGTACCTAGATGCAAAGTGGTTATTTAAAGCCACCCCATGAAGGGAATGCCATGGGAATGGGATTCCACTGGGGCTTAATGGCTTTAAATGAGCACCCCTCTCCAACAGCTGAACCACCCGGTCCTGCACTTTTCCCATAGCATTACTTCTGCACTGCGCTGGATTAATAAAGTCAAAACAAAGCACTGTATCATGTTTTTAGAGATACTGTGTTGCATATGTTAATACCTTGCTTCTGCATACTGACCTCAGGCAGTGGCTAGGATGGCATCTGCAAACTAACTCTTCAAAACATGAGCTGCACACAAAGTGCTGTGATGAGGAAAATAATCTTGCTCTGTATTTGTTTTCCAGCTAAGAAGCTCTTTCAAACAGGCCTTTGGAAAGAAAAAGTCCACCAAACCTCCTTCCTCACATTCAGACATAGAAGAGCTGACAGATTCCTCTCTTCCTTCCTCACCTAAATTGCCCCACAGCTCAGGAGAGTGTGCAGCAACATCGATGAAACCATCACAGTCAGCATCTGCGTAAGTGTCTCTCTTGGCAGATGGCATGGGCTGGGAAGCAGACCTCCTCCAGCATGGCCATTTGCAGTTCAGAAGCCATTGTCAACAGCTGTGATCTTCTAATCCTGAGCTCCATCCATTTGCCAGATTTCTTGTGAGCTTCATCATTTACACACTGGTTCTGCAGCAGCCCTTAATTCAGTCATAATCTTTCCTCCTTTCACAGACTTTACCCAAAATCAGCTAGTTGTACAAACTTCCAAAAGCTTATATTGTGCTCTCCTTGCACTATTAGCAACTTTATTGTATCCACTTAGTAAAGGCCAAACGCTGAAGTTTCCTTGTTTCCTTTTTTCGTGACATTCTAAAAACATAAAATTCTAATTTTTTTTTAATTTTTACAGTATACTCATTCCTCCTGTTATTACTTTATCTACTTTGTAGCTACTGATGGATATAATTTTTAATCTATTTCCCCTCTTTTATGAGCTTGGATTTTCTGTGAGATTTTACTTTTATATTTTATTCAAATCACCACCCTGAAGGTTTCAGGTCTGAGAACAAGTCCTATTTCTTCAGTATTTTTTGAATATCTGATATGTTCTTATAGAGTTCCCAGCTCTTATTCATATTCCTCTGCTTTTTTTTTCATTCTGCGAAACTCATAACTCTTTCTAATATGGGGAAATCAACCTCTTTGAACCAAAAAATGCCTACTACTGATGCTAGCTTTACTTTCCTTCTCCTAACTGAGAATAATCATGTCACAATTACTTTTTCTTAAGGCACTCAAGGAATTCTAGTCTCATGACTGTTTTATTAGATAATAAATGGAATATGCATGGAAATGAAATTTCATTTCTTATTTGCTTAGCATAGGCAGGTACCATAATATTCAGAAAAAAAATCCTAGTGTATGTCTTCATTAATTTTTAAGCACATTTAAAATATTTGTACATGTTTTGAATGATGTTATTTTTCTTCCTCTATTTTATTTGCCATGAACTTCTTCATCTTCCCTTTGCTTACGGTTTCTTCATATATTTTCTTGATGGAATCTCGTGTTCTAAAGCATTACCTTAAATTGTTCCAGATGCATCTGTCTAATACATGTGTGTGCAGGTCATCTCTAGTGTGGGCATCAAAGAAAAGGCAGAACGGTCGTGTGGTCTACAGGCATAGATCTCAGTAAAACTGAGTGTGGGGCACGGAGCTGCATACCCAGCTGCTGACCTGAAGGATGCTGCATCTTCTTTCCCAAAATGCATTTGCATGCATTCTGGCAATTAAATGCTGACCTTTGTTTCTTTTTTATTTTTTAATTTTATTAGCAGTAGTAATCACAATAATACTACTTATTTTCATAAAATACTTTTCATATTGAAATTTTTCTGAAAATATTAACTATTTATAGTCACAGTAATAAAGAACAAATAACATTCACTGAATTGGCTGGAAATACTGCTTAATGTAACAATGTAGCCAAAGTTCAGTGTTTTATTTTCTACTGGTGGTTCTGATGATGGTACAAAAAGGCAAAACAATCTGACATGAGAGCTGGACAGTTGTGAGTCTCTAAGCCAGTCATGTTTCAATCTTTTCTTACACTATAATGGTTTCTTCTCTTAAAATGAATGCACATGCAAAATAACCACATGGTAATCCAGTCTTCAAGGGAAAAAAAAACAAAACCAAACCACATGATTTCATATATCATACATTACAAAATGACAGGCTATAGGCAAAACATCAGCCATCGCACATCAAAACCATTACAGATCAAAATCTTCTAGACTATAAATTCAAGAACTGTCCCTTTGTGTAAGATTCATATCAGAGAAAAATATTGATGGCTAACAAATAATAAATATCAGCAGTACAGTTCAATCAGCACACTTCAGTTCTGACTACTGTTATGTAGAGAAATCCTAAACTTTGCACCAAAGAAATTATGTGAGTATAAAATCCAATTGAAACCAGTGGATGATAGACAGTCAAAGATACCTGAAAAGTAGTTAAGTATTTGTTTTTCACCATAGTGAACTAAACTTAAAAGCTATAAAGCTATCTGATTACTTCTTTGGGAGAGGGCTTTTTTTTCTTTTTTAATTGCAATTTGATAATTTTCGTGTTTCTGTGATAAGTTTCTACTTCACTCATAGGTTTCACCAGCAGCAAGCATTTTTCTGTTCTTTGATATTTAATAATGACACCGCTCTGGGGAGAGAACCTTCCTTTAATCTCCTGCCTGTTTCCTGCTCCTCTTTAGGATCTGTGAGTGCACAGAGGCAGAGGCTGAAATTATTCTTCAGCTAAAAAGCGAGCTGAGGGAGAAGGAGCTAAAGTTAACGGATATTCGTCTGGAAGCGCTGAGCTCCGCACACCACCTGGATCAGATCCGGGAAGCCATGAACCGCATGCAGGTCAGTGCAGTAGCTTAAGTGATGACAGAGATGCACACCAAAGGTGTGGCTGGTGTGCTTCCTTTCCCAGCACTTTGTTTCAGGCACCAAAAAACCATCAATACAAAGTAAATTGCTGGATTGACAGTACTTCTGAAGGATGGGTGTGATAAGTGCTCACCTTATAGTAAAGACATTCTTAGCATATATATTAGTAGCTAAAATGTATTTAAGAGACATGGAAGAAGACATAATCCCTGCCCAAAGGATATTTATTATCTCAAGCCTATGACTAGTGTTAGCAACATGACACAGAAGCAGATCAAAAAGTGATCTAAAACAGAGTTTTAAATCCTTGAGCCATGGATGGCCAGGATGTTATGTGCATACTCTTTCATCGTTTCTGATTCCTAACTCAGTTATGGGTTGCCAAGGCAAAGAATGTAAAATTGAACTAATTACTGTATCCAGCATCATAAAATTTTGCTACATTATTTTGTTACATTGCTCCAATTCCTTTGTGAACACATTTTTTCATTAGAAGATTTTTCCTTTCATGAGGCTGAAAGGATGCAAAAAAAATGGCAGTGTTCTTCAGTGGAGCACAGAGCTTTATGGGACTTGATTCTGTTGCTAACATGCAATGCCCAGTACCATGGTGGGTGCCCAAAAGTATCTATAATATCCACACAGTATGACATAGGTCCTTCAGTGGAACTGGGCCCTTCTGGAATGGCAGCTTAGATGCCTATGCCATCGCTGAAGGCACTATAAATCTGTATTTGGGGAACAGAATCAAGGCCATGGGTTGGGGATTCAGGTTGAGACAGAGTTGGCTACACTTAAAATGAACAAGGAATGAGCTGCATGATAAACTTTGTTGTAGTCAATCAAGTTATAGTCCTGTAGTAGTGAGGGCTGAAGAGCTATCCTAAAATTACCCCAAGACAGGTACAGAAGGTGAAATGGAGTTCCTTGAGCATAGGCACTTCTTACCATTTGAACTAGCCTCAAGTATTTGCATCTGCACAGGACATGAAGATTTAGCATTCTTCCGTGGAAGACCATATTTGTCATGCCATTGGAAACCCACATTTGCACAGCTGAATCCGGCCCAGTGCCTCGCCAGCTGAATTGCTCTGTGTTGGTGCTTAGGTCAGGTGCACCTCTAGGCACTTTTGTGTAGATGCCCATAGCACCTGATTTCATAACTACAGAAATGGTGTGCTTGATGTCTTTTCTAGACTTCTTTGTTTACCCAATGCCTGTGTCAGTCCCAGCCAGATCTTTAAACATCTATGGTACCTGCCATCCTTGCAGGTGCTCATACCACTATGTGCCAACATTCCCGGGGAGTTGATGTTCAATTAGAGGGAAACTTGTCAAGAACCAATCCATAGATATGGTTTCATTGGTCCAGACATAAGTAAGGCACTGATCTTGAGGCACTGAAAGATTTTAAGGAACTATGAGGAATAGAATACAGTTAATTGCAGTGGTGGAGCAAAGGATGTGAAGGCTTATCATCTGATTACAGTCTCATACTGGGAGATGGGTGCCTGAGTCAGCTGAACTCCCCAGAGGGAGGAGTCTGCTGTAGAGACAGTTCTCCAAAGTCTGAACTTCCTCAAATCTGGGCAGAGGCAACTCATTGAGATACTGGTTCAGAAATGGCCATTTCTGAAGGTCGCCCAAAAGAACAGGCAGCCACCTTGCAGTTGCCAAACTGTGATATTTTAGAGGATGGATGAGGGTTGGTAAGGGGAAAAAATAGGACTGGTGGAAGTGATACATGAATATTTTTAGAGTCAAAGCACCTTAAAAACCTGAAACTCAGGTGAATTGAAGACTGCTAAGAGCTATGCAATTAATCAGCATAAATTGCAGAGTAGCTCTTGATTTGAACCCTAGCCTAAACTGATACATCCATCTATTACATTTTGTTACTATTATACTGGTTTGTCCCTTCCCTTTCACTGTCTCCTCACCTGTGTGTATGTGATCTAATCTTTCTGTAGCTGTAGCAGGGCTTTTTATGATGCTATCTATCCCTTATGTTTTTATTTGTATAATGTAGCTTTTATTTGTATAAAGTAGCATTATTTGTATAATGCAGCCTCCATTAAAAAACTGGGACATTTAGCAGGGTGATAGTGAATGTAGAATTAGATTTGATGTGCAAAACCATCTGCAAGAATAAGCAGTTGCTTTGTAGTGCACTCTGTGAAGTGACTGGAAGCTAGATTTAGATGGTACCACGCTGTTCTCAGGCTAAGTTTTCATTTTGTTATCGTACAGTCAATAATCACTTGGCACCACAGAGGATTTAGCTAAAAACTTCTAGTTGTTCTAATTCATCTATCAATGTCTGTTTTCATCAGAGAGTTTGCTTACTGGTATGAACAATCCCATTGCTGTGAACAATCCCATGTTTGAGTGATCAAAAACTCTTATTTGATAGCAAGAAAGGTTATTAAACTGTTAAACTATCAATTTCTAATTTTTCATTTTTAATTTAATTTCTCTGTGAAGTTACTGCTTAAATGTTACATTCAATGGCAGTAATAATCTTCTGTGACTTTAGAAACATTGACATATCCAGTAACTTTCTTAACTGACTGTTACCTTAGGTATTTGACAATAGAAAGTAGCTGAAAAAAGTGAAGATAGCTGGGAAAATTCTAATCACACTCACGTTATGGTCAACTGTACAATAAGCACAAAAGCTTGAAGCTTGTATTGTTTAGGGTGTATCTTGAGGCAAAAGCTAAAACAAGGCTTTGGGGGCTTTCCCTTCATTTAAGAAATAAAAGCAATCCAGTTTTCACTGTGTTACATCTCTGTTTTGGAAGTGGTAAACCAGTTAACTAGGTCAGGGGAGCAGCATCACCAGACTAGCCACCCACATTGGTTTTCCAAAAGAATAACCTCCTGTGCTTTCGTGTTGATTTATTTCATATATAGAATGAAATTGAGATACTGAAAGCTGAGAACGATCGCTTAAAGGCAGAGACTGGGAATACTGGGAAGCCTGCCCGGCCATCATCGGAGTCGTCAAGCAGCACATCATCTTCTTCATCACGGCAGTCACTGGGACTTTCCCTGAACAATTTAAACATCACAGAATCTGTTACAGCAGGTAAACATACTTCGGGCACGTGCATGCCTCAGGAGTAAGTAAGAATTTTTCAGCCCCTTAATGGGCTACATAGGAGAAGCATGATGGGAAATTAAAACACCTCGTATCATTCAGGTTAACATTAGATATACATTCAGTGATGGAGATGAGGAAAAATGCTGGTGGTCATGTCTGAAATGTAGCTTTTAGCAGCCCCTGAACAGCAGTAACAGATTGTTTGTTATGTTGGCTTTGATCCTAGCTATGACACTCTCTGCCTTGCATAGTTTACAATATTCTTTGGTCATCCAGTTTACAATTTCTTTGAAAAGAAATATCTGTTGAAGTATACATGACAACTGTATTGATATATTCTCTTGCCCATATGGGATAAATATGAGTATAGTATGTGAAACTTTTTTCTTTTTGTTTACAGATCTTTGATCATTCAGTTACCTCTCTTAACTTGACTTCATATTTGCAGCTAAGACAGAAGGTGGTCTCAGTTAGCTTTATCCCTTATATTTTTTTAACTTGGTACAGCTAGCTAGCCTGTGCTGGACGAAATCACCATTTATCACAGGAGCCAAACCCCTCCTGGTCTATTAGGCACTCTCATTGTCTACTGTGGATGAAGGAAAGCAAGCAGAATTTTGGTCCACATCCTGAACATTAACATTTGATTATTTTCCGTGCCATGAAGTTTATGATAATAAGCCTTCTACATTTGTTTTGATAATGCAGCCAAGAAACAGAAGTGCTGTCTCTAACATTAGAACTGAGAGTAAAGCAGGAGCAAAGCAGCACTCATTAGCATAGACGCCGCAGAAATTATAATGCAGTCTCTGGAAGCAATAAAAATGTGGCTAATAATTGTGGAAAAAGTCTAGGCAAGGGTACAGCTGGGAATATGCCAAACTGACTGTAATTTGGATTGGCAGTTAGTTATATTATCTTGCCAGTCATTGATTACATGGATATTTGAACATTTTTTCTGGATAATATCAAATTTTGTATGAAAACTAGTATATTTTTTATTTATATTACGACTCTCTGAAAGATTTAACTTCTAGCAAGGAGGACCCTGAACTAGGCCTCAACATGCAAAAGCAGAGAGAAAAAATTTAACTGCTCACAGATCCACATGTATTAAAAACAAACAAACAAAAACAAAACAAAAAAGTAACAATTTTTTGCAATATGGTGGTTATAGAATGTCTCCCATGAGTAGCAGCCATTAGCACTTTGTTGCTTGGCACTAACTCTATTAGTGAAATAAACACGTGGGAAGAAAGGTCTGAAGAAAAGGAGAGGGAACTAGATGAGAATACAATAGGTGAAGAGGAATGGGGAGGAAAAAAAGAAGGTAAAAAATAAGATGAAATAATGAAAATTAAGAAAATTAGGAGGAAGTGTTCAGCAAAAGAATAGAAATAATAAAAGCTGGAAGAAAAAAAGAGGAAGGGGAAGAGGAAAATGGGGGAAAGGAAAAGGAAGAAGAACAGGATGACTGGGAGGAGTGGTTGGATTTGATGATCTTAAGGGTGTTTTCCAGCCTAAATGATTCCATTATTTCATAAACTTTATATTATTTTCTGTGTTATTGTTCTAAATGTCTTTTCTCACATGCAAAGTAATTACTCTTCGTTATAAGAAATTAAAGATGTAAGGGCACCTAATGAAGAGTGGAGAATTTTGTTTGATTAAGAATCTAGAAATTTTGACCATTGTAATGATCATTTAGTTGCCATGCCAGAGAACTTGGAAGGGTGACATCTTCCCACCAAGTCTTGTGGGTTTTCTGAGGCAGCTGGAGTACTACTGAACTAAAGTCCCTGAGGTATGGGGAGGTTAATCATGATGAGGATTAAGCTCAGAGAATTGAGTACTTTGGCTCTTCATGTTATAAAAATACCATTGCACTATCTGGGAGCAATGTCTCCAATCAGCCATTGTCATCTGGAAATGACCGAGCTGTCCACTGTCACTTCCTAAGGGTATGGTGATACCCTCCAGATCAGTGTGAGTGGCAGCCTGGGAGGGGGTTTGGTGGTTACAGACACCCCTATTTCAGTCAGTCACTAGAGTGAAAGGAGCAAACAAGGACCAGCACCAGAGTGCCAGAGCTCTGACAAGAATTGAACCAAAGTAATCATAGCATACCTAAAAAGCAGACCTGGCAGGAGGTGATTAAAATAATTAGTACCACCATGAAATTAGAGGCCCTTGGGCGTCTTCTCAGCCCCTTGTGTCAGTGATAGAGAGAGCTTTTACAAAGTGGAATTTGTTCTTTTGCTACGGAGTGGTTCCTCATGCCTAAAGACTTAAAGAAGAATTAATTTAAAGGGCTACATAGGGGTCATTTAGAGATTGAAAATTTCACAGAGGGGTCATATCATATTTTGCCCTCAGACAAACTATGATATTATCAAAGCTCTTAGGTTTGCTCAAAGGTTTGTCAAATATGCCAAAACAGAAGACAAGTGAAGTGAAACATTCGGTGGTGACACAGGAAATCTGTCTGCCTGGAACAAAGCAAGCATAGATGTATTAAAACTCACAAAAAAAAAGCTTCTTTGTTCAATGAATTAAAAAAAAAACAACTAACAGCAGAATCTGCATTCTGTATCTGGATGTAAGTTATCAAAATTTTAACATCAAAACTTATTTTTAATACATTAACTGAAATTATATTCATAGGCCTTCTTTGGTTTTCCTTTGAAAAAGTGACTGAATCTTACTGGGATTTGGATGAAATCTTGTGCAGACTATGTCATGAAGTCGATGCTTTTCACACTAACAACGAGCAGGGCTTAGGTTAGTGGATTACTGTGGCGGCCTTTGAAGAAAATGCAAATGCATAATCTCATCTAACTTTATAGTTAGTTTAAATGTCTAACAGTAAAATCTCAGAGAGAACTTCTAGAAGAAAGCAGCAGTTTTATCACTTGCAATAAAGCTGTAGGCCCAGCCTCTAATAGAAATATATCTGCTTTCTCATTTTAGGAGTTGATGAAGTGGTAGAAACAGAGGTGCAGAGCAGATCAAAATCGCTCTTCACCTCCAAGAAAAATGAAGCCTTTCCTTAGAGGAATGGCTGGAAGTAGAGTCCCACATTCTGGAGGAGTCCAAAGTGGTTTTCTAGTGGGAGTGAAAAGGACTCTATCCCTGCCATATGTACAGAAGGCAAAGGAATCATCTGGAAAGTGAAATTAAATGCTATTTTACTTAACAGCAAAAGTATCAATGCAAGGATTTCTTGTTTTCTCTTCTTACAACATTCTAAAGGCCACAAATGAGTGCCTAAAGACATAAATTCAATGTGAACATATTGTAATTTAGAAAAAGCTGCAAGAGGGAAAGCAAAGACAAGATTATAATGCAAGATTGTGGATTCTGTATTCATTTCTACATGATTAAAAGTCCTAATATTTCTGCAAAAATTGACAACTTTTAACTTTTTTTCACCTCCAACAGAAATGGTGAATTAGGAATAAGTACAGATTATAACAATTGCAAGTTGTTGTCATGGCAGCCTTTCTTTTTAACCAAATTTTTAACTTTTAAATCCTTTGAATAAATATTGAACTGATGATGTGAACATAATTGATGAGATTTTTTAGACTGATCGCTTTCCTTCTTTTAATGTAGATATTTTATTGGATGATGTCACTGATGGAGCACTCCACAAAGAAGGTCATAGTGTCAAAATTTTAGTCACTATAAACAAAGGCTATAGTCGAGCCAAGGTAAGTGCATTACTCAGAGCAGAATTATAGCTCAAGCAAATGCTGGAATATAGTATATCAAAATTTTATTCCGTATTTTAAGGCAGGAACTGAAGGGAAATATCCCATAGATTGCAGCTCTCTTCTCTGTCATCCATGCTCAATACAGTTAGGCACACGCCACAGACTAGTGCCATATGGCCTCTTTCTGCCTTTGTGGTGGCTTAGATACTACCTAGTCTTAGTTTAATTAGTAGTAGGATGTCCTGGGACTTGCTATCTCTGTTTAAAAGTCGTTATAAATTCCATCTGTGCTTTGGTCTCCTTAGGGTGCAGCTATGAATTTGCTGCTGAAAAATTATATTGTCATGTTTTCATGTTCTGTGTTATAAAAATTATAAATACAGTGCAACCTTTATTTTGCATCTCTTTAAGAACACAGATGTAATCAGAGCAGAACAAGATTCTGTATTCCCTTGCATCAAAGTAATGCAGTCTATACCTCCTTCAGGCACAGATTACTACCAAAGTTGTAACCTCTCATTCTGAATAATATTCTTATTCTTCATTAGGAAAACTATGAATCTTCACAGAAAACTAATTGCCACCGTTTTTAGTCCAGTTTCCAAAAATCTCTCTTTGCAGGATCAAAAGCCACATGCATATCTGATAGGATCAATTGGAGTCAGTGGAAAAACAAAGTGGGATGTTTTAGATGGTGTAATCAGACGTCTCTTTAAGGTAAGACACTGAAAAATTGGCTTAAGTATTATTACAATTTTCTTCTTCATTTTAGAAAATTTCTGTACTCTTCATTTGTCTTGTCGAGTTTTGGTTTGAGGTTTTTTTGATATATAGCTAACACCACTATTAAGCTTTATTCTTAATGTCACAGTTATTTTTTTGTGACTGTAGGCAGTTTTCCAAATAGCTTTCATTCAGTAAATATTTTTATTACTTATGTTTTCATATAATTTCAGGAGTATATTTTTCGAGTGGATCCAACTACTAGCCTGGGTTTAAGCTCTGACTGCATTGCTAGCTATTGTATAGGGGATGTAACCAGAGCCCATAGCCTAGAAGTGCCTGAACTGCTGCCTTGTGGATATCTGGTTGGAGATAACAACGTCATCACTGTGAACCTGAAAGGTAAAACCCAAAAAATGCTTCTGCAGATAGTGTAGAGTTCTACACTGCAGTTCCCTATCCTTTTATGTTTATTTTTCTTACACCTGACCTTTCTGTATTGTCTCTAGTTTGAGGTCACATTCATCACATAAACTGTCTGCGAGACATTGTGTAATATCTATCGCAGCCTTTTGAGGGAAATCTAAGAATATCTGTCCTCCCCTGCCTGGCTGCCACATCACAACAAAGTACAGATTTCTAAACAGGGGCAAAAACCCAACCCCAAAGCAGAGATTACTATGAGAAATATTTATGCTTTATTTTTATTCAGTTCCACAGGAAAAATTCTATACATTTCAAAAGCTCTAGGGATTTGCTGTTGGAGGGAAGAGGGGGCCTTCAGGAGGACTTTATATACATTGATGTGACAACTGGTAACCCTTATGGCTGTCATTTTGACCTTTTTTTTGTCATTGTTGCCAGTAGTGTCGGAAACATATATCTTTGCCTCACTGAGCCTTCTCTTCACATTTACTTTGATTGCATCTCTCCCACTCATCTCAACTCACTACTGCTGTTTAATTTTTTGTGGAAGGATATCAGCATTTCTACAGTAAAGAAATCCTTAACAGGGATTTGATTTAGAAGATTTAAGAGTTATCTTACCTTGCTTTGGGCATAGCACTGATGCCATCAGGTGCTGGGCCAAATAACTACCTTAGCAAGGATAAGACAGGCCATTTTTCTTTTCTTTTATCCCCAGGAGTAGAAGAAAACAGTTTGGACAGTTTTGTGTTCGACACATTAATTCCTAAGCCAATTACCCAACGGTACTTTAATTTACTGATGGAGCATCGCAGAATTATTCTGTCGGGACCCAGTGGCACAGGAAAGACCTATTTAGCTAACAGGCTGGCTGAATATGTTATGACTAAATCTGGCAGGAAAAAAACTGAGGATGCAATTGCAACTTTTAACATAGATCACAAGTCAAGCAAGGTAAGTTACAGTTGAGAACAGAATCTATTGCCCAATTGGTAGTGATGATGCAGAACAGATTCCATTAATTCGTGTGCTCTTTTGCTGTTCAGTTAGCGTTTCTTCCTACAAGAATTCAGTCTCCAATCCCAGTGATGTACAGGGACCAGATCTTTCTGTTCTAAACAAACCATGGAAGCACTGTCAAGGAAGTCTGACTTTTTCCCCTCTTGAGGAAACCCACTTTAAGTATAGATGCAGAGTCCAACTCCTATGTAAATTAAATATTTGCTGTAATTCCTTTGTCAGAAGGTTGGCTGTATAGTAATACTAATGTAACTTGCTTTTTTTATGATGATAACATCAGCCTTTGTTAGCTAAGATTTCAGAGGGGTGATTTGAAATTACTGTCTTGGGCTGGAGAGATACAGCACTGGAGAGATACAGCTGTCATGATTTCTGGTGTGCATCGGTCAGGAAGCTGACCATACTGAAATTGCCTCACACATCATGTCATGTTCCCAGTGATTTACTTAGCTCAGATTATCAGGTTTCTAGCAGGACTACTGTGCTAGCCACAGATAATACTATTCATTTGGCTGTCCTGAATTGAATGTACTCCTAACTTGGTTCCTGGGAGGGAAAAAATGAAAGGGTTTGCCCAGAGCTTTCTGATTTGTATAGAACATAATGAATGCTAACGTAAGAAGGGAGAACATACAGATCCCAAAGGGGCAAAAGGACCATTCTGGCAAAAATAACTGCTTTTCACTGTCTTTACACAGAGCATTTGTGATGCCATTTACTTTGGCAGAGAATGTGTTTATGTTCTATTGTTATACCATACACGTCTGTAAAGAAAATTGCCCCACAAAAGAGCCAGCTTTTGGATTTCTAGGAAATTGCTTGGTCTGTGTCTTTTGGTGTTTGGCTGATGCTTTTGGGATTTGATTGGTTGGGGATTTTTTCCCCTTTTTCTTTACTTCTATCAAAATGCATGTAGAATTTTTGAGTTTGTAATTAAAGAAAAAAAGGCAACATTGTCAAATACCAAGGGTGTTTGAATAAGGCAGATGGTACTATTCCATGGAAGAAACCTATAATGTTCCCTGAGAGGCACCTGATCATAAAAAGGCAAACAAAATTCTTTCTTGAAATAAAAAAGGTGTATGTTCTCATTAAAGAAGAAAAGATTCTGCTATCCCTGATTCAGAAAATAAAATGGCAGTAGGAACTTTGTCCATAATACTGAGTATTTCCAACCCTGACAACACTAGATACCTCTAAAGATAGCTGTAAAACTTGACTAGCCCAAATTCTCAAGAGTAACTGTTGACAAAAATGTGAAATGTTCTGATTATAGAAAGCTCTCTTTTACTTCTGCACTAAACAGCAGCCAGACAGCTGACAGGAAAGAAGAATTTACGCAACAAATTTTATTATGAGGTGTGATAAAGCATCCCCAAGAACACAGGCAGATTTTCAGTGAGAGTGCTGAAAGGAGATATCTAAAGGAGTAGTTCAATACACAGAAATTGTGTGACAGTGTGGTGAGGTTTTGGTATATAAATGTGGCATTCATAATAATGAAGGTCCAAAAATTAATACAAGTATCTCAGCCCATTGGAAATGGCATATTTTATTGCAATGTATTTTCCTCTGGATATAAAATATTTTATCAGCAAATTTCTAAGGAGTGTATCCCCCAAATCAGAATGCTTCAGTCATTTGCCTTGTGTTTAGCACCTTGGTTTTTCCCTAGTGTGTGGCTTTAATGTTGCCCTGTGTAAGCAGCGTGTTTTCCTGCATGTGCAGATCCAGCTGAGTGATCCACAGAAGGAAAACTCTTTAGCGGTCATTTTATCTTTCTGTATTTTTTTGTCCAGTGAAATTACATCTATGGTCTAATTGGATTAATCTTTAATGGGCTTGGGGCTTTTTTTGTGATTTTGTTTTTATGTTTCTATTAATTCTGCTGAAGGATCTGCGACAATACCTAGCAAACTTAGCTGAGCAATGCAGTGCTGACAACAATGGTGCTGACCTCCCTGTCGTCATAATTCTTGATAACCTCCACCACATCAGTTCACTAAGTGACATCTTCAATGGTTTCCTCAACTGTAAATATAATAAATGGTAGGTAGTATCTCTTCTCTCTCCTTGCACACAGGTTTTACAATTAAAGCAGTAAAAGCTGCTTGTTATTTTGCGAAATAAAATGTCCCAGTGAAAATTTAGACTCCCATAGGCCCTCTGCAATGCTGTTACGTGTATCAATAATTTTAACCCCTTTCTGCCAAGAAGGTAGTTGTCTCTTTTGCTTCATTTACATAATTCCCATGCTTCTCAGTGAGATGTAAATGTACAAAATTTAAGAATGTACTTAAACACTTGACTGAATTACAGTGTTATCCTTTGCACCTGTCAGATTACACAAGCTCATTAGTACCATGAGAACAGCTTACACTTTGTATTAGGGGAACTTGGCATAAACCATGCCATACAGAAGCAGCAGTGAATCTAGCAGGTTTGCCCTTCCCACAGATTTCCTGCAGCAGTACAGAAGTACAAAGTCATCCGACTGTCCTTTATTCTCAAGCAAGAATAAAAATAATGTTTTCCACAACTTTTACTGGCCTGTAATGTTGGTTATTTCTGCTGTAAAAGTGATATCATAGGGGCTTCCCTTCATAAAATCATTGCATGCAATGTTTTACTCATGAGATTCACTGGCTTTTGAAATTAAAAAGCTAAGCATACTGCCAAATTATGAATTACATTAAGACAGGGTCACTTTATTTATTTCTTCATTACAGATGAGCACTAGTAAACTACCTATGTACAAGAGGGAAATCATACAGGAATAAACATTTTTAAAAGGGTACCACAGAAATATTTTAAATCTATGACTGTAGTACACCTAGACTCATTTGAAATTGGCCTAGTGCAGATAATATGAAGGAATATACTCGGAATATTTGAATGAATGCTTCCTCAAAAAGTCCTACTGCTTTTATATTTCCAGTCCCTATATTATCGGAACCATGAACCAAGGAGTTTCTTCTTCACCAAATCTGGAGATGCATCACAATTTCAGGTACATTCACCCTGTATTTACTGAGGCCATGTTTGCACAGCTTCCGGCTTCTGAGCCCAGTTCTTTGACAAATATTGATCTTGTGTCTCATCACAGTAAAGTATTTCAGTTTCAGTATCTCTCCTCTGTTGATGGGTCTCTGAATGGTGTTGGGGAATGGTTAAAGAAATAAGACACTGTCTGGCACCTCTAGCAAGTTGCTGAAGATGATTGCATTCCTGCATTTCACTTGTCTTCAGCAGTGTCTTGAATTCCTGCTGGAGCCTGAAATGGCTGTATTGAAACAGTGAGCAGTAATGAAGTTTATTGGAGCAGTGTTATACTTGCTGACTAATGAGACTCTATGACATTACTTTCATCTATATGTTTAAGAGGAAATAATGTATTTGCTATTCATTGCTGCTTGACATTTATCTCTTCTACCCAGGTGGGTGCTGTGTGCTAATCACACAGAGCCTGTTAAAGGTTTCTTAGGAAGATATCTGAGAAGGAAACTGATTGAAACTGAAATAGAAAAGAGCATACGCAATAATGAGCTTATGAAAATCATTGACTGGATCCCCAAAACGTGGCATCATCTCAACAGCTTCCTAGAAACACACAGCTCTTCAGATGTAACCATTGGTAAGTCCACTGGTGGAATGGCTTGAAATAAGGATGTAGACGGAGCATTTTAGGGATTTGTAAAGAATATATTATTATTTTATTAAGTTGCCATGTTTCAATGGGAAGTACAACATAGGTGTGGAGAATTTCTCTAGTTGTCAGCAAGATTTAAAAGAACATGGAAAGTTTAGTGAGAGAGTATATATATTTCTTAGTAGTTCTTCCTCTGTTGCTAGATACTTCGAAGTAAAGTATCACTATTTTTACAAGTAAATTTTAAAAAAATTGCCCCGACAGTAACTTTCCTAAGCTTAATTTTTTTTCTCCTGCTTTCACACTGCAGTATAATTATAGCAATAAAAACCCTTGGACCTGAGGTCTTTTAATGGAATAACTATATTAGCAAAGATGTCAGCTTTTACGTAGCTTTGCTATAAAACTTGTAGGTGTTCATCAGGCCCTAAAACTGGGCTAAGTGACACCAGTTCATTTTTAATAACAGGAGACTGTTAGCTCCTTTAATGTAGTCCTGTTTTAGTATTCTCTTAACTTGAGCTTGTTCCGGTACTGCTCTTTTAATTATGAGAAGATTATTTTAAGTGTGTTTCCTAGTTATACCTTTCTCAATACACAACTTCTCAGGTCCCCGTCTCTTCCTCCCTTGCCCTATGGATGTTGATGGCTCCAGAGTGTGGTTCACAGACCTTTGGAACTATTCCCTGGTTCCATATCTTCTGGAAGCTGTGAGAGAAGGACTCCAGGTATGTCATTTGTTTCCTAGAAATGTTTTTAATTGCTTTCAAAGGCTTTCTCCAAGCTGTTTTTAAACAGTGCATCCTGGTATGAATGCTGTTGCATTTGCAAGAGGAAAATCTTTGGATGGGTTGTAGAAGGCGGACTCAAATTCCTTTTGGCCTGCTGTCACTCTGATGTATAATTTGGCTTTGTTCTAGCACTAACATATCTTGTATTTTATGAAAAGGGTTTCTTCTCTATGTCTGGAGGAAGGTGGGTTTTTTTCCATTGTTTAAAGAGTTCCCAGCATGGCTAAATACAGCTCAGATTGTCTCCCTGAGTCAAGGCAGTCTCAGCCTACCCTGAATGGAACAGATAATAAGCTTTACACTGGTTCCAGGAAACAGCTCCTACCACCCACATACTGTAGGTACCTGTAGGTACACAGGTTTGTGGGGAAAACCTTGTGAATGAGGATTTTTTCACAGAATCATAGAAAATATTGGATTGGAGGGGACCTAAAAGATCATCTAATTCCTGGCCTTGAACACTTCCAGGGATGGGGCATCCACAATGTTTCTGGGCAACTGGTTCCAGTGCCTCACCACCCTTACTCTAAAGAATTTCTTCCTAACGTCTAACCTAAATCTCTCCTGTCTTAGTTTAAAATCATTCTCCCTTGTCCTGTCACTATTGGCCCACATTAAAATGTTGTTCCCCCTCTTTTTTATAAGCCTGGAAGGTTGCAATGAGGTTTTCACCAGGAGGATAACACTCTGGGTTAGACCAGAGGAGGTTAGGATTTTGCATAATTCCACATCTTTGGAGGAAACCTAAATCATTACATTAATCCATTCTCTTTTTTTGTATCTTTAATTGGCTTTCTCCCCCTTTTTTATTGTTTGGTTGGGTTTTTTGTGGGTTTTTTGGGGGGTTTTTTGGTGGTTTTTTGGTTTGGTTTGGTTTGGGTTATTTTGGTTTTGTTTGTTTGTTCGGGTTGGGTTGGGTTTTTTTTGTTTCTGCACTGCAATTTTATGTCCTCTAAAGAGATGCTTTGTGGAAAGGCAGTTTTTTCCACACATGACACCAAAAGATGTTATTGCATAGTGCAAGGGCAGTTGTTACAGACTAGGCAAAGAACTGTGTAAGCAGCTACAGTTTCTTTATCACCTGTATTGACACAGTGACATACTGATGCAATGGAGGTTTAGAATCTTGCCTGTTGAATATCTCATGCTTTCCTAAAACTGCTTATCTCTCTGGGAATTACAGTGTTTATGCCTTGTGCAGATTACTGCCAAACATTGGATAGAACGGTGACAGTGAGATTAACAGCACTTGTTCAGACCAGCTATAAAAATGCATTGATATTCTTCATGCTCATATTTTCCCAAGCACACAAGGTTAAATGAAAACTTCAGTTGTGGAGCAGAAGATGGCAGCATTTAGAAGAAAATATGTTTGTTTCATGAGCTGTACCAATTTTTAGCTGCTTTGGATGGCTTCCATAGAACAAAGTTATTAATAATAAACAGAAATCTTTTATGTCATATAATTAAGTGTTCCTGGAACCAAAGATGGATAGAAACTGGCTTTCTGGTCAGGTACTTTGGAAACTCACTTATCAGACGTAGGATTTACAAGCCTTGCTCTAGATTCCAGAAAAGATTTAGTCACTGTTAATCTTAGATGAAGGGAAGTGTTGCAGCCTGGAGTTAGCCTGCTACCTTTGAGAAACATTTCTCTTGCCTTATTTAGGCAAATCCCTTTTGTAGCAGCCCAGCCTTAGTGCAGGGCAGAACAACTCAGAATATCTCTATGCCTAATACAGGGAACTTGGCTGCCTAACCTGAAGCTCTGCATTCAGCAAGTGTCTGGCAGCAGGTGTTGCAGTGATAAGCACAGCCCATCATTCTGCCTTTATAACTAAAGTCCTCCTCTGTTATACTCCCTTTAGGAGTGCAGCCTACCTGTATCCTCCATGAGTGTGTGCCCTGCCAATAGCATGGTGTTCCTTGGATTGTGTGAAACTGTTTGAGGCAGGACAAGTTACAAAAAGCCCTGGTGGATGGCTCCCCATCCCAGTGTGTCATTGTCACAGCTAAAGAAATCTTTAAAGCAGCTACCAAGGGGCTCTCAGTTAACATGCTGCTTGTAAGCAGCAATACAGAGGGGGTGAATTTAAGTGAGGATGCTACCAGATCTCATAAAATTACAATATTCTCATTCTTCCTTTGTCCTCCTCCCAGATTCACAAGCATTTTATGCTTCATAGTAAGGGAAAAACATCCCTTGTGAAGTTCTTCTCTTAATCTTCTGAAAGGTATCACATTTAGGATATGGACAGATGTCTGCTTCAGCATCTAATTTTGCTAGGAGAAGTGAACAACCTGTACTGCCACCTTCTGATTCACTTCAAACAAAATCCAATTAGCTTGAATGCTTTTGATAGATCTGTGTTAATTTCCCTGATATGCCTTAAGCAAATAACCTGGAGGTCTCATTTCACAATGTATCAAGCACTTGCTGTTGTCTACAGGTGTCATTAGTTATGGAGGATGTTCCAACTTGCAGCCACCCTGTGTATTGAAGTATCATTAGTGGAGATGATCTGATCTCCTTAAGGTCTTATTTTACCTGAGTACTAAGAACATCTGAAAGCAAATCTCTTTCTAAAGTGGTTTTGATATTTGTGAATGACCCTTTTTTTGTGTTGTTACAACTGGTACTGAAAACTCTGTAGAATACTTACCTGTGTTATATCCATAATATAGATGTACGGTAAGAGGGCACCCTGGGAGGATCCCTCCAAGTGGGTAGCTGATACCTATCCATGGAGCTCTGCAACTCTACAGCATGAGTGGCCATCACTTCTCCAGTTAAGGCCCGAAGATGTTGGTTATGAAGGTTATGCATCAGCAAAAGAAGGAACAACCTCTAAGCACGTTCCGCAGACTGATACAGAAGGGGATCCCTTGGTAAGATTCAAACTTCTGAGAAAAGGCTTTTCAGTGTGCACTTTACTCCACATGTTAAACTATACACTGCACAGCAAAAAAGTACCATTCACCTTTTCCAGAATAGGCTTTTAAAATGAATCCTCCTATAATTTATGAAAATGTTGAAAATGAAAGGAAATAGGAGGGCATGTATCACCAACATGTTAATACGTCATTACATTACAGTGTTTGTATTTCCCATCTTCCCAGATGTATCTGGTGTCTGGTACCATGTATCAGGTCTTCATCATTATATTGTTTGGGAACCACTCCTCAGCAGCTTATTAATCAATTTTGTCATGAAAATATCTTTCTTCATCGGGCAGTTTTTCATTCTACATTATACAAATGAAGAACTGCGATATTCCCATTATCTAACTTAAGTATCATAGAGAATATAGTGAAAATAGAAATTAGCCGTCCTCCCATTTCTCATAATATTTCAAGATAACTGATGACTGTGTAATAGTCTTAATGTAGGAGGAATGCAAGTGTGGTGGCATTAAATGATAAGAACCTGTTTTCCCACAATGTCACATACTGTTTTATTTAAATATGATCCCAGACATTTGGGTTTACCATTGCCTCCTCTGACAATGGACTGTTAAAATGCATATGTTGAACTGCTATTCTCTGTGGACTGCCTTTATCACAATTCAAAATACCATTTTAGAGAACTGTATTTCTAGAACACAGGCAGCCCTTGGAAAAGGGAATTTCTCAGAGAAAAATGCATTTAACTCTTAACAGTGTTAAGAAAATGGTTTCTCAGCCTCAGTGTTTCATGTTCAAAAACAGACCCTGCATCCTGAAGTGTAGAAAATCACCTTATTTGAGCTCCTCTTCCATTGCATAAGCTTCCAGGTGATATTTTGGCCCTGTGGTTTGGGCTTCCAGTGAGTGTGTTAGACAGGCTTCCAGCACAGCATAATCTCCATTATGGTGAAAACTCAGGCTGTGGGCAGCCTGAGTTCAGTGTCCACTCACCCCTGCTCCCCGTGGTCAGCACATGTGCCTGAGTAAATATCAGAAGTTCGAAAGTTGCGACTGGAGGGTTTGCCCCTGCCTCCAGTGGAGCTCATGGGTGGACAGACATTGCGATTGTGGAAACAGGACACATCTCATGCAGGATGTGTTGAACCCCCACTGCAGGTATCCTGTGTTCACAAGCGTGGATACCTGTTAAAGCTTCAGCAAAAGCTACGCAAAAGTGTTTAACACTATTCAGTGCTAGAGAAAACTTCACCGTGCAAGTTGAAAGCATAGAGATGTAAGGATTTCTGAGCAAACTGGAAATAGGGGTTTAAACCACTAGGAGTACATCTTTGGCACTGGTTTTTCTTTGCCTGCTTTTTATAACAACAGTGTATTTGTTCCTTGAAAAACACTGAAGTACTGTCAACATTGCTTGCAGTCCTTAGTGTGCTGGCAGAAGTGGATGCTTTATAAATAAAATCCTGACCATTATATGGTTAGGCATCAAGCATACAAGTAATTTTCTGGATCTTAATGCTGCTGTTTGATGATTTCCAGATGGATTTCAGGTACCAGTAATCTATAAATTATGGTAGGTGGGCTCTACTCTCCTGGGTAGGAGGATCTGTTGCTGTTCTGCTCCTGAGGTCAACCCCTGAACAGCAGATGGAACTCATTTATGAAGCAGCTTGCATCAGTCCACCCCTCTCTCATTCCATCCCCATCTTTCTCTTGTAGACAGGCTATGTTACTGTGATTATTTTTTCAGTTGCTTTTCCAGTGTAATGCCATCTACACCATCCAAAAATTGTCTGGAAGCTTGACTATCTCCACATATGGGCCCAGATGTCCAGCTGAGATATGGCTTCCTTCCTCTGCCGGTGTTGCAGCCGCAGCTGGCCTCACCCCTGAATTAAAGAGTGTTATCAGGCAGCTCCATTGTATCCCTTTTGGACCTTTAAACTTCTATTTAAGAACCTTTTAACTTCTATTTAAAAACCAGAAGGCAATGAAAAGAGTGCCAGTAGGAGCCACTAACACCCTACCCTTTTTGAAATCCTTTTGTACGGTCCCTCATCTGGGTACCAGCGCAACTCATACAGCAAGGGAACTTAATTAAATTTTAACGCGGTCACTGCAGTATTAAATGAGATGAGATTATGTAAACATTGCTTTCTTCTTTCAGATGAATATGCTAATGAGGCTTCAAGAGGCAGCCAACTATTCGAGCGCACAGAGCTGTGACAGTGATAGCACCAGCCACCATGACGACATTTTGGATTCATCCCTTGAATCAACACTCTGAAAGGGACAAATCTTGCTGTAGGATGATTTCCACTAGACCACTGCCAGTATTAAAGCAGCACGCCGAGGTCTTTCAGTAAGAATGGTGTGTTGCAGGGAGGCAGGAGACCTAACTCTGCAAAGTCAGGAAGTAAAATTGAAGTGGAAAGCTTGAATTAGTTTAATTTCAAGGCATTTCAATACCAATGGAGCCGAGTGAGACTCCGTTTGTCAACTGGAAAGTGCCCTAGACCAAGGGCATCTGAGCAGATTGCACACGTGTTAGCCAAACTGGAATTTTTTTTTTCCCTTATCCTCTTTGTCTGTCTCTCTGTGTTTCTCTGTAAAAGTTTACAGTGAAACTTCTTTGGGTTTTTTTTTGTTTTCCTTTAGTTTATCCTGGGGTGCTGCATGAGCAATGCAGTCTTCTAATTATCTTCTAACCTCTGTTGTGCCACATGGTGCTGGTCACAGGACGGCAGTGGTGTTTGTGATATACACTACTGCCCATTCCAAAATGAGTAAAAGATGATAGTAACTCAGAAAGCACAAACAGTATTGTGCAATCACCAGAAAACATGACTGTGATATGCTGGATAAGTGCCAATTTAATTCTAACTGCCATGGTCACGGTGATGCGCTCCATAAAGTTTTTAGTACACAAGTCACAGATTTTATAAAGTTATTTTTACCACAAGGGTATTTTTTAACCGCCTGCCCACTCCTTAACAACAGTTTTCTACCAATTATTAACCAACACTGATTAAAGGCTTTTTAGGGCTTCATTTGTTTGAGCCTTTTCAGTGAAAGAAGGAACATTTCTTATGGTGCTGTCTCACTGCCTTAAAACAGATTTCTAGAACAGTTTTACAGTTGGTTTAATTCCTAAACCATTGGTAATTTACACTGTTTTTTTCTTCATTTACTAACGAGAAAACATCAGTTAACATAGTAGCCTCATATCTGTATATCATGATTTTTTAAAGTAATGGATACGAGAAAGAACAATTGCTATATAATATTTTTATCTTGTGAATAGATTTCTCTGCCTACCCTCAGAAGTACACAAGGAACCCAAACCCACTTTCACTGCCACCTAAATGCTGACAAAATCGGCTCAAATCCATTTGGTCCCATGGAATGGAATTTTTGGGAGGATAGATGTTTTGAATACTTATCCAGCAGAGCTGGATGCACTTGATGCAGCATGAGCACAAATATATGGGTTTGTTTTTTTTTTTCCTTTTTCTAGTTTCAGCATGTTGTTTTGATTGCTATAGTTGTACATGAAGAATTCAGCATAAAAGAACACTGAAGCAGTGATGTCCACTGTGGAAGAGGAAGACTTTATACTGTAAAAGTGGGTTGGTTTTGCACAGTCTACTGGGTGGGTATTGTAAATATAGAGAAAAAGAAAAAAAAAGAAAAAAAAAGCCTTGCACAAATCAAATCAAAAACAAACAAACAAAAAATATTGTATTTTATTCTGTTGGTGTTAAGAGATGTTTCACTTGCTGAGATTTCCTGTATGTTGCAAACAAATACAGAATGCAAAACCTAAAAGCTGTTACTACCTGGTGTGTTTGTCCTGTACTTACAGTTGTTACGACTATGCAGGAGCTATCCATGCTACAGTTAGCACGTTTCAATATCTGTGTGAAACCAATACATTTTGGGGGGAAAATTCTGAAAATGTTTGAAGTTCATGTGTCACGGCAGGCTACAGCCAGCTACAGCATCCAGACTGCTCAGAGTAACTGGAATCACTCTTTTACCACAAGAGCTATGAAGTTAAAAAAAATAGGTGCATGTGAACCAGAAGGTACCTAAGGGCTCTGGCATTGTGTAGTCACGTACTGTACACCTCCATGGATGTTACCTTCGGGATGTGTATCTGGTGCTATTCACTCCTCGTGGCCACCCCGTGGCCACCTGCTGTAACTTAAAGAAATCAATGCAGTTTCCAAATGGCACTGAGCTGCATCGCTGAATCTAGAGGTTCCTACACGGTGCTATTGCCCTAATAAAACTCTGAATTTATGCACGTAGGATTCAGTCTGACCAACATCGTGCCCCCCAAACCTGGATCCATTTCTGATGCAAATGTCAGTTCATACACCTTGACTGACTCAAAGAACTAAAGCAAAGCTGCTCTTTCTTGTACCTGTGCTCTGAGCAAACCTGCAAATATTTTCCTGCCATATTTAGCTCAAAAACACACAATATTACATATACAAAACTTCCTGCAATACATCTCAGTGAGTCCACCTAGTTTACAACTCAGAAATTGTTTGTGAAACATTTGTCTGTACACATTTTATATTTTGTACATTTTTGATGTAACATATCTTGTAAATAGACAGAAACAGTGAAATAAATCATCTGAAAATTTTTGTAGTCTTTGTAAAACCCTAATAAGTATTTGGTGTCATCGGACTTAACTGGATGATGTATTTTCTATTGGTTTATTGTTCCTCTAGCTTGTAAACCAGCTTGCGTATATTTTTTTTGCAGGTGTGCACACTGTATCTGTCTAAATTATTTCTTTGCCATTAAAGTGGAATTATTTATTGAAAACACAGTCTGATGTTTTTGCAGTCAGGACTACTTAACAGATATTATTTCAAATACATGAACATAAAAACAAAATGACACACTGAAGGACGTGACTTTTCTGTATTCAGCACAACTGATCTCTGTAGAAACAAAATTAAGTACTGTTTCCAGTTCCAGTGATTCAGAGGGATTTTCAAATGGCTGTTTCTTTGGTGGGAACAGGTTATGCCATTCAGAAACAACTTCAAAATATCCTCATTCTCAGGTTTATTTTAAAATACAAGCCTATTGATTTTAGTGACAAAAAAATCTGTCCAAAACCAGTGAGGTATAATGACTTATTTTGAAATTCAAAGAACTTAGGACTACTTTCTCAGTAGGTATACATCAATATTATTTGATAGAATTCAAAGAAAGAAAGTATAATTGTCTTAGCCACCTAATCATAGACTATGAGGTTGGAGTACATCATTATGCTTCTGCAAGTTGCAGTACCTCAGCTGTAAGTCTCAGCAGCAAGTCTCTCTCTGTAATTTCTCCTGTAAATGTGATATCCCAGGAAAGACCTTTAGACATATCAGTACAGAGTTAAAGATGTGGGTAATTATTCACTGGGTGGTTTGGGGTTTTTAAGGGTTTTATTTGCAGTTAAATCTTACATAACACTTTTCCAAGAGAATAATATCACATACTGTCTTTTGTTCTGCCCTTTCTTCTTATACTAAAAAGCCAGTCACAATTGAAAACATCTTTTACATCTTTTACAATAGTCTTCTTTGCTTGTCTTTTTGATAAGACAGGCAGCTTGCTCATTCCTAGCTTTTCACAATAAGCCATGCCTTTCAGGCCTCAGCATGTTTATTGCAGGACTTTATGACTATGTGGTTTATCAGATAGTCCATTCTGAAATGTGGGTATGAGAGTTGCACACAGCATTCCTGTCATGGTTTTACATTTGCTATAAACAGAGCTAATATCACCTTTCTACTCCCACTTCTTATTTTCCCTGCTTAGGGTTCAGGGCTGACATTCACTCTCTAATTGCATCATCCCACTGCAAACTTATGTTCAGTTAATTATCTACCAAGACTCTGACTTCTTTTCATGTTCTATCATTTTGAAATACTTAGTCTAATCCTGTCTATATAAACTATGCTCTTTCTTCCTTAGATATATAAGTGCAAATTTATCTGTATTAAAACAGGACATTCAAATCATCCCACCCTAATAAATGATTAATTCTCTACAGTTATCATTTCATTTACAACTTCAGCAGCAACTTCCATAATTTCCAAAATCTGCATTCTACATTGTCTTTCAGTTTGTACATAAAGGTAATAAGTTAGGTTTTGTCAAGAGCAGAGCCCTGTTGAATCCTGGTAGGATCTTCCATGAAGATTTCCTGTTAACAGCTACTCCTGCCAAGGGTGTATTTGTATTTCAGTTAAGATGGATATAAGCACACAAAGTCACGTGTATATAATATTACAGGAAATACATGATGAGTTACATGGCTTCTCCATCACTGTAGGTCTCCAAGGATGGATTAGATTTGTTTCTGTTGAAAATCGCATATGCAGAGATGATCTTCCACAGAAAAAGGACTAGACTAGGGGGATCTCAGTGTACCTTTCCTATAATTCAGTGCTGCAGTCTTTCCACGTTGTCCAGCTGCTATTACTTAAGGGAAAAGGTATGAAATTTAATTATTAAACTCATTCTGTGTCTCCTGTCTCAGCATATCTACCTGTTACCTTTCATCTGCAGACTTGCTTGATGAATGGCCAGATTCCCATGACAGGAATAGGATAGCGCAGCCTCAGATAAAAGTGTTTTTAGCAAAGTACTTGAGACATTGCTCTTGCTTACAAGAACTCATTTTTTGTGCTGTCATTATCTAGCTACAGTGTTTCTCAGCATGCGCTTTTTCTTGATAACTGAATAATGTCACACAAATTAAATGCTACCACTAAGTTTAGCAATGCAAGAGCTCCAGATGCACTGTCATGGGAGAAATGTAATTCTGGTAATAATACTAGTAGCAGAAAATAGAATCTGTCATGAAAGATAAATTAACTAAATCCAAGGCCATGTAACCTTGCCTTTATACACTAAACTGCATTTACTATTCTTTGTTCAATAGCAATGAGAGAGCACGCTGAATAATAATGTCTTTAGTAAAAAATTTATATATGAAATAATGTTTCACCTTTGTTAGGGCATGTACTTGGTTTTTTTAGCAGTTTTTGTTAAATTAGATTATACAATTTAGGAAACATAAATACATCTTGACAAATGCCAAACCTGGAAGAAAAGACCCCTGGTAACAAAATAAAGCATTTATGTGGTGACACATAACTGGCACTAATAATTTTATCGTGCCATATATGGATGGCTCTGACAGAACAAAGAAGCAGAAAAAATATGTGTTAACTGTATGACGAAAGCCCAAGGACTTAGTGAATGAAAAAGTAATTTAAATTAGTGAACTGTATAATTCAATACACCTTAAATATGTCCTGCTGCACTCTGCAAGTGCAGTGAAAAGACATACGCAGTCTGAAAACAGACTCTTCAGTGCAGGTAAGCTGTTCCACTCATGCAGGCCACACATGCCAGAAAGAGATATGGCTTCTGTACAGCATTCTTGAGCTACCAGACATAATCTGGTGGCAGAATGAAAAATTTAGCTCCATCATTGCCACACTCTTCATGTAACTGCCATGATCTCTAGTGTACCCTGTCTCTGCTTTTCCAGGGCAAGCTAGTGGCACAGTTTTGAACTGATGGTGCTGACTCTTGATTGTGGCTGTGCAAAGTCACACTGGAGGCAAAATTTTCATCTTAACTGAAGTAACATTACAATGTAAGTGTATTTTTCATCTAGAAGAAATAAGAAACCTAAAAGCTATATAAGAAAACCTTGTTGTCTCATTAGTAATTACTCATTACCACTTAATGTCTTTGTATTACTGCTTTTGTAGAGTCAGTGCATCTCAAATACTTTATAAATAGTTTTCTTGTGTAAACAAATTATATTTCTAAGTATAAAATTATACTGCTTATTTGAGAGCTGGTTATTACTTTATGTCAATCTACCAGCCTGTTTAACAAACTACGTCCACACACAGTAAACTTAATCTCTAGTTTAAGGGTCTCTGGGTTAAATAGCATGTTTAGTCTTGCTATGTATTCTGAGTAAGTCATGCTCTTTAATTTCTGTCCTGAATCTAGGATTAAGCATATGAAGTGCTTCCCTAATTTCAACTTCAGTGCCTGCAATTTATTCCTCCATAAACCATCATCTTCAGAGAATAAGATGGTCAACTAACTGGTTCAAGATTCAGCTGAACATTGTAGCAGAGTGTTACACTCAAGAATTACAATGTAATTGCATGCTTAGGCACAGTATTCAGGGGTTTGCTATTATGCCAATTTTAGCGTTGAGTAAAACCCTCAGACCATGCTGGTAATCAGGATGGAGGGAGGCCTCCTCTTTTTCTGGAGTGGAGCAGCTGCTGGCAATAAAGCCTAACTGCTTATTTTTAGCTACAAGACAACAGAGAGGTTACTCCACCTAGAGAAACCCAGACAAGCTATAGCATAATGTAGAGGGCATGCTGGAAGAAGTGATTCATACTGAAAAAATATCACTATCATTCAGCTTTACCATTCCTTGGTAAGTCAGGTAACTTTTTAAACTAATCACAATATTTTCTTACCAGGGTGTCAAAGATATGTGTGGGGATGGGGTCTGAACTAAGCAGTAGTCAAAATGTAAAATATAAGGCTGAAATTCTGTGTAAACTTTAGAACAATACCCAGGCTCTAAGGGCTGTTATATTGAAACTCTGCCTAATTCTTGGGAACATACTATGATATACAGAAATTTCACCTACATCCACATAATCCTCCATATTTCTCAGTTATGCTGAGTCCTGTTCTTGTCTTTCCTCCGAGGGAGTAGGACAAAGACAAAATAAAGAGGTCTGGTTTATTTGCCTATTTGTGTCTATGAATTCTCTCCCCTCAGTTTTATTAGCAGACCTGCTGAACATCAAACCACAGCTAGTCAGGAAGTTTCCACCTAACAAGGCTATCCTTTGAAGCCAAAATGGTGCACCAAAGAACATCAGAGTAAACAGACTCTGGATGTACCACAAGCAGAGAATATTTTTGTCCTTGTTTCCTGCCAGCTCCCCAGGCAGATTGCTTCAGAATCAGAATGGCAGAAATCTGCAACTCTGGTGAAGTTTTGTTCAGGATCCAGAGCATGAAGCTTCTTGCTACAGAGACAAAGGTGCCTGTTGCAGGAATTCAGGTTCTCACTCCCCTGGAAGCTCCAACAGCCCAAGTGGATAGGGTATCCTGGCATCCCTCACTGGGAATACCCACACTATCCTCACCTCCCATGGAGGAACATTCCTAAAGTTGATGATGGGGTAAAAATTGCTTAGATGTGTGGGAGGAGGAGGGGACAAAGCAGACAGTGCTCTGATCTGTTCCAGACAATATAAGCAAAACCACCTATTCCTTCTAGAATGAAAGAATGGAGAATTTCTTCCCAGTGGTATTTTTTTAGATAAGCTTTTACTGAAATTATTTCAAACACGTACACATAGAGGATGGTATTTAAATGTAATTTCTATATGGATCCTACTTTTTGTTTATACAGGGTCCTTAACAATCTGTTTAGACTGCATTGGCAATAATAGCTTTGTTGAGGCAGACTGCAATTTGCTCTGAGGACTGCCATTTCCAAAGAAACGAAGGCATTTTGTCAGCAAACGCCAAGCATTGAAGTTTTAGCCTTTTTTTTTCCTGCTTGGATCCTTTCATAGATGAGAAAACATTTCCCGTGACTGTCACAGGTTCTTCCCCTCCCTCAGCATTTTGTTCACTCCCCTCTCTGCCCTTCTGCCATTTAGCACATCCCTTCTTCTTATTTCTCCTTCTTGTAGATGCTCCTCTTCTCTCTGCTCTTCCCATTGACACTCAGTTTGGCTTCTCTTCTCTGCCTGACACATTTCACTTGTCCATCTCCTCACTCCCCAGAAGGTTGCTGGCTGCTCAGAGTGTGCAAGGACAGCATCATGTCCTTTTCTGGCCCTGAATGCTGAGCATATGCTGTCACAGCTGAGCGGAGCATGGCAATCACAATCCAGGCAGCAACATCCCCTCCCAGACTCTGCCTGAGTGCTGACTCCTCTGCCAGGGCCATGGCAAGACCCTCAGCAGCAGCAGGAGAGGTCAGCAGCCTCTGGGAAGCCCTGTACCTTACCCATGGTAATAGGTTTGCAGTGAGAAAGCTGAATGACTTGCAAGGTCGTGGCCCCTTAGTACTCCTGTCTGTTTCTCTATACCCCCATCTGTGCTGACTGAGGAATATTAAGTTAAAAAGCAAACTTTTGCTGCTTTTAGTACTCTGCCAAAATTAAATAGCTCATATTAGTAGCCTAGAGGAAGACTAGGGGGTGTAAGATGGGAGACACACAGTTATCTAGGACACAGGACCGTGGGAGCAGAGGCTCCAAAGTTATTCTTCTGCCCTCAGACTGAGTCTTTTCAAAGGAGTTTTATTCTCTTTCTTTATTCTCTTTCTCTTTTCCTTTGGCTAAAGGAAAAGAAGGATATCAGCACTGCCACTTCTGTGATCAAGAAAGGTGAATTTTTATTGTAAAAGATGGTAGAATTTTTCAGTTTCAGAAATTACAAGCAGAAACATCTCATCTTGAAAGTGAAGCAAAGTCTCATTGGTAATTTGAAAGAAAATTAGAAATAGTCATGTTACTATAGTGATATTTGTTAAGTAGCCATTAGCTCTGGGCAAACATAGAAAATATTTTTCCATGGTTGTCACTGGTGTTATAATGATCAAGTAATAATATTTAATACTTTCATGCTGAAGTACTTTACAAAGATCAGGATGAGCATTACTGTTAGGGAGTGAATGGGAAAGAAATCTCATTAACAGCAACAGGGTGCAGATGACAACATGGCACAGCTTCCTGCAAGGACTGTGTGCCAAGGTGCTGCTGATGAAGAAATCTCTGGAACTGATTTGCACTCCTACTGCCCATCGCCCCTTATTTCAGGGGTATTGTATATAATATGCAGCTTTAGAACATTTTTTGGATTGTATAGTGTAAGATACTGCTTTCAATATCTGAAAGAGAAGATTCTGGGAAAGCCTTTTAGACCCACGTAGTTGCTCCTAGAAAGTATGAAACATTTTGTTGTCTGTGAGAACATATTCAATCACGTGTCCACATATGGAGAAGGAGAAAATTAATCATTGGATTTGGGGATTTTATAAATGGGAATTTCACAGGGCTGTTGATGTTACTTACTTGGTGAAGGAGACTGAATTCTATTTTCAGAGATGGCTCAGAATTACCTGAGAAGACTTAATAATGAACATTGAAGGTTTTCATAAAACCTTGAAGGTTTTTAAATTTGTGGTAGTTTGTGACAGTTTTCCTCAAAATTTCTATGCTCAGGGTTAAATGAGAAAAGGTAAGCATTTCTGCTTAGAGTCCCAGCAGTATTTATGTCTCTGAATATAAAATTTTAGGTCTCCCAGTTAGCTGGACTTGGAGGCCTTTATGGCTCACTAGAGCAGGGATTTCCTGTGTGCCTTTGGGAAGCAGAGAAGATTAATCACATCACATACTATGATCAAATGTTACATCTGCAAATGAGATTTCCAGGCAACTGCTAGATATGTGGGTTTGGATCCCATATTTCTAGTTTGATAACTGTAATCTTAGATATAACTCATTTACAGACTAGTCTAGTCCAGCCAAAAGACCCCATTTCATTAGGACATGGTCAGGCAGACATTCTGGCAGCAGCAGCAGCTTCTGTAACTTCATCAAACATGCTCAGCCTAGCTTTTCTCAGGAGATGGCAGCAGTAGCATTCCTGAATTGGCTGCAACCATTCACTTTGAATGGCATGAGGTGTAAAGCTATAGTTATGTGGGAAAAAACCTCTTGCCCCTGAAAAATCCTCCCTGCAGCCATGTGGAGCATTATGGTTAGAAACACAAACCCCTGGGTGGTTTGTGCGGTGAGAGTGATGGTTGCAGGGTACAGATAAATACAGGAGTTAGCTGGGCCTTACCTGAGTATTTCATATGTAACCCAAAACAAGCCTTTCACTTTTTGAGCCATCCAAACAAGGCACTTTAAGCAGTGCTGTGGCAGGGTAGCACCATTGCACTGCTCCCTGCTTGCCTACAAAGGTCCCCTCTGTCCACACAGCAGAGGGCTGAGGAGGGAGGGTGAGAGTCGACTGACAGTGCTTGTGCTTGCTGGTGAGCAGGATTTCACTTTGCCATGAGAGATGAAGATGAGGCAAGGCAGAAAAGAGAAGATAGCCTTCTCTGCTCGGTCATGTTGCTGCCTATTTTATATTTTAACCCATATGGGGTTTTTTTCTGATGCTGTATTGAGAGCACCTGAGCACTTACAGACCATGACAAACAACTTTCATGTCTTGTTTGTACTATAATCCTTCCCCCAGGGGGAGAAACAGGGGCAGAACATTTTGTTTTCTGAAGACATTTTCATTTGCTTTTCTTTAAATCCGTGTGCTGCTGTGACACTAGAGTGGACAGAGGTGGTCTCTGGCAGCAGCAGGTGAGGAGCTTGCTTTCAGTGCAATGCTCCTGGTGGGGCATGCATGGGCAGGATGCACCCTGCTCACAGAGATCCTTTGAACCAAATGCACAGAGAGGTGGAGGACTCTCTTCCACTCAGATGTACAGAGTGAGATTTATTAATATATCCTGGGCACAACTTCACTAGTATTTTTATGAGATCAATGTGTTTAGTTTTCTTTTATATGCTGTGAAAAGCTTGCATGCAGCTCAGAGAGAGGTTTGCTATGTATGCAGCATCCTGACTTGCAGACAAACACAACTATTTAACTCCATGTTACCTGGAATTTTCTGGGGCTGTGGACTTCACACTCAGATACATCACAGAGCCTCAGTCCAGCTGACAGGTGACAAAAGCAAGAATACCCATTGCCCTGCCCTTACCCTCCACTGTTTGCCAGTTGTAATCGGTGTTCCATTTCAACCTTTTTCATCAGTACTTCAATCACATCCAAGTATGAGATGATATTTATGGCAATGATATAGTTATCTGTGACAAAAGATGAGTTATATATATTTTTCACGTATGGTTGCACATGAGTCCAGACTTACTGTTCTTGGTTAGGAAAAAAAACCACTATGTTCTCTAATTATAAATTTAATGGCTGCTCAAAAACGAAAAAGAAAAAACAAGCAAACAAACAAAAAACCCCACAAAGAAACAAAGAAAAAAATTACAGACAAGACCATAATGCTGTCCTTTTTTTCCTACTTAGTTCATCTGGGAATCCCATGTAGGGAAACAAGTTTTCCTGCACAAAGATGGTAACTTGTCTCAGATCCATAGTCAGACCCTCCATCCATTTCTGCCATCTTGAATAGGCTGTAGGGTGCTCTTAATCTCAGCATTGCCTGAGTGCCTGATCATGGCCCAAATACCAAGTGACCATTGAAGCTGTTTGAGTGCATCATCTGTGGTTAGATATTTAACAGGAATTGTCATTTTTACTAACCCATGCAACAGATCTGGCACATCCCAAGCCTTCTGACACATAAGCAGCCTTCTTCTGCCTGATGCTTACAGAGGGTGGAAAGGGTAGGGTTTCTGTAGGCTCCAACAGGAAACCTGTAGATTTAAGGTATATCTGTGATCTTAAAAGAAAAGCAAATAAATATAAAAAGGCAAGGGAAGGAGAAAGGGGTTGCAGATAAGCCACATTATCTTTAAGGTGGAGAAATGAAGCATCAGAGTTATTTATTCATGTCCTTGGGGTGCCAAATAGCTGAACAAGGAAGGAAAACTGAGTTTTTACAGGGAAGGGCTTTTCCCTTTCTTCCCAAAGCTCCTAAAAGAGAAAGCTCCTAAGAAGGACAAGGCAGGTGACTTTTGAGGAAATAAAGTTAATGTGTTTTCTAAAATTATATATCTTACCCCTGTCCAGAGCAGGCATGTCAAGAGCTGGAGTTGCTACTTGAAGTTTATGTGACAGCTGAGAATTATCATTTAAGAATGCCATAGCCCAGACTGTGATAGCAATTACCTGTAGGCCAGAAGAAACAGGAGAGGCTACAGAAGAAGAGGCATTTTGTGGGAGCAGCGGTCTTTATCTAAAAACTCAGGAGTGTTTCTGTACTTGCTTTCAAGTCACACCCTTCTGATTTCAAATGGTTAATGTTGTGGTGAGGTCAGTGGTTTCTGCTTTGTTGTTTCTGGGTGGCACAGCTGGATCCTGTCTGGGTCTAGTTCTCTGAAGCTGAGAAACAGAGGTTATTAGTGGCAGAGGTAGGGTTTTGAGAGAATAGTTTACAGAAACATGAAATACTTGCTACTAAAGAATACTCTCAATTGTCAGAACATTTTACATTCTCTTTCGTCTTTGAAAGTAAAAACTGAGCAAGAGGACAAAATGTATCCTCTTCCCAGCTAAAATGGTAGATTGTAGGACAAAAAAGCTGAGTAGGGAGCAAAATGAAGATGGTGAAACACTGGAAGAGCTTGCTCAGATGTTCCAAACCTGAGAGTATGGCCACAAGCAGCCTGCTGCAAGTTAAACATGATTTGAGCAAGGAGTCAGGCAATGTAACCTTCAGAAGTCAATTCCAACTTTAGTTATTCTATGATTCTTGTAAAGAAGGATCAGAAAAGATAGGTCCATAAAAAGTGATTTTATTTACTAAAATGAAACACTGCATCTAGCTGCAGCCAACTGCAATTCTGCTCTAAAGAGAACAAGTAAGAGAAGCAGCAATTCCTTTGTACATTTCCTTTCAATATCTCTTCACTGCATTCCAGCAGGAAGAACTCAGATAATATTCCCACCTTCTGAACAGAAGCTTTGCATCCTCTTTAATCAATCATCTGTACCTCAGGCACTGTCTTCTTCTTTACCAAATTTTCAGCTTTGTTACAAGATGTGCTGATTGCTTCCCATTGGGAGACCTATAGATACTCCTTGATTATTTTAAGGTGTATGAGGTGGAACAGAGAATTCTGATGGAAATGTTCAGCACTGAGTTCACTGTTACATTTACTGAGTGTGATAGACAAGAGCCTGAGAGCCTTACAGACTTGTGCTCTGCTAACACTTTGCTCCTAGGAGGGGCAGCATGTAGGACTATATCACAGTTTATTGTGATTCTTCATGATGTGTAAACAATGAAAACAGTCATAGGTAATAGCATTACTTGGTTTGCAATGTCTGGAGGTGGTCCAGAATATGGAAGTGATAAGATTTTCAGAGGATTTGGGAAAAAAATAAGGCACATAATGGCAAATGAAACATGCCTTACAAAACAGAAGTATTTAAGTCTTTAATAAGCACATGGAATTATTCATACACTTGCTAGGTTTTCAATTAATGGCAAGCCTTGACCATCTGTGAAAACCCTCTGCATAATTCAGAGTAGTGAAGGCTGGATTGCTGGGAATTCTGAAAAATTGAATTTAAGATAGCATTGGGGTTATTATATGAATAAATACTTTTTGTTCAGCTGGTATGTTGATGTTCCCCATTCAAAAAGGATAGTAGAAGAAGGAAATTATTAATGGCATGTGAGTGGAGATAAATAGCCAGGGAATTCTTGGAAAAGATCAGTAAAAGTATTATAAGCCATGAACAGTAATACAGAATAAAAAATTAATGCTTTTCATTTCCTGTTTTTGTGCTACAAGTGAGGAAGGAGAAGGACAACCAGTGAACCAAATTATGAGTTAACAGCCTGGCACTGTTGGTAAGCAGGATGCATTATACAAACACAGCTGGGTAAAGGGCATCAGCCACCAGAGTCCAAGGGGCAGGGTAAAGAAACAACAATGTGCCTTAAAAAAAGGAGGTTCCCATTAGGTCCACAAACATTTATTATGAACTGCTGAAACACAATGATCAGAATCCCTACCAACAGTACACATTTAGCTGAGTCCTGGGCTCTGTGTCCTTTTACTGGTTGTACTGTTTCTCTGGGAAGCTCTGTGAGTACAGCAAAGCACATCCTTACACAACCCTGGGATGATGTCTGGCACAACAAGGAAGGCAAATCCTGCGTTCTTCCAGTCTCCTCTTGCTGTGATGTTATTCTTTCGCTTTTTTGGCAAGGTTTATTTAAAGGGGGGATAAAAAGAGTACAACATTGAAAACACAAAGGCAGCCAGGACTCACACCACCTGTTTTCCCCTGGTGCTTTTGTGTAGTGTTTGACTGGGTAGACTTTGGCAACAGAAATGCACATTCATTGACACAACAGGTGGTTTTAGCCACAGCCTTCAACTTTGTTTAGCTGTTATCACAGAAAATCAGATTTGCTATGACTTTGTGCCTGTAATATTACAGCAGTTCACCTTAATTAGACACAGAAACTAACTTTGAAATCCCTGTTGTCCTTCTGGATAAAAAGATCAGCCAAAAGTCTTGTGCCTATGCTATGTATTTGAGATTTTGGTCTACCAGTTTTTTCCAGTGAGGACATGAAGATGTGCTGCAAGCAGAACTGACAGAGTGCTGGCAGGCTTGTTAAAAAAATCACAAATAAGGAACAACAACAAAATTGTGGTGATCCTTTACTTACACTTGACACAAACTAACAATTTTAAGGAACATTATTCATTTATTTGACCTATTTAAGCATTCGTCCCCCTCTGGAGAAGAATTTCACTTCTCAGAAATCTCTTTCTCAAGCATGTATTCATAAGATGTGACTATGCCATCTTTTAACTTTGCTCATCAAATAAATTCAGAGAATCTTGTTCAAAACATGAGCTTTTTACTCTGTTACACCATCTCATGGTCCTTCCTGACCCCATTCTTATTTACAAGCCTCCATTTTGAAGTCTGAGCTTAGAAACTGGACAATCTGTCCCAGACAATGTCATTCATATCACCCTCTAAATCCTTAAAATTTACCCTGCTCATTATTACCTTCTGGGTGCTACTCCTGTTCAAAAGTTTTTAACCATGTCTAGTATCATTCTTCTGGAAGGGTCTGGAGTTATTCAGTTTGCCCTATTTACTCCTTTTTAAATTAACAGAATTGCTCAAGTAGTCTAAGGTTGCTAAAATAATTCTGTGATCAGTTTTCACTTTTGAGAAGTTCTTGCATTGTAAGTATTCTGCATTTTGTAAATTACTACTATTGAATACTTGCAATTTAACAAAACCCTAAAACACTCTGTGAGAGAAAGTATTTTATAACATAATTTTACTATTTGCTGTCTTTCCTTACTGTGGATAAATGTAGTTCTATATTTTGCCTTGTAACTATGATTATTGGCAATTCTATTTTATCTCTGTTAATTCTTAGAATTTTCTTTGTTCAGGCTCTGCTTTATGAACTTATAATCAGTTCATATTTTCCTGCAACAGGTTACGTCTTTTGCCTTACTTCTCAGTGTTTCTTAATTCCTTGTTTCTGATTTATATAATTCAAAATATCAGAAAGGTCTTACTTGTGAAGATGTCTTTAATATGCATACCAGAAGATAAATATTTCTAATGTAAATATAAATGTAGACATAAGTGTACACACACCTAGACACATAAATAAGAACTTTATTTTTCATAGTTTTTTGCCTTCTCTCTTAACCAACTTTGTTTTCTATCCATTATTATTTTCATCTGAGTAGAGTGATTACAGTTTTTGATGTTCCTAAATTTCCAGTCATGTCCACATTGTTCTGCCAAATTACTTTTGTAAATTTTTCGTTTCCCCAATATTTTTTTTTTTCAGTTTCAAGAACACCTCATCATCAAGAAAATTTTTATTCCTAATTCTGTTTGCAAAAAGCCAATGTAAAAAGTCATGATTTTATCTGTGCTATGTGATCACATCTGCACAATCACAAAGATCACAGCAAGGGTCTTTCTGTGCTGTCATTGTATCACAGGTTATTCCTGGTTTCTGGCCCTGTGATCCAAACCCTATTTATCTGTCAAGATGTGGCCCAACACAAAGTTCCTTTGTGTTGAGTGAGCATATCTGACTTTAGACATAAATACAAGCAAATATAAATATAAGCAAACTTAGCAAATGTAAGCTAGTATTGGCAGTTTCATGCAGAACAAAAGCTCTCATGATAATGCAGTATTCCCTCATTTCTCTCTGCTAGCAGTAGATGTGTGAGATGCTGCAATATTCTTTTATCTGCTCTGGATTTTTATATGATCAGAATTTATACTAATTCCTGTTTGAAGTCTTGGAATAGGTGATACTGCACAATCCAAGACACTCTGTTACCCAGATATAAGACCAGTAATTTCTGTGCCAGTGAAAATCTTGCCCTTCAGCCCACTTAATTGACCTGAAATTGAATCTACCCAATAGCTGATCATGTCAAAGTTCCCATGACATCTCAGTAATAATTTTAAGGTGAAGTGTATGCCTTTTAATGAGCAATTCTTATTACATGTGTTCATTGATCAGGTCCCTTATATTGCTTTATATGCAATTAGAGTTTTTTTGCTCCTCATGTGCTTAAATATCTCAATTAATTTTGATTGCAAACCTTATTCTGGCACTAAGTTCCTAAGTTTCATCTTTTCTCTTTCTTCTCAATGCCTTCTGATTTGTTTATCTGGACTGTCCTCTCAAAGCTGTCATTACATTGACATAGATTCCACCCAAATCATATAACCCCTTTACCTTGTGGAAGGCTAATGAAATTCTCTAGCAGGAGAACATTGGTCTTCTAACAATTAACTTGCAAAAACAAAGCAACCAAAAAAAAATTTAGTCTCGTTCTTCAGGTACTAGTGTAAGATGAAAAATCCAGGAAAACCTCCTGGCTGTGTTCTAGCTTCACCTCACTTCTGATTCTCTAAAGCAGCCTATGGGCTGTGAAGGTGCTGTTGGGCTGCATCCTTGGGCCACCACCTTCAGTGTATCCTCATTACAGACTCCCTAAGTCTATTGAATCTCCAAGTACACTAGAGGCTACAATAATGTAGAGGTACCCAGCCAACCTTAAATGAACTCACTTGGCATTACAGTTTGCAATGACCATAGCCCTAAAATTGTAATTTACTGAAGAAGCAGGGACAATTAACTCACTTTGACTTCTTTACTGCTTGCTCCCCTGCTGCCAAGGCTCCAGCAAGCCTGACCTTTTCTTTCTTCTTCTTCTACTTTTTTTTTTTTTTGGTATCAGTTCTGAAAACCAAGTTCTGATACTGAAATACCTCACTGCAGACCTGCCAGTAGCTGTACTTAGAGAGTGACACCTTGTGTCTCTGCCTCGGGGAGATAGCACACCATCTGCTGTCTTGTCCTTTACAGGATGTTCTCTCAATTCCATTTGGGGGAGAAGGCATCACACCAAACTCCATTCTGGTCTGCAAACTTGTTTTAAACATTATATCCTTGAACAAGAAATTAACCTAAACTTTTATTTGAAATCTTTTTTTTAACCCAACACTGAAAAACTGACTATTTTTTCTTGAACCTTGACTGATTTTTTTCATCTGGAATTTATGAAAAAAAGGTAAACAACAAAAAATAACTCAAATCCAAACCATAAACCTTCTATCACAGCTAAGTTCAAAACAGGCTGGGCTGTTTTGGACAAGATTTTTTTGGGTAGATGGCATCTTTTTTACAGATTTACTTAGTTTACCTACAGCTGAGAATTGTGTGCCTGTGTCTTCCTTTCCTCTTTCTTCACAGTAGCTTGTCTTCTTTCTTTGCCAGCTTTTCTTCCTTCTTGGCCAACTGCCACCTACAATACCAGTTGCAGTTGTCAAGTCTACGACCTAATGATCTAACATCAAATTCTCCCATTTTCTTCCATGTTGGCAAGAATGCAGCCATTTTTCTCTACCTCCCTGTCCTGGTCCTCAGCTTCTAATTTCTGTTGGCTATTAGTCATAAATCTCTCTTTCCCATTCCTCGGTAGCTAGCTCTTTCTTCTTTGAAATGTTGTCTTATCTTAAATTAATCATCTCTAATTCTTGGTCTAATTTATCACTCTTCTGGAACAGCCATCATTTTGCATTTTATACATAGGATGTTTCTCCTGGCTTGTGGTAGGGAAAACCCCACTGTGGTTTATGATTTCTGAACTCCCTGGATAATCTAGCTGCTAAACATATTTCCAAAGGAAATATTTGAAAAGATATAATATATCAGCATGGGTTTACATATAAACTAGACCTACTGGGTGTGATGAAGAATCTACTCTTTTGGTTGTTCTGTTTTTATAATTCATCAGATGCAATATCTAAAATTAGCAAGTAGCCATTTGTAGAGGAAAAATACTGGATTAGATAACATCACTGAATTGTAATGTAAGGAAATTTTCGAGCTCTGTGTGAAATACCTTAACCTTGACAAGTCATTAAATGCCAAAATATTTTGAAGGGGTTTCCAAATGAGATGAAGAGCAAACATAACTGCTACCTTTTTAGTCTCCCTGTCTACAGCAGTAACAAGTAATGGTAAATATGGAAAACATTTTCTTGATATAGAAAGCTAGATATAAATCAGCTATTTGTGTTCTCATAAATGCTTTTACATGATTTCCAATTTGCATAATTTTTTTATTATACTACAACTTGACATTAATAATCAGATGAAAGAGAAAAGACTTCTTAGTAAGTATATTGTTGATGGGACAAGAATAAGTCCTTGAAGACAAGAAAAAAACACTGCAAAAATGCTCACAAAAGAGTGCAATATAGTTAAATATTCAAATCAGTAGAACTACAGAAAGAGCAACGTGAGGTAAGTAAATAGCAGCCAGGATTTAAACTCTCTGTTGTACTTCTTCGTATTGCAAAAGCATGATAGCACTGAAGTGGAACAGGACTGCCCAGGCTTACAAGCTCTGAAGATCCACCACTCATAAAATTTTAATAACCTTTATTACATGCAGCTTTTCAGAGATAAAAAGCCTGGCTGTAAAATTGCAAACAGTCTTTGTGGAGTAAAGGCTAAAATTGCAGAACAGCATCTGGACTTGAAGAAAGCACACATGCTAACTCCAGAATTAATCAGGCAACTCTGTAAAAATTTTGACTTTCAATATAAATTAATTGAGGGAGGGAAGTTTGTTGGGTTTTGGTTCATGGCACTCCACAAAACCTGATTCCTGCCACAACTCCCTTTGGAGTAGAGAGGTGTTGCTATTAAAGCCAAGTCCTATGTTAGTACTCTGAACTATTCTACTTCTATCCTATTCTATTTCAATTATTCATATGTATTCATATAAATTGTACTTGAAGGACTTCTGCTCTTGAAAACAGACAGTCTTTAGGATAATTTCTAAGCCTTTTCCTTCATTATATACATATGTACATATTCATAGATTTTCAGGGTAACATTTTAGCTCAATTCTTTGTGTTACATGAATCTTCATATCTTCAGAAGTAAGAATTTAGAAAAACAGTTGCAGCAGTGAGGACAGTGATCAGGAAAAACTGATTTGGGGCAAGAGAGAAGTCCCTTGGCCATGTAGAGGTCATACAGAAGGCAAAGTTGAAAGAGAAAACAGTGAAGAACTGGAAGAACAGAAGTCAGAAAGAAGCAGGGACACTGTGGTGTGGAAATTGGGATGGCCAAAGAAGATGATAAAGGACAGACCTTCACTGAAGGTGCAATCAGATTCCAGGGGAGAACCTAATCCCACCAAGAACATGCTCAACAGCAGAGAGACTTTAAGGAAAAGAAGAAATGAAGCTGGTGCCTGGGAGGACGGTGTCTGCTGGAGGCTCGCGACAGAATGTCTGTTGGCAGACATCAAGTCTGCACCAGCACTAGAAGAGATTAGCCAAATGTAATCACTTGTGTTTGGTACCAATTCACTGCCTTTCTAAGAGGGCCTGCCCTTCTCTTTCTGTCCTGCAGCTTTCAGCATCCTGACAATATGTATGCTGCTCTCCATTATGTAAAAAGCTTTTTTTTTTTCCTGTTCAGACTCCTACAGCATGCCATGTGGCATGGAAGGCAGAACAGTTGCACAAAATACCCTTTTTACATCAGGCAGCATTTAAATAGTGCTGTTCATAGAGTGTGGCCCTGTTCCCACTGAAGTCAGTGGGTGCTGTTGAGCAAAGCTACCACAACGAGTTTAGGCCTTATGCTTTTGAGGCACTGTCCCGTTATAGTCCACACCTCAAATAGCATCTTCCCTCTAACAAACAAGCAGGGATGGATGGGAGCAAGCTGCTTCCCTGGCTGTTTCCTGCAGCACTATTTTATACTCACCGTCTGCCCACCCATCTGTTCAATCTCTCTTACAAAAACTGAAAACATTCCTACTTTTTAAATGGGTGAAAAATGCCTCAAAAGGAGAATGAGTACTGTGAAATCTCCATGAAATGACTACTAGGCTTTTCCCAATTAAAGGAGATAAAACCTGGAAAATAAGAACATTATTATTTGTTGAAGGTTATGGTATTTTGTAAGAAATTTGCTGTGAAAGCAGCATAGTTTTTCAAGGATTTAGCAAAAAGCCAGATACTAACTCTGGTGCCACCCAGTCTCCATTTATGGATTCATGGCTGATATTGAAGTGTTTGACAGAACAAAACTGCTGGCTAGTGTTTTTGGGAGCCTTTGCCTGAAGAGTGAGCCACAAAGCTCCAAACTGAGTTCATGGGTTGTCAGGAATATTCCCATAAATACTGGGAAGCCACCAGCCCTGGGAAACACTTCACAGCCAAGCTTCAGATGATGGCACCATCAGTTGCTGGTTAGTTCTTGTCCTCTGCAGACCTGTTTTAGTCACAGATAAAATTTGGAACTTGTGACCAGGCCTTGGCTCACAGCTACTTTGAGGATGGCAGGCTAGTCTGATTTGTGAAACAAGACCAAGGTGAAGCTCAAAGTGGGCAATGAGAGCTGCTGACAGGGGGGACCCTTCCCAGAACCCCAGGTCCCCGTGGAGGCAATCCTCAGTTGGGAGTGGCAGGGCTTGGTGCTGGCCAGGCTGATGTCTGGTTTCTGTACTGTCAGAGGCTGCCTCTCTTGAGGGGGACCACTCCTTGCCAGTGTCTTAGAAAAGCATCCTTAGAAAAGTCAGGTGACAGCAAGGATCCTCTCGTAATGAGGCCACGGTCCTTCTGTAAACTGAGCAAGAAGTAAAGTCAAAAAAGAGGAAAGAGATTTTCTAAAGCAATCAAATAAGAAGGCCCATTAGGAAGCTTCTTGGAATAATGAGGCAAAGCTACCTGATGATTTGCCACAGCTCAGAGAGGCATATTGAGCTGGCAAAGACTCAGTAATACTCCTTGAGCAGGAGGGAATTTGCTTGCTTTTAGACACAGTTATAAGGATCACCATTAAACCTCTAGACTCCAAACCTCAAGCCTTACTGCTGGCTTTGCAAGTGGCTGGGGAATAATTTTTCCAACACCCCTAAACAGAAAGCTCTAGTAGGGATTAGGTCTGGCTGTGCATGGGAGGGAGTGGCTCACTGTGTTTGACAGCCCTTAAGTTTTGCTCTTCTGGTATTTAAATCATTTTTTTCATTCTTTTTTCAGAAGGCTACCTTGGCTTTTGCACAGATGAGGGTGGGTGGGCATGAAAAATTGCATGTATGGCAATAGACACAGCTGCAAAACAGCCTCTAAAAATCACAGGTTTCAGAGCTGTATTTACCTTCTTATAAAAGTAGCCAAGTTCAAGCAACATCTGTCTCATATGGAACTTTTATAGTGTTCTAGTCTTAGATGGGAAACAGCTACTAATGACAGCTCTTCATCATTTAACAAACAGAGAAAAAGACACTTCTTGTTTGCAAGAGTAGGCTGGTGCTGAACTTCATCTCTTCTTGACTTCTTGTAAGTCTAAGACATCTCAGCATCTGGCTGTTTTTCATGTAGTGAGTAATGCCTTATTTCATTGAAATCAAGGTTTATGAAGGAGTCTCTTCCAACTTTCCCATTTGAAGCTTATGACTTCAGCTCTTATCTGAAGAAAAAGAATCATACACAACACAGGAATGAATTTTAGCTTGAATTACAGAATGCAGAGTCAGATTCCAAGGAAAACTAGGTAACTTGGATTTGGTATATTTTTAAACATTATTTTCAAATCAAGCTGTTGACAATCTTTTCTGCACAGAGGACATCTTGCTTTATTAAAGAGCAGGCTTATCAGACAACGTGCACTTCAAAGACTTAGTCTTTTCTACTAGGCTTATCTCCAATTAGAAAAATAAATACTAGAAACTACTGTTCAGGAAAAGATTCAGACATTATTCTAGCTGAGAGAATATTGTCTACTGTAAAATTTGGAATGCAAGAAGGTTGAGTACTGCCTCTGGAACAAATGGTGCCAATATTAATCTTGAAAGATCAATCCAATAAAAATTACTCTCATTTTGTGCCATTTATAGACTACAAGTCCCACTCTGCAATGCTTCACACTGCTGCAGGTCAGAAGACAGCTTGCAGGATGTTGAGTATTGGCAACTGCAGTCTGTGCATGATGAAGATCCATGTTAAAAGTTTTTACAGAAGACCTGTTTTCTGCTGGCAGACTGCAATATTTCTGACAGATTCTAACCCACAGTTTGCCTTAAAAAAGCAGTCTTCCTGAGCTTATTTAAAGGAGAATATACTTCTGCAATTTGAAATAATAGTGTTTCTCAGGTGATGGGAGAATTTTTATTTTTATAAAATTGTTTTCTTCTTAGAGAAGCAAAAAGAGATTGACTAAGGAAGACTGCCTAAAACTAACCTCATGTGAGGAGCTGGTGGAATATGTGGTGCAGTCAAATGTACTTTTTTTATTTCCTAAGCCCAAATATCTCTGCATTTCAGTCTTAGCCTATAGAAAGTGCAGCTGATCAAAAGAGGCTCCATATACTGGAATAAAGGGGGAAAACAGTAGGGATTTGTGGAATCAGAGCTTGCTTTGCTGTTTCTGATTGATATTTACACACTGAAGTCAGGGTGTTCTCAATACTTCTGTGGTAGGAGGCAAGGCTGGTGTGTGCCAGCCAGAGCAGAATGCTGAGGTCACCATTTGTGCCACCCCTGCTCTTCCCAGAAGTGTGTAAAGCTACTGCTCATATCCAAGTCCCACAAGGGCTGTGTAATCTTTAGATGTTTAAGATCAGCAGTCGTTGTAGACCTGGAGGCTTGGAGCTTCAGTCCCAGACTCTGGAGTGCATTGTGGGCTAAATGAGATCTTGTGCTTTGTGGCTGTAATTGCCACTGTCAGCACTGCGAGGCTGCAGCTACCATCCATCTCCAGTGGATATAAATATATGTGCAGAAGGTAATAAAGAATATCTTAATGTGCATAAAGGTAAAAAATAAAATTAGCTGGAAGTCTTTAAAGAAAGAAGATAGATAATATTAAGATAGAAGCTCCCTACTCCCAGAGCAAGTAACAAGTCTTCAAGAAGGTTTCCTTTTCTCCTGTGTTGGCAGCCACTTTGTTAGGTAATTGCTGTGTTCCAGCCAAATGATACTCCTAAACATCTTCTGGAGATTGTCTGTTGCTTATTAGGGCAGAGAGATTGTCCCTTTTATAATAGTTTCAGGCAAAACAATAGGAAACTTCTAACATTCTGTCTTTTCTGCTGTGTGTACTTTTGAGACTTAGAAATCAGTTTTGTGGATGAGAAGTGTATCTAGTACAAGCAGTTGCACTAGAGATGTATTTATTTTCTTCTGGAAGTGAAGACCTTATTAATTTAACTTTATTATTAAGATAGAATTTCTCTATTAAGAATGCAGAGAATGGAAGACGCAGTGAAGTAGTTTTCTGCTAGACTAGGGGACTATGCAAGTAAGGAACTAAGGCATTTCTTCTCCTTCTCACTGGTCTGCTGCTGTAATTGTGATGGAGGAGTACAGACTACTTTTTTCCCCAGACTCTCTGAGTGGTTTCATAGGAAGCATGTACTATGGAGGAGGGCAATCCATACGGTGTGCTTGCCAAGTTAAAATTAAAGTACAAAACAAGTTGCAGCTTTTTGAAACAGCCTCCTAATAACTCCACAGCACAGTCGAGAGAGGCAGTCCAGTATCTTGTAAGTCTATTTTAATCAGCTGGCCCAAATACCAAAGTAAATCTCTACCAATTTCCCAACAAGCTTGTTTAAATGCAAGCAGTGCTTAGTTTGCTCAACAGAACAATTTAGAAACCACAGGGTGAGGCAGATTTGTCACTTCCTTGCAGTTATGACGAAGTTTGGTAGAGTCAGCTTGGCACCCTGACAAGATGCTGAGGGCGCCAGATCTTATTAGGCTCCTGATCCATCCCTGAAAGTGCATTAGAGCAGCATTTCCTTCATTGCAGCAAAGCACTGGCACCACAGTACGGATTCAGCTGGTCAGGCTATATCTGAGATTTTTGTCCTCTTTATTCAAGGTCAAATCCTGAGTTCTCATATAGTGCATGTCAGTGTAATCTTCCCTTATCTGGTCATGTAAGGCCATCTGAGAATATTTTTTATAAAATGCGTGTGGTAGAACACAGTCAGTGGCTTCTCAACATGGTTTCTAAACTAAAGAGTTAGGGATTTGGTAGGGCAAAAGATCTCACCTTCATCTTTAAGTATATTTTTTTTCTGGAAATGAAAGGCATTTTCTTCATCCTAATGTAGAAAACCAACCAAAGAAACTTTCTTCCAAGGAGAGGTCATTAAAGTTCTGATACCTAACATTAATCTAGCTACCACTGCCTCCTTTTATAGAAATTGTTTTTCTAGAGAGCGATTCATCTCATCCAAAGAAAGACATCCAATGTAGGTCAAACGAATTGCTCTCTTGAGGCATCTATTTTTCTTTTTTGACTACAAAGAGATCGTGAGATGAGTAACACTGATGCCTGAAAGTGAAACATCTAGGTCAGGGTAGGTGAATCCCACTCGGAACAGGGAGACAGAGAAGCCATGGACCATCAGGAGACCATCAGCATAGGGAAGCCACGGAGCTCATCAGGAGACAGAAGTCACCGGGATAAGTGCTCCATGTATATACTATTAACATTTATTTTATGCTACCATTTGACATGCTAGTGGCTCCTTAATACAAAGTCCTTTTGTCTCTGCCTTTGTGGTGCCTGAATCTTTTCTCTCTACATTCTCTGATGATCCCTTCTTTTTCTGTCTGTTCTTGATTTTTCCCTCTTCCTCACTCTTCCTTCATTAGGTTTCTCCTGACAATCTTTTTCTCTCAACCTCTTGCAGACAAGGACCCTCTAGGTGTCTAATGCATAACCGCATGAGCTCACAGCCAATCCCATGCTGAAGAGCTTTAAGGAGTTGTAATTGCACAGAGGAGAATCTGGGGGTTGAGGGCTGTCCTTGGCACTGTCCTTTACATTACTGGTGGTACTCTTGTATGAGGCACTGGCTTTTTTTATTCCTCTTCTGACACTGGTTTTTGTATCCTATTTTTCTGCCAAAGGGAACTAGCTTCCTGCTTCTGCAGATGGAAGCAGCTGCCTGGGAAATTGGCAGAACCCTCTCTGAACCATGGAGAAGGCAAGTCTGTTCAGCAGGGAGGCAAAAGAGACTGCTGCAGGCAGGGGGTTTTCAGACCAGGGACTATTTAAGCAAGTCACTTAGGGATAGGTGTTTCTCTTTTACTCTAGCAGCTTCTCTGAAAGATCTTTAGGCAGGGAAACCTTTTTGGAATTTTATTTGCAAGTACTTACTGGAATGCCCATTCCACATGAATCATGGGTTTTGCGATTCATGGCACAAATTCTGGGAACATCTTCCACAAGGTCATCTTTCTTTTTAAAGCAATCTCTTCTAATACCCTAACAACTAGTATTATAATTTATATTCTTTGCCTTAAGGTTTTTGCACCCTTACCAGAAGCCCGTACTTAGAGCAAACTGGAATGCAGCATTTTCCCCTTAGAACAGAAGAAAAAAAAAGAATGAGAGAGAAAAGGTCTTATGTTCCCTGTTACACATTTGTATAAGTGTTCTTTATAAGTCCTTGGAGAGATCAAATGGATGATACTTGTATTAAGTTTTAATTGGATCTGCCTCCCAACAGGCAATAGTCATGAGAGAGACAGATCCTTCGGGTGTGTAAATTGCTGTCATTCCATTGACCACCACTGAGCTTCACCAACTCAAACTGAGAATTAGGTCTATGAGGTCTCCCTGAATCTTCAGAGTTCACTGTAAATGGATCCCACTGTACCTGAGACTGGCATTAAGGAGCTATAAATCATTTGTTGTAGTAAAGCAACCTCTTTATTGTTTTCAGATTTTGTTTTCTCTGTTATTCCCCGGTCTGTTAGCTTGTGTCTTAGGGTTTTTTCTTGTCTCTTTGTTCAGTCGCAATAATTTTGCTTATTAGTAAAAGTTATGCTGGAAGATGTTGAAATAAGGGGAATTTTCTTATGCATAACATAGTTTTATTATTTGATACTGATGAAAAACAATTTCTTATTGCTTATTTCCACTGCATTAGCTCTTACAACCTTAATTAGGTCAGAGCCCCACTGTAATAGATGGGAATGCCATAAAAGAGAGTCCCTGAAGCAGAAGACCTAAACTGTAGAGATAAGAAACAGCAACTGAGAGAAACGAAAGAACAGGGAGGACATGAAAAGGTCTAGATAGGCATGAAAAACAGACTCTAATTTCTATCTGCACAATTCCTGGGTGTATTAAGCCAATCAGTAGCAATGATAGCACCTCTGTTATTTGCTTTTCCAGTACAGCTAGGCTGAACAGAATTTGAATTTCAGAGCACTGCATATTAATTGTGTTTGTATTACCCACTTGCCTTTTCTCCTTTTTTTAATGCATTATCACAGACCTTGTATTAATTAAAGCTTTGCAATAGATAGGATTGTTTTGCCTGTACAAACGTGACTTAAAATATCAGCCTCTTTCACAGCATCAAGGAAGCCATGGCCAATTGCTTGGGTAACGACCTGCAGAGCAAGGCCCTCCCACCATTATGGTGCACAAGTTGATCCTTCTCCCTTCTGACAAACACCAATGGATTGAAAGCAGCCAGTCAAATCCATTATACCTCAAAGGCACCTTCCATGACCGGTATGTCACTGCAATATAGTTGCTCCTTCCACCGTGAGATCCACGGTGCTCCATGGTTTTAGTGAATGCAAAAAGTACACCTTTAAAAACAGTATAATAATGGAAAGATGGGTAGGACTCTACATTTGCTGGATTGTTTAATTCCTTAGATCTTACTTGAAGACACGGCAGAATTAGGCTGTACATAATTTCCCTTTGTTTAACAATCAGGAAGATTTATCCAGAATCTCGACTCATTTTCACCGATGCCACCTGCTATTTCAGTTATTTATTTCAATAACCAACATAATTCACATAGTCAACTTTCCTGCTACCCATTTTCCTCATCATTAACCTCAGAGACTTATATTCTGCGTGTTTCTGAGAGCAAAATTACTGAGGTCCAGGGCTTAAGAGGTTAGTATCTAGTCCAGCAACGTTCTGAAGGAAATAACAAGCAAGTATAAGAATTAGCATTGCAAAACATATTTGCTATTATCTATTTGATGAACCAGAAGGTCACAAAGGAAATGTGGTGCCTCATACACAAGAATACTAAGGTCAAAATAGTTTTAGGGTGGCAAAGAGGCGTGAGTGAACAGACTGAACTGCAGCTCCATGATTTTGCATCTCAGCTAGCAGTCGTAATCAACATGATCTGTCCAAACTTGTGCTGTAGTCTGTGACATTTTCAAACTGGTCTTCCTTACAAAGTTACCCCAGCCCAGTTTGCACATAGATTACCTTCTTATACTAACACATTCAAAACTGAACTGTATTTCAGAGGATAACATACTGGAAAAAATTGGTTCTTGTATATGTAAAATACAGTTCTGGTGAATCTTTTTGTCCTTCTATCATTAGAGGTTTTTAGCAGTATTGTGTATAAATGGCTGTGCCTCTCAACAGAATTTTTGGTAGCAGGCAGTTCTTTAGAGAGTTTGTATTTACTGGGGGATAACACCTACTGATGTTAGTGCTTCAAAGGACAGGCAGATTTCTTGGCTGAAAAGCAAATGTCTTAATTTTAGGTTTTGACACAGCAGGAGATGTATGGCAGCAAGAAAGTGAAGGAAGGATGCTCTTTGTATGTAATTAACTGAATCACCCAGACAGATATCTTCATAACTGGAGTTGATGCAAAACCAAATTTTTATTGGGTTTTCACTTTGTCTATAAATAAATATTTACTTTATATGATGCTGCGTAATCCAGAAGTCATGTATTTCCAGCTTGAAAAAGCTTCAGAAACTAAACTGATTTCTTTCCTGATCTCTGCAAAAGAAGGTTTGTTTCATTTTTAGAAATTTTTTGTAATTTTAGGTCATGCATACTTTTGAACTGAAATTAATTGTTGTGCTTCCAGATGTGCAAATTTTTCACTTCTAGAAATACAAATATGGTATACAGGTATATGTTTAAGCATTTAACAATGTGACATTTTTTCTTCCTAGCAATAGGTCAATAGTCCATTTATATTTCCATTCAGCAGCTTTTTTATCTGGTATCTTCAGTCTTCAGTCTCTGAGAATATTTCTAGAAATATCAGCAAATTCTTACAAAATTAATGTATGTTGCCATATCATACCATAGGAAAGAGATAAATATAAGATAAAAAGCCCTACAGTCCTAAAATCATATTACCAAATCTTGAGTTTCCTTAGATTGGATACATTTTTCATCTTAAAGGAAGGAAAAAACCCTTGCCTTACATCTGGAAATTGGGGTACACCTTAGCCTCACATTTAATCTAGCTCTAGTGCCTTGCAGCAGCAGTTTCTAATCCATGTGCAAAACAGGAAGAGGAAAGAAATCTGGTTGGGAACAGATTTTGTGAAGTATGCTAAGAAAAGTCTTGCAGTTCCCCTGGATTAAAAATTGCTCTGAATACTCTCAGATTTCCAAAGTCATTCTAATTTCATTCCCAATTTCAACATACAGTGCAGTTGGACTGCACTTGTATTTCTGGTATTTTTGCAGGCAGTCTAAAATGCCCCTAGGAGAATCAATTCTTTATCCCAGAAGTAATTCACATGGATAGATACTAGCCCATTTATTTATTTTCCAGATCATTCAAATGTGCAGCATCAGTATTATCAACTCCATGTGGACATAAATGCTTTGAATTCATGCTTGAATGGTAACCATGGTCATTAACATGCCGTATTATTTGGCTGCAACAGTGAGATTATAGCAGAAAATCACTGATAAGTGATGTTAGGGCAGAATTCATTATCAGAAGATCCTGGAGTAGAATAGTTAGTGCATGATTTTAATAACAATAATAACAAAAAATTATCCCCTCAAAAGTTCCGGTTATAATGATAATAAAAAACGATGCCCTCGTAAGTGCTGAGCTAATTCAGTGTCATTGTGCTTCTCAGGTATCAACCCCTGGATGCCTGTTTCAAAGTGCACTTTCTGTGTGGGAAGGTACACTCATTTTCTGTTGAACTGTATGTGCAGCAGTCTCCCTGCCACTTAGATTTTGTAAATTCTGGAGCTGCTCACAGGAGTTTTCACAGTGCCAATTCATCACATGTTTATGAGATAGGCCATAAAAATACTCAGAAATGGGTTGATTGTTAAAGTCTAGTGACAGGTTCTGCTCCCAAAATACACTTTGGGCACATGAGGGTTTGACCAACAAGTAAATTAGGATCATGTACACGTCTCAGAAGATAAACATCATTTGGTGTTGTCAGATTTCACCTTGGTTAGATTTTCTCTTTCATTCCTCATTACAACCTTTTATCAGTCCATCACAATATAAAAGTAATGCTCCTGGTCTTTCAAGCTTTATTATTTAGCAAAGGCTTAAGAGGAAATTAGAACCTGGCCTCTTGTTTGGAGAATGATCAAGACAGGACTTACTGTAGTCTCACCTAGTTACAGCCATTTTAAGAGCATTTTGTCTCAGTATTCAGGAGATTTAGTAAATTTACAGACAAATGAAAAAGCAGGGGATTTTAATAACTTTTCCCTGACCTTCAAGAAGGACTTAGAATATCCAGTTGTCCCCAAAAAGTCAAATGAAGGCTCAGGGACAAATGCCAGCACAAAAGCAGGGATATATGTTGAGATTGAACGACTGTTGTCTCAGTGATACAAACATTAAAGCCTATATGAAAGAAAACCCTGTGTAAAAAAAAAAAAAAAAAAAAGGAAAGAAGTTGAGAAAAAGTTTTAGGCTGATAAGATGACACAATTCATCTACAGATAACTGAATCCTTAATTATTGACTTTTCCAGAGCAAAAAACATCCAGAGAATGTGTTTTCATTAGGTAGTTACAAGCATATAGCTGCCTTTCAGTCCTTTGTGAGAGAAAGCTGGTGCTTTAAGGCAACTTCCTTAGTGGGAGACTGGCTTTTCTCACTCTCCAGGACCTCTGCCTAGTGGAGGTATTTGCCTTCCTTGAGGGAGAGAATACCATCACTCCATCAGAAGTGAAGTCAAACAATTGATATGGGCTTGGCATTTTAGAGTGTGAATAATCTTAATGGGTCAAGTTGCCACATGTGGGCTTTTACTGGCTTTTCCTGAGGCAAGAACCCTACTGGATATGGGAAAGTCTCTAGAAATATATTCTCCCCCTTTAATTGTGAAACAAACAGTGAATTAAACAGTTTCATGCTGTGCAGCAAAATTGTAGGAACTGTACTGTTAAATCATAAAAATCTTACTTTCAGCAGGGAACAGGGTACAGTCACGGGCCACTAGGAAGCTGAACTGCTGGCAGATGAAGCTGCTGATGGGGTTGAGCTAGACTCATAGGAGCTCTGCCTTAAGATTTTGTTGACAGTGTGTGGGTGCTGGCTAAGCTTTGCTGGACCCTCTTCTGTAATGACAATTTTAAAGTGACATCAGGAACGAATAAACAAGTAGTCCTACAATATGAATTCTTGCTATTTTTGTGCCTAATGAGAGAGTGTGCATGTGAAGTACCTGCATGTGTTTAACTACTAAATCTTTTTCTCCTCCTCTTAGGGAAGCTGTGTTCTGGAGCAAGGGAAGCAATGTGAGCAATGCACCCAGCCTGTTATTTGCTTCCTCTTCTCTTTATGCTTTTTTTCTTTTCTTTCTTTTCTTTAGGCCAAGGAATGGTTAAATGACATGTACCTTAAATACAGCACATTTATAGAACAGTGACCTTAAGAGCTTTAAATGACTACATTGTTTAATGTGAAGGAAAAGAATACCACAGATCAGTGGAAATGTCAGCAGTACTTTTAATGAATCGAGTTCGTTTTAATCGATAGCCAAGTCTTCTTTCCGTTGCCCTGAGATTGTCATGCTTTGCAAAGAGATAATAGTAAATGTCATGCTCTGAAAAAGCAGTGACTTGGTTGCTATAAATCAGCAGGAGCATTGCTCTACTGGATGTGACATATGAGAGACAGAAGTGCTGTCTTTCCAAGAAGTCATTGTTTCCATACCCCATGTAGAAATGGGGTTTGAGGAATATTGCTTAGAGCCTCACCACTCTGTATCCAGATGGACTCTTCAATAACCTGGTGAAAAGTGTGAAAAAGCTCACAGGATACCACTGAATCTGAGTGGAGAACTACCTGAATCACTCACACATAGAATTCTTTTTGTTTGTAGTCTGTACCATGAGTTTTGAAGTCCAGTTGAGAGTTCAGCTCGCATAAGAGCTGAGAAATAAACTTGCTCCTTTTTTTCCTTTTTTACATTCAGGTGAAAAAAGAAACTGCAGAACCACACCACAGGCTTTTCCTGTACAGGCAGCTGAAGGTTATCTCTATGGGAAAACCTCTTTGCCTTTTCAGGGTTTTTTTGTTGTTGTTGTGGTAATTTGGTTTTTGGCTCTATTTTCTCCCTAGCATTTACAAGAATGTCTGTAACTTGTTCTATATCTTGTTTGCTTGTTCATTTGCTTGTTTGTGTTCTGTCATGCTTTTCTGGTGTATAGTTAGGAGTAAGTGCCTGTAAATTTTATAGCCAAGCAAAGACATTTCTGTCTTCATAAACTCCATCCATCTCTGGCCCTGCCAGTGATGCAAATGAGAGAAGAGGCCTTTCACCTAGCTCAACACAAGCAGCGACAAGAGTTCATTACTTTAATGCCCAAAGCAGGCAAAAGTATGCCAAAGTATAAAATATATTTATTCTGTACCTTGGGACTAGGACCATTTGGATTTTACATTTACTTTCTCAACCTTGACTTTATACCTCTGCAATTTATGCAGTAGTCTGGAATTTGAACAGACAGCACCTGTCTAGGTTTGTGCTCCAGAAGCTTTATCAACTTCATAAACCCTTGGAGTGTGTTCCTCTCAATGCCATCATTTCATGGTCTTTGTTTTACACCTTACAGATGTGCTGCTGGACCAGTTGGGAAGCAGCAAACTGCTTGTTGTTGGCTTTCCCTCTCTGCTCCCACTAGTCACAACACTTCTTCCATCTTCTCCTCCTGTTTCGGACAGTGCTGCAGCAGAATTATCCCTTATCCACCTCTTTCATGTCTGAAACCTTTTTAAGAAAATTTTACCTCAAGTTTTACTGTCATATATTTCTGAAACTAGCAACTTTTCTGCTGACAACACATTCCTGAATTTACACCAGTTTTATTCAAGCCAAAAAAATACACACACACACACACACACACACACACATATATATATGTAATCCTATCAGGACTCAAAACTTACAGATGGACAGGTAGAAAAAACCCAGAGCACAATAATGCAAAATAGTATCAGTATGCACCAGACTGCTGTTATTCCCTAGGAAACAGGCCAATTGTTTGAACTTCTTGACAACTTCAAATATCTCTGCATATGCCTTTGATTTTCCAGGTTAGTTTGTATTTACACCAACACCAAAATTCCCAGAGTAAGGGGAAGCCTGGGACTGAGAGAGGCTGGCTGAGAATCAGCTTCTTGTCTGTGCCACACCAAGGTCTGAAATGTTCACTTTTAAATATAGATCTATTTGATGGCAATTTTCTTCCTTCTTTGTTGTCTTTCAGAGATAGTTTCTGTTTCACTGCAGCTGAAGGATAAAAAGTCCCATAGGCAATGCAGTTCTTGCTGACCTATTTCCTTAGGTATAAGACTGGCATCAGTTCTGGGGTGGGAAAATATTCCTTTAAAATTCTTCATACAACACCCAGACTCCACCACAGACTTGGTGGAGTTTTGCATCCTTGTTTGCTAGCAGGCAAACACTAGTGACATCATTGGTACCTAGGAAAAGAAACTGTTGTAATGGTGGTTTTCTGATTCCTGTATATGTTGTACTAAGTAGGAATCATTGTGGGAGGTTCATTACATGGATAAATTTATAAGACTCTAGACAGGAAAAAAAGCAGAATCATATGACTACATTGAAAGAATGAAAAACCTTAATTCCTACATTGTATAGAGAGATTGGTGAATTTGAAGAGACAAAACTTCAGTAGTTTGAATTTCATTGGAAAATGTACAGAACCTTCTGATTGAGTGAATGGGGCTTTTTATTTGGTTTTGTGTTACAAAGGCTGTTAAATTTAGAGGCATCTTTGAGTTATGAGGATAACTACCAAATTTTAGGCCAAATCATGACCTTTCCTTCTGCCTTGGTTCAGATGTTCTGATTGACAAGCACTCTGGGGTTCTACCTAAGGCTTGGTTCTCTGGGAGGTGGGGATGAAGCGTTCTTGTTCATAGATCTTCTTGGTCTTCATAGTCCCAAAGTGGCTTATAGACACCTTTTCCTGACAGTTCCATCACTTGGGTGAGACAGGCTTGTGCTGTCATACTTCTTTTGTTTTTTTCTTCACATTTCTTATTAATTATATATGCCACACAATAAAAATCTGGCTTCTCCCTGCACATTTGCTAAGAGCTGGTAGAGTACTGAAACAAGAAAAAACAAATTACTAGTACTCCATGAAAGGATAAGCATGCTGAGGTGCCCCCTGTGATATAATTCCTTTTGGATGAACGAGATGTTGTGCTGCATGCATTTGCTGTGAGCATGCCCTCTGAATAGCTTTAGCTGGCAGCAAGTCCCATCATGTTTATTGTAAACTCTATTAGGAGTTCTGGGAAAGCCAAGAAATGTATTTGCTTTAAGCATAACACAGAGAGATGTGTTGAGGCAAAGAAAATCTAATGCTACTACAGTATGCAAAACTGGACCACAAGATTGCAGTTATCACCCTGAAGTGAAATAGGGGACCGAGGAAGAGGAAATGTCCCTTTCTGAACATTAGTAAATTGGCACATTTAATGAAAGGTAGGAGGCACAGGTAGTGTTTAGAGTCAGGCATTGCTCAGGCAGTTACATACTCATCTATGTCAGTACCTTGCTGTCCAACCTTAGATGTTCTGTTCAGGCTCAGATCAGGCAAAAGACTGGTTCTCCTGTTTTAATATTAAGCAATGTATAACAATATTTAGATTATTAAGCACTATAAAAGAAATTTTCTAGGATGCCTTTTGGTGGATCACCAGGAAATAAATTAGTTTTCTAGAGAAAATTGATGCCAGTCCACAGGGAAGTCTGGCAAACCATTATCAGTAGCTTTGACTCATTTTCCCTCAGTCTAAACGACCAGGCTGACTCATTCTATAGTTAAGAGCATTCATAATTCGTCCTAATTATTTGTGACAAAGCCCTGTGTTCTTCACATACCTGCAGAGGCTCCTTACCTCCTTCCATAACTTCTTGCAACTCTGCTTCAGACAAGCTTCATAGGATTATTCACAAAGCATCTCTGTGTTAAGAGAAGGGAAGTAACATCCTGAAATAGTAGAGTTCAGTTAAACAACACATAACAGTCACTTACCAATACCATTCTCCCCAAAAGACCCTTCTCACTTTTAAGCATATTTGCATGCTTGTAAACTTGCAGATACACACCAATTCTCAATAGAGTAGGAAGGTCAGAATGCCCAGAGACATGAGGTTGGCAATACATCTGGCTTTGAGATGTGCCTTCTACTGACTGACAGGACAGTTGCTGACATGTGAATTGTGATGGCTGAACATAGCAGATCTGCAGAAGAGTTTTTGCCTGCATGCTGTTGTCAATACAGCTCCTGGCAGCAGTTGTAAGGTGAAACTGAGCCAGTGAAACAGTCTAATGTTGCTAATACTGCTTAAAACCATTGAAAGAATTGGCTTTTACTACTGTTTTGTTTCTTTAGTATCACTTGATTGTGATTGCATCACTGAGTGAGCTTGCAGAAATGTAGGATGAAATCATACATCAGGGACCCTCTAAAGGGACCCTCTAAATGGAGCATATATAATGAATTGTCAAATATACATGTAATAAACTACAAAAACATATGCAGAGATATTTAGGAAAATAATAATCTTTTAAATCATCTTTAAATTATATCAGTTATTAGTAGGACCTTACACTTGATGCAAGCCAGAACATGCTTTTAAGGCTAGCTTCTAGTTTGGTCTCAGAACAACATCATTGTTTATCATCCCTGTCTTACCCTCTATGTCTCAGATGCTGTAGGCTCCTTATACAGGTCAATTAAATGTTCCCAGGAACATCTGTGGGCTGGGAGGCACAGACCTGGAAAATATTCAGTGAGCCTGCTGCCTGTGGGAGTGTTCCATGGAGGAAACAGCATCCAAGACAGGCTTGGTAATTGCTGGGAGTAGTGATAATTGTTAGAGGCCAAAATAGTCCAAGGAAGCATTGTAACAGTTTTATTAATGTGTAAACAACTGATTTTCTGCATTTTCCTGAATAATTTGATTTACCAGTATACCTTCAGCTGCTTTTACTGGTAGGCTTAAATTTGCTCTTCACACATCATAAGTATATTTTATAATTTTTTACAGAGGCTGTTGGATGCTATATAGTATCCGAATATACTCCTCACTTCTTCATGTTAATTCAGCAATTCACCATGAATTTAGAGATAATTTCTTTGTTTTTCCAAACCCATTATCAGGTTAGTACCTTTTTAATTATGCCATGTTTAATGATAGAAAAAAAAATTGTAAAATAAATGTTTCTTGTGTTTGCTTCCCGCTACTCCTCTTCACTACCAAAACATCTTTATTGCTTGAAAAAGAGCTTATGCATCCCTTGTATGATAGAGAAATTGAGTCTTATGTGTACACAGATATATCCTTTTCTCTCTACTTAAAACACCACAGAGCTATTTACAGTCATCACATGTAGAAATTTGAAGAAAGACCAAAGAGGATAAAATCAGCCAGTTAATCCTGTTAGCTGATGCTGTGTCACTAGATCATGATGTATTTGCCCAAGTTAATTATCCCACTGATGGTACCCTAATGGAGAATCTCATATTCATTTTCCTGTTTGGCAAATGGCAAGTGACAAAAATGTGTTTTATAAGATATAGATTACACTGATGTGGTACCTCTCAAAATGGTGGTGGGCATTTGATTTGCTGTATGGGATGGAGGAAAAACAAAGAAAAGGTGGGGTTTTTTTTTGTAGGAGACAACAGGAGAGCAGATTTGTCCATACCAGAGCTACGTGGCTTCTTTGCTCCCAGCAGTGCTCCAGTTGCTTCCTGATCTTGGAAACCTTGCAGGGAACTTTCCTGTGCTTCAGCCTGTGTGCAAGTACTGTTAATGGTAATCCTCAACAAAACAGAGAATGTATCTGCTGCTATGATCCAAGAATAAAGCCCCTACGCTTTTATTATATATAAATATATTTAAAGAGATAAATCAGAAGTGTAAAGTTCCTCCAATAACATGAGCAGAACAAGTTTGGTCTGTCTATCCATTTGCCAGAGGTGTCACTTCTGATTTTCTGTATTTGGGCCCTGGAGGACTGAATCTTTGCAGCCATCAAGGTATTCAATAAGGCTCCTATCTCCTTGCCTTTTGCCATACATAAAAGTTAAGAAGACCAAAAATCCCCACCAAAACTAAACCAAAACCTTCACAGCAGGGGATATCCTGATACAACTATCAGCCCATCCTTTTCCAAGAATAACTGGCACCTTAAATAAGTGTTGCATAACAAATGTGGTGAACTTAGTAATTAGCCCTATAGAATGCAGGACTGGAAAGGGTTATTTGAGCTGAAAATGTATGTTTCCATTATTCACAGAACCATCCTTCCAGGTTAAGAGATTTCTGTCTCTGGTGTAGATTTACAGAATTGCATAGCACCATGGCTTATGTTGCTTAAATATCCAGTAAAATATTTGTGCTCATAGAAAGACTTATTTTGTTTGGAGCAGAACACACTGTATTTCTGACATGTCACCCTTTATAAGAGTTCCTTTTGAAAGAATTAATAAGCTCCATTCTTCCTAAAAGGGAAATACATTGAAAAGCAGCAGGGTGTTTTCCAAGCAACCTAAATACTAGAAATATAATCAAATTTCTAAAACACATGATCCATAATGATGGGCAACAACAGTTTCATGCTGTCATGGCAACGGGAAATCTTAGGGTTGCAAATCCATAATTTGAAAAGATTATTTTGAGAGAGCAAAGGGGTTTTATACTGCAGCTGCAGCCCTAGTAGACACAATGCACTGTTGCTGGCTTCTTCACAAGCTGTATATATCTATTTTTTAAATATGTGCTACTTTTTATGGTCTTTAAGCCTCATTTGTGTGTGTGTGATGTTCTTTTCTTAAAGGATTTGTTTGTCTTTCATTTCACTGTGAAGTTTTTATTAATCTGATTTCATGCTAGTTTATAATCTGCTTTTATGAGAAGTCTGAGGGTTTGGCCACATTTATTTTGTAATAGCAAATTCAGTTTTTCTTTTAGGTGGCATGTTATTTTGTGTCAGGAGTATTTTTTTTAAATTTAATGTGTATTATCTCAGAATTATAGGTACCTAAGCAATGTTCCTTTTACTGAAATACCCTTTATTCCAAGCACTGCTGATTGTTATATAGCTGTTGGCGTTGATTTGGGGTTTTTTATCCTCCAAAGATTGGTAAGAAGTAAGGAAGGAATAACAAGGAGCAACAAGGGTTTTGGGTTTTTTTTCCTCTAACAGTTACCCTGTGATTTCAGCAGCTTGACTCTCCCACTGTTTGGTTTTTTTTAATGTTGAGCAGCCATAGCATTAGTCATATAACATGTGGACTGCAAAATGTTGTCTTTTACTGTGATCAGTTACAAAATTCCTATAATCTTTTGGGGAGCTGGGATTTCAAAGTAAAAGGATATTCTGTTCTCAGGAAAGGAGGCACGGAGAAATTATGTAATGTCTCTCCTGAACTAAGATGCAAGATTGCTCTGCTTAGTCACATGGGGGAGAATGTCTCTGTGCCCTAAATTTGTCCTTATATAGCAACCATGGAGGAGGAACCCTTATCTGAGTAGATGTACCTTGTTAGCACATTTCATAAGACTGAAAGGAATTCCTGGATACATGCCATCATAAAAGATTGTGTCACACAGTTAACGAAGCTTTATCCTAATGCTACGCAATTTGTTTGCCTCTTGATTACTCACACTGAAAGGCCATTCCTGTAAATATTCCTAACTTCCAGCCTAAACTGTCACACCACATACCCATTTGTTCTTGTGTTAGTGTTGTTCCCTAGATTTAATAGCCTTCTCTCCTTCTGCTGTCAGCCTCTAATGTATTTAGAGAAAAATCGTGTCTTCTCTCAGCCTTCATGTTGAGGGCTGAGCTCCTTGTTTGCCCTGGTGGTTCTTTCTTGCATTTCTTCCCTTTTGAATTCAGCTGTCCTGAACAAGGAAGGCAGACCATTGCATTTCACAGGATAAATAGTGCCACACTAGGTCCACATGACAGATCTTACATAAAATCTCCAGATCCACTTTGTTCCCAAATATTTTTTTATTCTATACATCACAAAATGGGATTAACTTCCTATGTGGTTGTATCTTTATCACCTCTTAGGATCTACATTGAAGTGTTACTATGTGTAGAAATGAAAACAAATAAATCTTACCAACAATAAAATTCCTAATGAATGTGAACAGAAGTTGCGACCACATTTTAATTAATAGGTACTAATGAGAAAATCCTTATATGGACTATACAGTGCATCACATGAGATGTTAACAATATGAAATGTTCAGTTGCCTTGAAATCCCAATATGGCATAGTATAGACCTTAAGATGACCTTAGGTTTACTGGAGGACTATTCTGCATGGTAGTCTGAAGATAAACCTCTAAATATTTATGGACCACAGGTTTTTCTAAATATGAATAAAGTTCATTTGTAGCTCTGTACAAACTGGATCATACATGCACAGAATCATAGCACCTCAAAGATCTGTGTATGTGAGGAAATAATGGTTTTGTATTTCATAGAGGTAAGACTGAGGTAGAAGACTACACCTATGTTTGCAAAACTAAAAGTCTTAGCAGGGACTCACAGTAAAACTGAAATAATAAATATTGCTATAAGATGGTTACTGACTAGAGGATAGATAGGGTTTTATCTTTTTAAGTTCTTATCTAGAACAGCACATAGAGAATACAGAACAGACACAGCTTGTGTTTATCTTACTCATTTCACAGTGCTGTGAAAAGTTATAAATTCACTCTTGAGACTCCAGGGCTTTTTCAGAGCTAGACTGAGGTTTGCATTAGTGCACACATCCTGAGGCTTTGCTCCCTTGGCGTCGCTCTAGTCATAAGATCCACACAGAGCCACAAACTCATTTGGGCTGAAAATTATGCTAGATGTCTCCTAGACAAACTTCCTGGGTGAAGTGGGGTCAGCACTGAACTCAGAGCTGGCTTTTTCCACAGCCCTGGGCCATTTATTCCCTTGCTTAGTTTTCCCTATTGAAGTTTTTATTTTTCTATATTTCAAGTCAGAATCTCCCATTTTATGACTTTATTGTCATTTTTTCATCATGCATCACAGAAAAGGATTTGTTTCCACCTTGCTGGTAACCACCTCATAGGTGCCAGGGGGGAGCCATCAGGTCCACCTGAAGCTGTCTTTTCTCCAGGCTGAACATGCCCCCTTCCTCACAGGGCAAGTGCTCCAGTCCCCAGCCATCCCTGTAGCCCTGATAATCAGATGAAAAGATTGATTAAAATTGCTTTACTTCTGCACAAGGAGTTATTATAGGAACTACAGAGTGTCTGTGTGATCATGATTGCTGAGGAACTGGTTACTGAATAGTATTTAAAAATACTGAAATGCATGAATGCCAAATTGATGCTGGAATGAAGGGAACTGAGGTGATTTCACTTCATAGACTGATTTCAGTGAACTGAACAATGCTGTCACATTGGTTAAGAAACAAGTGGTCTATCAGTGACTCACTTCTGAAAGCTGTTGAAATAAATCCCACACAGGTACATTGCAGCAAAGGTTAGGATACCTGTTTCTGGCTAAGTCTCCTACTGTTCACAGGGGATGACTGGTCATTCCTCCCTCTCTGAAGAGAAGCTTTGTGCAAACTTGAAGTGCAACTGGCCCAAGGACTGGACCAAGACCCTAGATTCTGTATCTTACTCCCTGAAGAAGAGCAGGAGTGTCCTATCATGTATTAAGAGTGTCAGTAACACTGGTTCTGATGTCAGACTCCAGTTCCCCCTTCGCTTGTCCTTTTTTCAGCTCAGTGTTTCAAGCTGTGTGAACTCAGCTGCTTGTCTCTTCTGCTCCTTCAAAGCCCTGCTCCTGTGGCTGCTCAGTTCTGTGCGTGGAAGCAAAGCTTTGAAATCGATCCTGTGTGACCATGGCATCCAAGTAATGAGTATTTAAAGAGAAGATATGAGAGCACTGGGGAAAAGGAGAAAAGGATGGGCTGAGGAGGGAAACATTCATCTGTTTGAAATGTCAAGGCTTAAAATACTGCTCCCAAGGAATTTCAGGGAGCTTTGAGCCCAGTCAGGAGCTGCCTGCTTGTCCTGCTTCAGGCATTTTGTCATCAGAGAGCTATTGTCTGCTTAGAATGGGGACATTTTTTCCTTTTTTTCTGGGTTTGAATGCTCCATGACACTGCTTGTATGGAAATCCTGATCTATTTATTTTAAATCATTAAAACATTAATACAATAGTATACAATCCTGAATGTGTATTTGCCAAGTTGAACATAAACTTACATGGTCTCTTGAAGAGATGAGATGTTCATATATCTGATGGGTACACATAGACCTTAACATTTTGAGTAAGTGTCTTTCCCACTGGCTATAATAAAATTTTGGTGCTCCTTGCCAACTCCCTCCAAATTTTCTGATGAATGCATTGTGTGTTATTCCTTATGGCTTGTAACATTGAAATTACTGCAATTTAATTAAAACAATTAATATTCACGTAGTAATAAATAGTAGGAGCGATTTTGTGAACAAAATTGGTTTGAAAGTACCCTTTGTGCATACAAATAGTTTCATTTAAATAAATACTATAATTAATGTTTCATAGCATAAATCAGGAAATGTCTGCAGAGCTCTGTGTTGTGTAGCACTTTTGAAAGACAAAGCTCCAGGCACTTGCAAACGTGCAAAGAAACAGGGATGAGGGGACAAACAATACAGCCACTGTATCCTTTTCTCTCATTTAATCTTCCAAGACACATATAACCACAATTAAAAGCAAGATACAGGAATGAAAGGAAGGTAAATATGGAAAACTGAAAGACAATCACACTGCTATGGCAAAAGAGATTTGACTGAAATTCTTGTGAGGAGATGCTGAGTTTGAATCCTCTCACTTGTCACCATTTCATTACATTATTTTTAGCAAGAAGTTCAATATAAAGCCTTCACTGGATGACAAGAGTCACTGTCTTCCTGCAGATCTATAATTCTAAGCTATCAGGTGTGGAAAAACAACTGACATGCACAAGGACATCTTGTCACTGCATCAAGGTGGGAGAGCACTTTGAATATTACTGTTGTGCTGTGGCTTCTCCATAAAGGTCATGTTGTCAACATCAAAATTATTCCCAGTTAAATAAAGCTTCATCTACAATATTTTTTGTTTGAAAGCATTCTTCTTCATTAAAATTATTGGCAAGTAGCATTTGGACTTGAGGGAGGAGCAGGTGAACCTTTTTTCAGGAGCACTCCATCCTCCTTGCTTTCATTAACAAGGGTTTCTGCTGGTCTGATTTCTCATTGAAGCAGAGATGCTCTGCAGAGATGATTCTCTTTGCTCTGTGCTGGCTCTCTCTACAGTAATATGACTCCTTTTTTCATGCAGGAGACATTTTTCTTTATATCTCTCAAGATGGTCATTCTAGGTGTAGCCTGTTCTCTTTCTTTCCTCCTTCTTCCCTTCCCTGCCCATTTGCTTATTTGTCTATTTCTCATGCATCATGCCTAGACTTTCAGAGCAGACTGGATTGAACCCACCCTGTATATCCACACTGTTTCTCTAGGAGCATTTAGCTGCCATTCAAAATATAGAAGGAATATTGTGGTTTTTTTCAAACAGATATTTCCACTACATCAGAATAATTCCTAAAATGTCAAAGCTAGAATAAATAATAAATACTGTTATACTGCATGGATCTAGAAGGTGTCCCTTTTTCCCTAGCAACCTGAAACACCTGTACCCTGTCCAAATCCTGATTATACCCAGCAGTTTGTCCTAAGTTGCAAGCAGCACAGATGTAGAGAATTTGCTCCTACTGCTGTGTGAGTTCCCTTGTGGGCAGAGGCTGCAGAGTACTGAGGTAGGAGAATTACCTTCCTGCATGTTGAAACCCATATTGAGATTGTGTTGGTCTTCAACCAAGACTGAAAATTTTAAGAATCAAGATACAAACAATTAAAAGCCAGTCTAATCTGCAGTCTAACAATTGTAATATTCATACTGGGAACAGGCTAGACTTCTGCTCCTTCCAGTTTTGTTTTTATCTAATAGTAAAAGGCTGTGTTTGTTAGATAGGAGACAGAAATCCTGACTAGCTCATGGTCTCTGCCTCTTTTGATAAGAGGTATAAATAAGCCTTGCATCATTGTAGACCGAGAGCATTATGCCCAAAATTTTACATACAGTTACCTACACATCAGTCTGGGAGATGGAATTTTGGCTGGATGCTTTGCTGAAAGAGTCACTGAAAATGGGGCCATATCTTTATTCTGCTTTATCATTATTTATTATTATTTAGCTTGAGAATCTGTTTTCCTATGTAGAAAGACAATATTTTCTAAATATGCAACAAGTATTGTAGAAGATTTTTTCCTGCAGATGCAAAAGGGATTGTAAAAGAGGTATCCCCATAAAAGTGCACAGATTAAGCATAAAGGCAACTAAATAATTATTGACTTACAACAAAATATATTTCAAAGTCTATTCATTCATCTTTCCAGGAGGTTTATTGAATTTGAGTCTGATTTGACTTATTAGTGATATTTTCTTGTTTAATTGTAGTCTACTGGTTTTAACACTTGTTAAAAAACAATTATTGCCTTGTGAAACACTTTCTGTCTTCAAAGTTAGTACTCTTGTGTGATGATAAATGTGTCATGAGGATGGCACATTTGAGGGCAACATTTTAGAGGATTGGAATTCAGACATAGCAGCAAAGTATAGAAGAATTCACTGGTAGCCAAAGAAAACTTTGGAGTTAGCACAGAAATGGGATTCATTTCCTAAGAAGCTGCTCATTAGGAAGCCTGTGTGGTTTTAATGCTTGAAGAGTTGTTAAGTAATTTTTAGGTTGTAGTTCTTCCCTCAAGGTAAAGCTTATTTTTAAAACATCAGTGTGATATTAATAATAGATTTCATTTAGAAGAAAGGCCAAATAAAAATATCAAGTCTATTTGTTTCAGAAAATTTCGATGCATTTCTTCATTTGTATTTTGTCTCATGGAGAAATGTATTGGCCCACGAAGAACTGCCAAGGTTTTGTTTGTGTGAAGTGTTCTTTTTTTCCCTTCAGTGAAGTGGCTTAGTAAAACCCAGTAAACTGCTATCTACTTTTGTTTCTTTATCCCTTTGCACTATGCAGTTTTCAGTTGTATTTCTGGAAAGTGTTACTTCAGGACAATAGGTTTCTGTCATGGTTGCAGCTCAGGTTTTACTGGAATTACATTGTCTCTTCAGTACAAAAGGAACCTCTGTTATTGGCCTTGTACAGTATAAAAAGTGTTTAGCAAGAGAAAGAAAGTAATTTCAACTATCATCATACAAAAGTGCTCATGTGGATGTCCTCTTTTGGCTGTTTACCGAATCAGCTTTGAAGTAGTTGCTTGATTTTTGCCCACTCTACCAGAGAAACACACAAAATCTGTTGTATACAAATCACAGTGGAGATCTGCACTGGCAGACCCTGAAGCACAGGGAGATCCTCCTGACTATGATGAAGAACTCCCTTCCTGTGCAGGCAACTGAGCACTGGCACAGACTGCCCAGAGAGATTACTGCAGAGCCTCCCTCACTGGAGATATTCACGAATCATCTGGACACAGTCCTGTGCCATGTGCTCTAGAAGGAAGCTGCCTGAGCAGGGAGGTTGGGCCAGGCTGCCCCACCTCTGCGTGTGACCTTTGTACGGGACGGGAATAAGCAGCTTGTCCAAAACATTTCTCTGAAGGAGTGGATGCAAGAGGCAAATTAAAAATTAAGCCAAATACACTGACTTGGTTTTTAAGAATCTAGAGCAGAACAGGAGGGTAAAGCCCGAGCAAAAATATCTGTGGGAAGAAAAAGCTGAGCACTTCAATCAGTGAGTCAATGCTGCTGTTTGAGAAGACATTAACCAAAGAGGAGGAAACAGGCACCAAAGCTGTAACATGCAGACAACATTGCTTGGGTTCTTCCCAGAGATCATATAAGCTCATCCCATAAGCCCAATTTCTTTGTAGTAGCAGCAGTGAAGGCCCTGGAAGTGAGAATAAAGGTTAATATTTTCAGAAAGCTGTAGCACTGAACTTCCTTCTCTCCAGAAGAGGGAACTGAATGTGGCCTGATGCAATCTTGTTAACCTCTGAGTCCAGGTATAACCTATTCTAGGTCCTTGTCACAGCTGCAGCCACCATCTCTGTGGAACCTCTGCCCCAGGGTGTTTGCAGCAGCACTGACTCTGTTCTGACTGTTTGTCTGAAGTGGCCCCTGACTTCCCAGCTTCCTCTACCCTCAAGGGAAAATTTACTAGCGATTTGGAGTCTGAGGGACTACTCCAGGTCCCATTAGAGTCAACAGTTTCTTAAACCCCTTTTTCATTCATCAACTTTGTAATGTTGTCTACTTTACTAGATTCATTGACACTTTTCTCCAACATCTACTTATTGATCTTTCAGGAATTCTTACTTTCAGGCTTTCCTTCAGTCACTTTCTGCTGCAGGAAGGAAGGACTGATAAGGAGAAGGCTAGCCATTGATTTGCTTAAATCTATTGCTCTGAGTGTTGCAATGCTTCTCTTTTGAAGTCTGTCTTTTTTCTTCATAACTTTCACATTTGGTAACACCAGGTTTTGAATTTCCTTGTTCTTATATAATGTTTTGTATAGGAGTCCATTAGTTTCCTGGAGATCATGACTTTGTCATACTTCTTTCTGAAGGATGAAAAGTCCCCATTAATTTTTCCTAATTTTTTTTAATTCCAGGATTTTCCATTTGCTTGAGACTCACAGTTTTATTTATTAATGACAGATACAACTGTTGTATTAGTGGTTCCACTGAAATGTTACAAGAATGGTCTAGTGAACATTGAGATTATATTACAGTGAAAAGGTAATAACAAAAGTTGTTGAAGCACTTAAACTAAGCAATATGAAAGTAATATAGACATTATGGATGAAGTGATTGCTTTTCTTGCTATGTTATTTTTTTTAAGCTCTACCCTTAGCACTCTCATATGCCTCCTAGGATTTCAAAGGGCTTATTCAAAATCTCGTTTTATACAGTTATCAGTTTTTTGCATAAAGCTGCATAAATATATTCTCAATATAATTTAAAATAGTTTGACTATTGCAATTATAACCATATAACTGTGTAATGTGCTATATAACAAACAATTACTTAACTGTGCAGAACAAGATAAGAAAATTGAGTTTCTAAAGACAAAGACATTGACTTGATTTCAGTGTTATTTAAGTATTTGATTTCTATCTGAAAACAACAATGTTCCGTTAGTTCTTAGTGGACTCTACTGTTGTAGAAGAGTTAAAATCCATTTCTTTTAGAGGGCAGAGGACATATTGATTTGCAGTGGCTCTCAGAGGTTTCCATGTTATGCCCAGGTGTGAATGTTTCCTCTCTAAAGGAAGCCTCTATATTGCCCTATGATCCCTCTCGTGTGAAGAGAAGATTGCATGAAAGCAGTCTGGGCCTATCAAGAGGAGATTCCATCTATAAATGCTTTCCTACTACAGTTATTTCATACTTGGAATCCAGAGACAGAGCAAGGGATGAGGAAGGGCATCTAGAAATGGGTTAGCATATTTTTGTGTGTGTGTAGATGCTGAATCTGATAGCTGTGTTAGTAGTTATGCATAAGGGCCAGTCCTTGTCTGGTTTTATCCTGGTAATACAGGACATCAGTCCACCAGGGGAATTATAAGGGTCATTGTGGCATCCCATGTTGTGGTTCATTAAGGGAAAGATGGGGAGGGGGAAAAGAAAGGAGCACATTAATTCTTATTTATCGCTTATCCAGGGACAGTGATCTCTGCAATGAGGCACATGTCTTGAAATTAAGTTCTATCCCTTCTTCATCAAGCAATTAATTTATTAATTTATTTCCTTCTGGAACCCTGTGTTACTATCCAGCAAATACTAAGCAATTAAAACTGTTGGCTCTTTCGTGGACTCCCATTATATTAGATTGGTCTCAGATATTGTGAGATGTGGCAAATAAAAGGTGACTATTAGCATTACATTTGCATTTTAATTAGTGGATAAGTAGTATTCTTTAGTATTTGTATTAATGCAATTTAGAAAACAACTTACAGGTGATAATTAAAGAAAATGTGTTTATTCCATTTTTATCTAGCACTCTATAAAAAAATCAAAAGTATTTTGATAACAAAAAGTGAACTAGAAGGAATCAGTCATATTTTTATTCTCTTCTTATCATTGTCATGTTCAATTCCATTCATTAAACAATAGCTCTTAAGCTCGATCTTTAACACTACTTATTCCCATTGTAAAGCTTCTTCACTCCTGTGATACTTTGAAATCTTTTCTCATTTCAAGTCTAAATGTATTCATGACTGCTTCATAATCATTTATTCTTGTGCCAGTACTGCCTCTGAGTTAAAGAAGTTCCAGTGTCTCTGCACTTACTCTTTCTTCCCCCACCCTAGGTATTATTAGATAGAAGTCTTATCCACCCTCATTATTCCTACAGTTCAGCTTAGCAGGCCAAGTTCTGCCAGTCTCCTCCAGCAGCTCAAGTCTTTAATCCTCTGCCAGTCCAGGAGAAGCATACTGCATCTGCTGGATCTGCAGCATTTCCACTGTGAGTCAGTTATTTTGAACATATGGAAATGAAAACATCTGTCTTGCAGATGAGGTCCTGGTAGGAAAATGTATGTCAAGCATAGAGAAAAACTGAAGACTGTAGTATATCTATCTCCTCCCAATTTTTTTACCAGAATATCTTGTTTTCTGTGTCTGTGTAAATTACAGGTTAAAACTTTTTTGCATCATTTTTCTTATATCTCTATAGTTCTAAAGATACTGGAGGACTCTTTGAGGTCCAGCATGCCATTTTGTTGATTTATTATGTCCTGTTTGTCTTTTTTTGCCTTGTTTGCAAGTCATCATTACAGAATGATTTATTCAGGTGCCTTGAACCTGAATTCTACCTCAGATCTGATGCTTTTGCTTCCATTCCCTCTAGGAGTCTATAACATTTTCTCCTAGGACTAAAAAAAAAAAAAAAAAGCTTTGATAGAGGCTTCTTAATGAAATGGTTGTGTCTCAAACAAAAATCTGCTTTGTCTGTGTCGTTCTTTATTTTACCTCATGTCTCATTATATCATTAATGCAGGTTTTACAATGCACTTTTACCTACATTTCTTTGTTTCCAAAAGAGATTGTGTCCTTTGGCTCCCCTTCTTCTCCTCCACTAGGTTTTATTTACCTCTGCAACACCACTTTTTATATTCTCAATCAGTGGCTAGAGTCTCTCCTTGCAATAGTATCCTGGGAGCCCTCCCAGACCCAGTTTCCTTCAAGGACTGGCTATAGCCATTTAATTTACACCAATGTCTCTCTGGTCACTGATCTCACCCATATGGGTACTTCCTTCTCTTTTCAGCTCTTTTCTGTTCTTCTCTCATTAGAAGTCTGAATCAAAACCCAGGGCTCCTCCTTCCCTAGCTGAAGGGATTGATAATAACAGTGACATAAAATGAGGACTAGGCACAAGCACAGATGGAAATTTGCTGTAAGAATAACCACTGTGATTCATCTGCATTTCAAAATCTGTGTCCTTCCCCCCATCCCCTGTCATTTTCCTCCCTCCTCCCCCCACTCTTGTGGCAAAGTCACCAAAAGGTTGCAGGTTACACACTGATGTTTTACTTTTCTACACCTTTAAACTATTGTAATAAAAAGGGGGATCAATAGTTCAGTCACAAAATATTTTGGAGGAGAAGAGAAGGTTTGACTGCTTGTGAGCCAGACAGCTCATCTCATGCAATGAGGCTGAACAACTTCTGTTTGATGGTCGTCACGGTTGGGTGAAGTGGAGCAGGGAGGGAATAAATGTCTTTCAAATTAGATTGCAAAACTACAGGGCCAAAATGCTGCCTTGAATTTTTAACCAGCCAAAGATCTGGTTAACTAGAATTATGGCTTTATTTAATTTGATAGCTACTTCTCTAATTTACACTTTAATTACTTTGGTCCAGCCCTTTTTGAGAGGGGTCTGTTCTGAGGCTGGTTTTGTCTGCACAGTCGTCCATAGGTACCACTAAGGGCAGTTTTGCATGGTCCCTCTGCCTCTGCCAGTTTTCAGTGAATGCAGTTATCTCTGCACAAGCCAGAAGAGGGGGGCTCTGGCAACATCTGAATTCATTCACAGCATCCTGAGACACCTAATTCTGAGACCCTTTCAGGCACTTGTGGTAAATTCACAGTCAGGATAGACTGCGCCTAAACTTTAGAAGCAAGCAGGAAGGTCCTCAAAGGTCAGGGTAGACATAACCACTGAATTTTAATGGAAAGGCTGCCTTACTGGGTTATGAATTGACAGCCCAAAGGCTTTACAAGAGTTCTGTTTTCTTTAGCAAAGTCCAAAAAGGTACTCGAATTCATTGTTGAAGTAGGACCTCTCAGATCCAAACAATAAAACTAAATAAGCAGAATATAAGGCAAATCTCACGAACTTTGCTTCCAACTAAAATGCTTCTATCCTATTTCTCAGATGATAGCAGTCAGTTAATTTGCTTCTGCTGCTGTTTTAACAGATGAATTACAAATGTGTTTGCTTTTCACAGTAACTTTGAGTTATGCTGAATCCATCACACTTGCTTTCTACTGAGCAAAGTCAATGCTGTGTTGTCAGTCACTCTGTTTACATGAGTCTTTTCATCGTCAAAATTTATACTGTGATCTCAATTGTCAATGGTTTACTAGTGTGATATGTGGAAATATTCTCATGGTAGAGGTCACACATCTCTTCAGAGTATCAACTAATCCTTTTGTTTAGAAGCTTAGGTGATATTGTGACTGTGCTGATTTACGCCATTTAACAAGCTGGCCCTCCAGTGTTAGCCCAAGGGGACAATAAAATTCTTCAGAATAGCTTTAATTCAGAAGCAATGATCCTGTCTTCCTGCTGCTTCCCTCCAAAGGAAAGTGATTGACTTGCATTTGTTGTGATTTCTCTGTCAGGAAAAAAACAACAGGTAAATGGTGCTGCCTCTGCCATCAGCGAGAGGCGTCGGGAGCAGCGTAATGGAACGACAGACAGCCTGTTATGACACTCCTGGGTACCTGAAGGAAATCAGTCCAGCTTCCACCACCAGAGAAAGATTTAGGGTAAAAGAATCAATTTACCCACACAACGTAGGCTTCAAAAGAATAAAGCTGTCCTTTCCAAGTCCTTAGCTGATTGTAGCGGACAGGAGAAATGAGGTGTCACTAATCCTCTTGCTGCTTTCCCAGGCTGTTTGAGGAGTACAGATCTCTTAAAAAGACCTCCTGCAGGCAGCTCTTTGGCAGGTGAGTCTGTCTGCAACTTCAGTGGGGCTCTGTATTATACCCATGTAACAAGGCAGTGGTCAACTTCAAGGTCTTTAAAAGGATAGGTTTTCAAAAGAAAATGTCCTTTCAGTTTCAGGGTAAAAGTCTCTAAATTCCTTGTTTGGTTGGGTTACAGCTTAAATAATAATTAACACTAGATTTGGTAGTGGGACCGTGAATTCTATTCTTTTTTGCCACAGCTTTCGTAAACTTCACAGTCTAAGGAAGGCTTAATCCTTAGCTTGATTTGCCACTTTATCACTGTTGTTTGGGCAAAATGCCATCATGCAACTGGAAATTGCTAGGATAGCATAAGCTCAGACAGTCTTACAAATAGTAGATGTAGCATGAGCACCTGCAAATTCCTTCTCTGTTCAGAGTGGTTGTACCCAGTGGGCTGGTGTGCACACTGAGGATAGTGTGCATCCCTGCATGCAGGTCTCTGCCTTTCCTCATGCCTTGTTTCACCTTCATCAGAAAGCTGTCATTAAAAGGTATCTTTGCTGAACTTATTTCTGCTGGGACAGCCACAAAAACAACTGAGCCACTGGGAGCAGGAGGCAGAGGGGTCATGTGCATATGAGCAGGACTGGACACTGCAGAGACAACATCCAGCTCGTGGAGAAAGGCATTTTAACAAAGCTAGGCCAGTCCTTTCCTGCAGGCTCCCACTGTGGAGCAAGATCACGACCCTTGTTCTCTTTCAAGCAGACATATTTTCAATTAAAGCTTCTTAACAAAAAGGGTAGGTATTAGAAAGGGCAGACTGGGACATGTGATGGCTCCTCCAGGCTTTTCCCCTGCAGTGTAGCTGGAGCAATGGCCTCAGGCAAGGCTGCTACCAGAATGGGGAAAAACTTTCTCTTGCTACCTTTCAAGAAAAGGCAAGGGTGGGAGGGCATTTTTTCCTCTGAGAGTTGTTTTTTTTCCTCTATATAGATATCCCCTGCTACCGTTCAGCCAGCATTAGTGTGTCCATTACAAACCTGTTTGTGTGAAACATCCCATCTATGTTATACAGTTTCTTAAAAGAAAATCACATATAATTTATAGATGGGAGAAACTTTTGGGTTGAAAAAAAATAGTATCCTACACAAAAAATAAGCAAACAGAGAAGCTGTAACATATCCTTCCATGTGGTGTCACAGTGATAGCTATTGCACATGTCCTATTGATCCAGTTACTGGGTCACCACTGCTCTGGCATTATCAGCTCTTGAGCCTTGCTTGGTCTGAACAGCCTGCAGGATTCTCTCCTTTCATGACCAAACTGTCATACTGACTGGGACAGCCCTGAAGGTAGCCCTCAATAATTTTTTCCTGAGAAAACCCTTGAGTTTCCTTGTTTCTTAGGAACTAACCCTTCATTTCCTATTTTTGATGAGTTCCATATTATTCAGAGCACAGGCTTCTCCAAATTCTTTAAAGACCCACCAAGATGCATAGAACCATCCTCTCAGTACCACAAATATGCAGATCTTGATACAGCAGCAAATGACAAAAGAGCAGATGTAGAGTGTCTGGCCAAAGGCCTGTCCAACCCCATACGCTGGCCCTGACATTTGTGAGATGCTGATACTTGTCTTCATGCTCTTCTGTCATCCATGCTCCACCTATTTCCTCATCACTCCTGGGACAGGGACAAAAGTCCAGCTTCAATCTTCTCACCTCCCCTTCAGATGGCTGCTTCTCTGGAGACTCTTTTGCTTCTCTGTGATACTTTCTGCTTCCATTTCCCAAAGTTGTTCAACAGCTCCTTTACTGTAGCTGTGTAAAATTGACAGTGCTTTAAACCTAGGTCCTATGGGTGTGCTTTATAGGTGCAGCTGTTTATAGCTGTGACTTGGTTTCACTATTCCACGGAGAGTTTTGAACCTATTCCACAACCAGTCAGCTTCCTTAGGAAAGGTACACCATGAGCTGGATACTCCATTTAGCTCTGAAGGAATACCCTGCACATACCCCTTTCATATTCTCCTAATAAAGAGTTCAATGTTCATGTAATTCAGATGAAACATCACCCCCCACCTGTGATTTGCCACCTCTACTAGTCTGTCATTTTCAGAACAAACATGACTCTCAGCAAGAAAGTGTTGCTTCAAAGACCCTGAAAGTCACTTAGAAGACTTACAAGTGTCTTACAAGATGCTATCTTGCCAAGAGTGGGACTCAGATGCAAAAGCATAGGTGTGTGGAAGATGAGCTAATAGACTATGAATGCTTTGACTACAATCCAAAACAGAAATTTTCTAAAATGTAATAGCTTTTTCAAAAAAAAGCTATCTTCCTTTTGCTGTGATTTTTGAGAGTTCAGCAATATCTTGCAATATTGAGCAAAAGAGATAAGAGAACAAGTTCTCTGCTATAAAAAAATAAGGAAGTAGACATGCAACAAATCCCTGAGACATAACGCGGCTTATTCTTTTACAGTGGTTATGGGGGAGCAGCAGTTGTATGGATTATGAATAACTTAAGCCTTGATGCTCCCAGAGTTTGCTTCTGGTCTCCAGGAGGAAATGCCCTTCCACTCTGCAAAACTGCAGCAGCTTGAGAGCTGTGCTACCATTGACTGTTAGCAAGCTTTCATTCCAGTTAAAGGATCAAAATGTCAAATGAAAATGAATGCCGTGATTCTGCCAGGCTGAGGTACTTAACATCTTATTTGCTCCAGTTTTCAACAACGAGACAGGTTAACCTCAGGACAACTGGCCTCCTGAGCTGGTAGATGGGGACAGGCAGCAGAATAACCCTACTGCAATCCAGAAGGAAGCAGTTCATGACCTGTTGTGCCACTTAGATGCTCACAAGTCCATAGGACCAGAGGGGATCCATCCTGGCGTGATGAAACAGCTGGTGGAAGAGCTCACCAAGATGCTCTCCATCATTTCCCATCAGCCCTGGCTCACCGGGAGGTCCCAGATGGCTGGAAGCTGGCCAATGTGATGCACATCCATAGGGAGGGCTGGAAGGAGGAAACAGGAAGCTACAGGCCTTTCAACCTGACCTTGGTGCCTGACAAGGCTAGGGAACAGATCTTCTTGAGTTGACAAGGTGGTGTAAGGTCATAGGTTGGATTTGATGATCTCAAAAGTCTTTCCAACTTAGGTGATTCTGTGATTCTATGATAAACAAATTTAACATCTGTGTTTAAATCAAGCGGTTCTTCCAGTCCTGATTATAGCTGTGTCTGGCTGGTCACTCCACCATATTTTGTGGAAGGCTTGTTTAGTTTAAATGAAATTACAGATTTGAAAGCACGTTCTAATTTCCTCCTTCTCCAGATTTTTCTTTTTCAGTATCGATTTTTTTTTTTCATTTTGATTCCTTGATTCCCATAAAACAGAGGACAGAGGAAGCTTGTTTTATGTTATCGAGTAGGTTGGTAGTTGGGCATTTTTGTTTTGGTTTGGGGTTTTTCTGTTGGTTTTTTCTTATTCCTTCTCAGGTGTTAAAAGCCTTCATGGCATGTAGTCCACACATTGGTTTGTAGCCCATCCTAAAGCAATTCTAGCATGGAGCTTTCATAGTAAGTTGCACTCGCTAGTAAAGTACCAGTGGGGGAAAAAATGCATAATTTCTTTCCATGTGGATTGCCCTCAGTAAATAATGATGGTTAGAATTGTTTTAAAGTACAAATATAAAATTCAGCCATGTATCAACCATTTCCATAGGTGCTACTGCAGAAACAAAGTAAGTTCAAAAGACAGGAAGGAGTTTTCTTAGAGGGATTTTACAGGCCACAAAGAAACTAAAAGCTCTAAGGACTTGTATGCCCATGCATTTAAGTTTTGCCAAGTGTAGAACAGACTATATTGAATTATGTACCCATACACCTGTTTTGTTTGGGGGTTTTTTGTAAATCCAATAATGCTAATTTTTCTAGTGCACATCACTGTTTTCTTTGTGCAGCTCTTCACAGCAGTTTTTAACTCCCAGCTCTTTGCTTTAATAACAATGCCATCTGGCAGAGTTTTTCAGACTTGCCTCTAGGGGTTGAAAGACCATTTTTTTCCATCATAATTCATGAGATTTGGGTGTCCAAAACATTTGGGCAGCTTTGAATACATCACCTGCATCTTTTGGGGTTCAGAAGTGCTCTGAGACTTTCAGACAGAAAAGCCATTAAGCTGACCTGAGATGATAGGATGCTGTCCAGTATTAATGCTCAATACCACTTTCTGTGTAAAGTGACCAAAGGCTGGTGTGTTGTACCTGAGAGGCAATGTTGTTGGCTTGGTTAAGAATGAACAGAGCTCTTGAGGGCCTTATCAAGTACATTTAATTTTTATTCCAGAAATATTGACCTGAAGCCCAGAAAGATATTTTTTATTGTTCATATAAAAGAAACATTTTTAATGCCTTATGTTAGAGCAAAATTAGGTACTTATAAAAGTACATAAAATTGTGGCAAGCCTCAGTATCAGCCACTATCTTTGGTATGATAAATGTGCAAAAAAATTGCTTCAAAATGCTACGCACAAAGGGTGGCCAGCCTTAGTGTCAGGTTCTAAAATCTTCGTATGATCCCAGTCAACAAAATCCCTTCCATAGTTACAGGAGAGATGAGAAAAGAGGGCAGGCAGTTGGTCCTAGTCATCTTGCAGACTGAATTTTAGCAGTGAGGGTGGGCCTTAACTGTCCCTTCTCCATCATTTCTGGCAGCTGAGGGCTTGGAGGCTCCCACAGCTGGAACATCTGGACCCAGTTGTGCTGGGGAATCACATTTGAATTGAACATCACTCTGGTCACTTAATTCTTAAGCAAATTGCTAAACAGATTGACAGCATAAATGCTACACCAAATTATTTCTATCCTGTGAATAAGTAAAGCCTGTCTGATGGCAGATGTATTTCATAAACATAAGTGGGTCTTTGGCATTTATTTTGAAACATTTCTCCATGAAAATTGTGTAAAAATAAAGCTTTCTAAGGCAGAATTTAAACTGTATTCGATCTGCTGCAGGAGAATCCTTTCAGCAGAGGTAAGATAGATGGGCTCACTAAAATAGCAAATTATATAAAAAGAAAGTGGTTTCAAGCAGAGGGCAGTTATTTGCTGTTAAATGGCAAATAAAAAGTAAGTAGTGAGTCAGTTCAAATAATGTTTGGGGTAATCTATTTGGGTGTGCTTATATAACCTATTTATAAGATTAGAATCTACATAAAAATCTCTCTACTCAGCCTTAAGAGTCTTGTTCAGTTTTATGTTGTTTTGGGCTTATAACAAAGGTTCCTTCTGTATGCTTTTCAGCAAAAAATGGATTTTTGAGAAAACTCATGAACTGTCAGAATTTTCATGCAATAATTTTCTGGGCTTAAACATGATACCTCAGATATGACTCAGTTATTAGATTTGTAAGCTGCATGTGGGAGGATGTGGTTCTATGCTCAGTGTAAGCAGATACGTGTCTTGTACTACCTCTCAAAATAGCAATTTTAACTGCAGGATCTCAATTTTCCCTTGTGCCTGTGTTTGCAGGGATCTGATCTGGCTGAAGATTAACCTTCAACTCAGAAAATTAAAAATAAAAAACAAGCACAAATTTTTCAGCAAGGTCAATTTGCTTGGCTGAGCCAACTCAACGAAGGGATGGAAGCACAAGGTTGAGGTCAGAGAGGGAACAGGAATCACCCTTCTGGCTTTTATGTGGTCTCAGGTCAGCTTATGCTTCTAATGTCATCACGCTCGATATGAACACACATATACAGAAAATATACAGGCAATTCAAGATATCAGAAGCAGCTGGCTACAGGCCAACATATAATAATTCTTAATAAATCACATTGCTGACTATTGGATCTAGAAGGGGTTGTGTGTTTTTAAGGTTGTTGGTTTTCTTTAAGAGTGACAGCTCTATATTCTACGTGGATTTTAGGCAAGATCAGAGAAATAATTAGCTATGTAAGTATGTGCAGAAATTTCTCTCTTAGTGAAACAGAAGGAAATCCTGACAGACCTAGATGAGACAGAAGAAAGGACAGCAATTTTCCCAGGAATAATAGACATGTTTCAGAATAAATGCTGTGTGTAAAGAAAATGACAGTAGACTCAGTAGGATGTCAGAAGATATGGGTATGGTAATGTCTGCATTATTATTTGTTGTGAATTTCAAAGACTGCAGACTGACCTCCAGAACAGTTTATTAGCTGGGCTCAGCAAATCACTTTTCCCCTTGTTTACTGGTATAAGTGAGCAAAAAGGGAATAATACTGTAATTCAAGGAATTACAGGGAATTCATTGCAGAGCATTTGCACCATGTAGCCAGTTGTTAAATGATACAAACATTAAAAAGGCAAGATCCCACTTATGCTTGTGGAAGGGTAGAATCTTTGTATTAAAGGGAAAAATAATGTACACCTATTTGAGAGCAATAATCCAAGAGGGGATTGTTGATTCATGTATACTGTAAGAAAATCATTGTGAGCTACAGCAAGCTTCTATTTATTTTTCCATGTTTCCACCACCACCGCCCTCCTGAGACAGTAACTGTGACTGAAATATTGTTTTTCCATCCCCAGATGGCAGTGCTGCCTTCCAAGATAATAACACTCGGTAGCTCTGGGAGAGAAATGCTGCCGGTCTCTGGCTGTCTTATGTGCCACGTTTCTTTGTTTCAAGGGAAATATGCTACAAATTCTCATGTAACAAGACTGGGGTAATCAGGATGGGCTTTCTCACCCAGGTTTGACACAGCAGCCATCTTCTGTTAGAGGGACTCGCCAGATCACAGCCTATTCATGAGAAATTATGTCTGTGACTGCCAGTCAGAAATTCTGCTGAACTTTAACTGTGCAGTGTCCAATATCTTCTAGGTGAACTAGAGAAGAAACAAGAGTGATGTCCATTTTGGCTCTTAAAGGTGCTGTGGAAGAATACTGCACATACTAATCCTGATTCACAAGCCTTTGGCTTCTGGCCTAATCCTGCTTCTGCTTTTCTCACCAGCACAATCCTTGCAGTCCCCAACAGGGCAGGCACTGAGCAGCATTGTAGGCACTACCTTAGGCTGTTAAATCTCACACTGGTTTGCAGGCTGAGATACTGGCTTGGTCCCACTGTGCCTTTCTCTGCACAATTGCACGTTCCCTCCAGGTACCTGGAGCAAGAGCCAAGGTGTTACTCCACCCTGGGCTACTCTCACTGAGGTGTAACAACAACACACCTTTGCTGGGCAATCTGTAATGATCATTACTTCATCCCAAACATAAAATAAACGTGATCAGAATCAAAGAAACCTGGTGCATAGGGATGGTTGCCAGCTCCAGCAGTGTATTGAAAAGATGATAAGGAGCTCTTAGCCCCTCTAGAGAACCCAGGAGAGCCAGACCTGATGTCTTGGAAAGTGAAGCTTTTCAGCAATTGAAAATCCAACTGAATGCTCTAGCATGTTGCTCTCTTCTATTTCAAAATTATGAGCAAGGTCCTTCCAGGTTGGGAGGGTATGATCTTTTTCAGAGATCTTTACTCCCACTGCAGCTGTTTTGTGGGTAGCAGGCAGGAAGCTGAAAAAGAACTTGTTCTTTTCCTTCACTGGAGACATTTATGTGTGTCAAACCCTCTCTAAAAATTTCTGCTACTTCTTGAATATCCTAAATCCCAGACGGCAGTAAAATACACTTTGAGGTAATTCTCTGACCCCCTCCCCCAGCTACCTTGTTTGTGGTTTACAATTCAGTGGGGAGAGACTTTTTTCCACCTTTCCTGATGACATGCTCACAGAGCCAGTAAGGGAAGATTAAATGCAATCAGAGCTGGGATGTGCACTGCCCTTCCCCTGGCAAGCCCAGGGCAGAGGAGGACAAGGGGGCTCCCCGGGTCATAGTTAAGCAGGGAGGAAGAAGGGGAGGACAGCAGGAACTGCATGAAGAATCTGCCACAGAGGCTTCATCTGGAGGTGGTGCTGCTCTGGGCTGCTCTTTAATTGGAGCAAACAGTAAATATAACCTGGCCTTCCCAGTTAATAGGATAAGAGAAATGCAAATTTAGTTCAGAGCAGCTACCGTGTTGTTAATGGTGCTTGGGTCACAGCTTCCATCCTCAAGCCCTCCTTTATCCTCTTTTATTCCCTTTGATTTTCTACATAGGAAAAAAAATTCCTTGTTTTCCGGGAAGGAAATATTTACCGTCATTTTCCAGGTTTCTCTAATTCATCCCTTCTCACCCCAAATTCCTGTTATGTCCAGAGCCATGTTTTCCAACCCATCACCTCCATGCTCACCTCTTTCCCTGACCTCAGAAATTAATAACCCACCCTATCTAAAATGAAGAGATATCAAACATAAATTGTGCATTCTCAGGTCTACCACAGCTGGAATTTCTCTATTCTTCTCTGCCAGCTGTAGGGAGCTTAAAGAAGCATTCAAAAAGTTAAAACTAAAAAAAATCCTTAAAATCAAACCCATAAGCAATTTTTTTCTAGTGGAATCATTCAGCTTTCTAGCATATTGAGAAGACCAGGACCCCCTTATCACTACACCACACACATAGGCCAACTAATAAACGTATCTGTAAATAAAATGCAATCGACATAGCATTTGAAACAGAGGGAAAGAAGCTATCTTTCAAAATGGAGGCTGGATTTTGTACTATTTTCTCAATCAAAAGCCCTCTCCTTCTCAAAAACATGAGCAAAGATGAAAAAGACAGGTTTTTTTTAAAGCTGTATTATCAAACCCCTAAAATACATTTTTCCCCCTTAAGTCTGCATACACAGAAAAGAGGGAAAAGGAACTCGGTAATCTCAGCCGTTTAAAGACACATCTGCTCATCCCCAGAATTTGATTTCAGCTGTCACCAATTCACCTGAAATGATTATATGGGAAGCCAAGCTTATCAACTCCAGTTTCTTATTTCCAGTGATTACAGCACTTTGCAAGTCTGATGTTTTTTGCCTGCAGAATATGGCAGACTGAAATATAATATTGGTTTATTTTTTAAATAACCAGATTTCTCAGTTCAAAAGAAAACCACACAAACTATAAACAATATTACTGCTGCTTCAGAATAAAGATACTTCCATTTTCTAGAATAAGTTTGCTGCCAAATTGATGACTTTTCCATGGCTGGAACATATTTTTCATTTAAATGTTAAATATGTAAAGTTTACTGAAAACAGAGATATTTTATCTGAAATTTAAAAACCCAGAACAGGCTTCTTCCCTCTAAATAGAAGAGAAAATTTGTAACTGCTTTTTATAATTTCCTTTATATACGTACTGAAAAATTACATTTGACACAACTTGGAAATAGAATCTGCCTTTTTTTCCCAATGTATTAAAATGGAAGACAGTAGCAAAATTTGTTGCTATGGTTGGATTAAATCACCCTGACATTAATAATACATATCTTTCACTATTAATAAGCAATGTAAAAAAGTAAGAACATTTGGTATATTCTCCTTAAGACCAAGATGGTACAACCCTTTCTGGGAGCATCCATCCCTGGCATACTTGCAGAGCACCTGCAGATGAAGGAATATGGTTAGGGGTTTCTCCTTCTTTTGCAGGGAAATAAGTGTGAAAAAAAGGCACTGAAGAGTCTATGAAAAAATGTAATTAGAATAAAACTAAACATTATGGGGTTTAGGAAAAATGGCTAAATAAAAAGAGGCTGTGAATTTGCTCATACACAAATTGTTTCTTACTTTGCCCGTGGAACCCTAGTTAGAAATACACAGGTTGCATAGGAGAGTTGTCAGTCTAATCTTAGATTTTCCTTTAAACCAAAATCCTCTGTCTAGCTGCATGGGTAAAAAAGGGCAGCTGTTTTAGAGAGCTTAGCTGGCAGAACTTGGTTAAATGTCTGTCTTCTGACAAATCAGTGTTTTTAAAAACAGAAGTGACTCAGAGACGTGGGACAAGAAGGCTGTGCACCTCAACTGGCAGCAGCTTAACTCTCCAAATCTTCCCAGGGAAGGTAAACTTATAAGGAACATTTATTTTGATTCTGTGACATGTCTTGTAAATATGTATACTACTAGGACAAAGGACAATAGAAGATGCCCCTTACCCAATATTCCTGGTTGGAGTAGGAAGGAATTTGTTGGAGGTCCTCTTTCGTAACTTGGCATAACTGGGAGTCCTCTTGCTCCTGGTTTCGTCTTTCTACCATCACCTACTACGCAGCCAGAGCACGAGTTTCATTCCAGACATTTTAATTGCAGTATTCGTTAAGACTACTAATAAATATGACCCACTGCAGTGGCACTGGGTGTTTCAAAGAGATCTTTCTCTGTCTTGCAAACTGACAGATTTTGCTTTCTTTACCCATGTGAAAGTACCCGATTCAGCTGGTGAGCAACCCCACTGATTTGGCTGAGTGAGCCGCAGGGGACCATGCACCAGAATGCCCAAGACTGGCCCCCCCAGACCAGGAAGCAGGATCACGCTGTGATCCAGATTGCTTTTCAGTCAGATATTGTCAATTTCTATTCACTTCTATATTTTTATTTATTTATTCAAAATCACCATTCAGGATATTCAACCTGGACCAGACTCTGACATTTTGAAGCCCTAATTACCAGTCTAACAGGGAAGCCTACAATAATTTTCAGTAAGACAGAGAGACTATTATTGAAGTAACTGTTGGCAACAAACCTAAATGCCTGTTATCAGCAAGGGAGAAAGCCTGCCAACTTTATGCTAAAGAGAGTTTTTACGCAGAGTGGGTTTTTGATTTGGGAAATTAAATCAAAATGCAGAGGGTATTTCCAAAAAGAATTATTATGAAGGGATACCAAAAAGAAAGATGAAGCCAAGAGAACGAGAAAGAAAAAGATGCTTGAGAATTTTTTTCTGGATGCATAATTTGGTTTGAGGGAAACAGAAGATGGGAAAATGAAAAGGAGAGAAGTTGTCTTTTTATGCACTAAGAGTTGGAGACAGGTTGCTGGGAGTAGAACTCCTACGGCTTCTAAAATTTCTCAGGGGCTTGATTACCCTGGCTTGCTCAGGTTTAAAGAGACTGACACCTTTGTGGGAAAGAAGGAATGTTTCCATGGGATAGACATTCAAAGCTGGTTTTATTTCAATTTTTTTTTTTTTTGCCTAGTTTCATGAGGTATTACCACAGACAGTCCAGGAATTTAACTGCACAAATTTCTTCCTGTTGCAGAGATCCTTGATCTCTTTTGCTCTGCACTTGTGACACATTGTAATAATGTGCTTTTACCGTTTAACTGTACGCTTAGGGTACTTGGGGTTTATGCAGTCCTATAAACCTTTCTGAAATAATTTCTATTGTGTTTCCCTATGTCAGTGAGGGAGATAAACCTGTTGAAGGAATGAACTACCTAACGGCACCCGATACCATCACGTGGAGAAAAATTTACCATGAAATCACAAGTCAGCTTGTAGCTTGCTCCCTGTGAAGCACTGGACATGCCTTAGGGCAAAACTCCTACCCCCAGGTCTTTGTACCATGCAATCTTGTCAGGTATTTGTATTCACCCCTAAGTTTTATGAAAGTTAATAGGCTAAATCAGCTGCCGTCCAGTACACTTCATCAGGAGTTAATGTTCAATCATAATTTCTCTGAGTTCCAAGGGAAAAAAAACTCCAGGATAACTTGAAAGATGATCCCAATTTGATATTGACAACCAAATATTGTGGTGGGCTATGACCTACATGACAGGTGTTTCTCAGAAATTATCTAATAAACCACCACTAAACAACATGGAAAAAGAAAATACGTAGATTGCTGTTTCTGTTATCTTTGCAATGCTTCTTTCTGGAGTAGATGTCAGAGAGATCTCTTGGTGCCAATGGGTATTTCCACTCACTAAGGCCAGCTCAGTTGTTTGAAGATGCTTATTTTACTGAGAAATTTATGTTGATGTACACTCTGTGACGCTTTAGCTTGTTCTGGTAAGAAGATCTTAGGACAGAGTTGATGGGAGATAGTAACAATACTTCCCAGAGAAAGTGGCAAAATGTCTTTTTAGAAACTCATGAGTTTTACCCCTCTTACAAAAGGTTTTAAAATATAGACAGTCTTTAGAACATTCAATTGAAAAAGAATATTTCTCCATTAGATTCATGGAAGCAGCTGCAGTGGGATGTAAGTGCTGAGTTTAGTGTACAGGTATTGACCATGCAAGATGACAATATTGATGTTGAACTGAAGTGCTTTTTCTCGGAATATTGTATGTGAGAATCTATACGAGCTTTGAAGCTCTAATCATACCAACAAGAATTCTTCAGCAAACCACCCCTTTTTCTCACAGAAACAAGATCATGTGATTTAGTGTTTTTCTGTAATGAAGGATCTAATTTTCGCTTTCCTGATTATTCAGGGTCTTGCCTGATACAAACTCAAAAGCTAGTACAACTCTGTTCTTTTCCTTGTTACTGCTTGAGTTTTCTAAAGGTAGTTTTAACTTTCTTGATTGCCGTCCCTGCTGTACAATCCAACACTGAACTATTATGGCGACTATCACTTGATCTATTTTTGCACTTCTAATCTGAAAAATAATACTAATTTAATTTATGAAAGAATGTTTACTAATTTTTATTGGCTTGCATAATTTGGATTGTGAAGTCAGGTTTTTCTGATGTTGAAATTCACAGTATGTTTTTCATGCATGTTTTGTAGTATGTTCCTTCCTTTTTCCATAATGACTCAGTTAAATACTGTTTATTATGCCAAAGTTTGCAGAAATTTTTTTCTTTCTGTATCTGCTGGGGCATCTTTGTTAATGCTCATTATGGGCCTGTACCAAAACCTCACAAAGTAAAAGGAAACATTCCCCTTGGACGAATCTGACTTTGGATCAAGCTCTCAAACTCCATTTTAGTTTTAAATGGCTTCTCCTTCCCCAACCCTCCCACAACTTTGCAATGCATTGAGGGAAGGAAAAAAGCTAACACTTGCAATATCCTTTGCTCATTTAGAAGCAATGCTTTTAGAAGGAAATAAATGTGATATTGTGTACTCACTTATAATAGCCATGGGTAAAATTATGCTGCATTGGTTATTGTTCTTTACATATATTACCAATTGAAAAGGAAATGAAGTTAGAATTAATGGACCCATTTGTTCAAACATGATTGTTAATATTAATATGCAGGGTAAATCAGTTGGCAAGAACAGAAATAAATTAGTGAGTGTCTCAAACACAGTATTTCACTAGAGACTGACTGCACAGATGCTGCAAATACAATCCTGTAGTTAAACTGGTGTGTGGGGAGGTTTCTCTTAGAGTTCGGGAGAAATATCAAAGTGCAGATTCCCCACAGTACACTGCTATTGTCCAGAAGTCTACAGGTGTTGCCAGGAGATTATTAGTGTTTGCTGAGAAAAAGCACTCTGCAAAGGAAGGAGCTGGTGGAAGTAACAACCTTCCCCGTTTTCTTCTATGGCTGCTGGGCTCACACTGCAGCTGCAGGACATTCTAGATTGATTTTTCATTTGAAAAAATAACCACAGGGAGTCCAGGGAGTTGGTTGTCTGCTTTTTTTTTTGGTGGGCTCAGGCAGAGTTTTTATAACCTCATTTTTGAACCCTGCCTGCCTGGAGAGTGCACAGGTTGACTTCCTTGTGCCACCACTGTAAGAGCAGACAACACAAGCAGAAAGACTGCAAATGCAGTTATGTGCAATCTCTTAGGACAAAACCCTGTCCCTAGTTAAGAGGTAAAGCCTTGGGGAGCTCAATAGGACTCTTAGTAGTAGAGTAGAAGTTTTGGTAGTCAGTTAACCTTGTTTATAAATTATTCCTCTAAAAACATTCCATTCGTGATCTTTCATTGTGATGTTGAAAGGAGTATTTTTATGCATCAAGCCCAAATTTATTTTAATTATTAATTATCTTCTAGGCAATTAGTTTTTTGGGAAAAGTCACCCATCATAATCACACATCCTTATTTTGTAATCCCTTTCATTATATCTGATTCTTTCAAAAAAAAGATGTGATAGTTTTGCTGGCCTATTTCAGAGCTGATTTTAAATTACCTTACTGAGACAAAGCTATCAATCTCTTAATCTGAAGGAACAGCAGATCAATCCATAGCTTTCTTTTTTTGTATAAGAGGAAAGGGCAATTTTCCTAAAATCAAGGATGCTCTTGGACATGGTCTTTATTTAGAGGTATTACCACAGACAGTTTTCCTTTTATCCATTCATCAAGCTTTCCAAATGTAACAGTGGAATAACGTTAGGAAAGAAAATTACAATCCCAAAAATGTTATATTCTGCATCTGAATTATAAGAATCCCATTAAAACCCAATATTAAAGCATTGTTTGCTGGAAGAAAAACATTCATGGCTTTGATAAAGAAAAACAAAAACAAGCTTGGCTTTCCAGGTTTAATCAAGTAATTTGTGACCCAGTAAGAGCTCTGTACTGCTGAACTATTTTCGGAGCATTTATCATAGGTGTTTCACTTGTGTTCAGCACCTCCTGATTCTAATCTTAATACTCTTAACAATTGTAGGGCAACTTTTGAGAACAAGCAGACTGGCTCTCCAGGTTATTTTGTACTGCATTCTTACACAAGCATTATTTATTTGGGATTTGAATACCTTTTCCGATATTCATTTCACCTAAAAACTAACTCCATCCACATAGGGGAGTCTTCTTGCATCACTAAGTTGTACAAAGAGAGACATCCATGGAGAAATCTAAAATTTGGGCCAGTTCCTTCGAATTTGAGCAATGATCAATGTGCTCGACAGCAACCATTTGAAGGAACATTCCTATTCTGGGTGCTCACCACCTGGGGTCTTCTCATCCAGTTGACTGGCATCTGGGCTGTACTGTGGGCTTGAATCATGATGTCGTATAAACAGAAGCAGAAATAACCCACGGCTCTCTAATTAGCCTCATTAATTCATTACTTGTGAGAGCTCCTGGCTTCACTGGTCCTATGATGGATTGCAGCAAAGGCAGTGTGCATCCCAAGCCAAAGGCGAGGGCATGTAGGAGCGATGTCCATGAGATGATCTTCAGACCCAGCAGTGAATATTTCTGTTTGAGTACTCGATATTTTTTTGAGTACTCCAGATCATTTTTCTTCGAATGATTTTGCTTTTACTCTGTGATAAATAAGACTGTGCCTGAGGATACCAGAGGGCATGCAGCACCAGAATAATATCTTTGCGACATATTTTGGGTGGTGATCACACCATTTCTAGCTCACCATATGGCTTAGTGCAGCTGTCCTAGCATTAAAATGACCTTCTTCATTACATAAAGGTCACAGATGCAGAATCCAACATTTTGTAACCCTTGGCAGGGGTACAGGCTATGCAGGGAGTACACCTGTTGTCCTGCCTGCAGTTCAGAACACCATCACCCATTAATTGATTGAAATACAGGGATTGAAATTTAGCTTGCATTGCTGTAGATACCATCAGTTAATAAAGGTAGATGTTATTAAATAGTTTAATGTGCTGAGTTTAAGAATGCTAACATACTAGCATCAACTTCTTTATAGGTTTTTCTTTTTTATCCCTAGTAAGCAGAACCGGTACATCCTTCTTTACTCAACCTGGAAATATTCTAATCTTTAAGAAAAGAGAAAATAGAAAGGAAGTTAAGGCAATGATCAGATGTTTCTGTACATAAAACTGTTAAATTTTTCTTCACTCTGAAAATAATTTTTTTGCATATTAATAGTGGAGTGGAGAGAATACCCAGGTTTAACCATTTCCCCCTGCAGAAGCTGCTCTGCTGATGACGAGCTGAATTGGATTTCCTTGTTGTTTTCCCCAAACTAGTAGAAAAACCTTGGGGTGTTCCTCAGTGTGTTTCTCCTGCTGCTTCATGCTGCTAGAGTCAGGCAGTGTTTTGAGCAAGATAAGAGTACTCGGCCTCTTGACTTAATCAGGATTGTGAAGGTTGATAAAGGGTACGGATAACCACTAAAATACTTCTCCCATAGGAGTGCTCAACAACGTTGCCTTTTGATGGGTGTCACTAGAGAAAAAAAAAACCAAACTGTAGTTTGCTTGCACCTCTGAAGAACTGCTAGATAGAAAGTTTTAAGCAGTGTATTCTAAGAAATAGAATAGAATAGAATTGAACTGAGTCTAATTGAATCAAACAGAACTACTATTTCAGCTGGAAGGGACCTATGACTAGTCCAGCTGCCTGACCACCTCAGGCTTACCAACAATTAACCATGGTTTTAAGGACATTGTCTAAATGCCTCCTAATTATTGATAGGTTTGGGACATCAACCATCTTTCTAGGAAGCCTGTTTCAGTGTGTGATTACCCTTTCAGTAAAGGGTAAGATATTGTTCTTTTCAGCTGACCATCCAAAAGTACTTTGAGGCAGCCACTGCATATTCAGTACTCCTTTTGTAGGGATTTCATCAGTACAATGCTAATATATCCAGGAATATCTCAAAATCTCTTTCCCTCAGCTAGTCTCAGAGCAGAATACCACTCCCACAATTTCTGCCTGCTCTGTGTGTCTGTCTTCCTTAGCAATGAGCTTTCATAAAAGCTACTGATTTAGTTTGTTTAGGATATGACCAAAACATGCTCCCTCATTACCTAACTGAACTTGGAACACCTAATGTGGGAGGCATTTCATTACAAAGGGACTCCAATCATTGATCTGGGGTGTGACATTTTTTCTAATAGTTAATAAAAAAATCCTAAGGGATTTGAAAAATTGACACAAATAACACCCCAAACCAAACAAACACCCTAAGACTGTATTTTATTCCCACAGGTAATGGACAAAAAGACGTGAAAAGGCACTGAAGGTAAAGTACATGATGGTACAGCATTATGAAGCATCTAATTTCAGCTACCAAAGGGCCTCATATTGATTTTTTTTTTCATTCTCTGTGTGTTCTTCTATAGAGACTTCAAATAGAGTCTCTGTTTTGCTCTTATGAAAACCACGTTTCTCAGAGGGCAGTGTGGGGAAGGGAAAAGAATAGCTCTTTCTGCTTGAAAAATAGCAGTCTACTTAGCATTTACCAGAGGATTAGACACTCCAGCGTTCTGAGAAGCACCTTTTCAGGTACATAGAGGGAAGATGGATGCCTTGAGAGTATTTAGAAATTATTTAAATCCGTGCAGGTTGCTGAGTGTTTTCTCATTTGTGCATTGTGAGAGACAGATCCAGATTCTAGCCAGAGCTTTTGGAGCTACAAAATTTAAATTGAGGGCAAAGAAAATGGAACAATTCAGAAATACCTCTATTACACAGAAATACCTTCTATTACACAGAAAATATTCTCTCTTCAGGGCTGCCCCAGCAGCTAGAATCTGACTCCTTGATGTTCAGACAGGGAATATGGAAAACTCCAGTCATGATCCAGGTCTGAACGATTGAAAGATCAACTCTTCATTTAAGTAAATTATTTCTGACAGTTTAGAAAATTCTCAATCTTTTCAGGATCAAAGGAAGGTATATTAGTAGCACCAATACCTGATTTTCTTCCTTTTTGTTTTAGAAAGGTTGTTATTCTTAAGTAAAAGATGCAAAAGTTCTAAGAGGCATATAACACTTATTAACATAAAAATTTCACTTCAGCATTAGGAAGGGAGAGAACTCACCTTTCCTCACTTTTCTCTGATTGGTTTTTTGGAGAGGCTTTAACCAGAGTCCCTTCAAACTTTTGTCTCCACCATGCCTTCCTAACAGCTGGGGAAGTGTCACACTTTGTGCAGTCACACACTTGTTTACAGTTGTTCCCTGCAGTCTGATTCATAGATTTAAAATGACCAGAGATCTCTGACCAATTACTTGTTCTTTTGCTTAAAAAAAAAAAAATTGTGTTGGAATTTCAGCAGAGGAAAAGAAAAATACTGTAAAATTACAGTATTTTGTATTGATGCTTCTTATGTTGGCACTGTAACAGACCAAAATATGAGCCATCCAAATGACAGTTGTAGAGAAGGACTAGGGAAGGAAGGACAGCAAAAAATTCTCATGGCTCAAACAACTTTCTTTTCCCCCCTTCCCCCCATGTTATCTGACAAAATTAATAATCCAGCAGGAAATTAAACCTATACACCTGACAAAGAACTGCTTAGATGTGATGTGTGATTACAGATGACTCATTCTCATTCTGGAAGACTGGTCTCCTTTAAAGATTCTAGAAAGCTCTGTTTTGTTTATTTTTTTTTTTCCCCAAAAGACATTTTACATCTTCATTTTCTAAATATGATCTATAGATATTATTTATTTCGTACAAAATAGGAAGCATAACAAGCTTCTTTTAATTCTGTTTCCTAGATAGTCAAGTGATTATGAATTTATATGGCCTGTTTTTAAATTAAAGTATTTTAATATCCCGTTTTCCAAGCCTGTGGGAAGAATTGCATCCTAGCTGCCTGTGATCTGTATTTTTAAACATGTGTGGAGATGGCTGGACACTACTGAGAAAAAAAATCAATGTAATGATAATATTGCAAGCAACATAATAATACTTAACCCTTACATGGCAGCTCTTGCATAAAAGTCTGCAGTGTCTTCACAATGACAATTAAATTATTCTTTTTCATAACACATCTAAGATCCAGAGAACAGCTGCACAGTGAGTACTCAGTTAAGGATGGAATCACTAGAGGTGATTACTTCTGGTGCAGAGACCCACCACTAGTTCAAGTCTTTATCAATTATAAAGTTCAAGCAGTAACTTCGTTTCTATCACTGAAACTGTTAAGGGATTTGAGTTTTCAGCATGTTGTTTCTGAGCTGGAATTTATCCAAGACATCCAGGTTAAGAGGCAAACTGTGACTTCCAGAAAAATTAATGTGAGTGTTAGTTGATCAAAAAGAGGGCACATCCCAACAGTAGGCCCCATCAAAAGATTAGACCTGCAACATCAGGGTGCTCTTTAATAAACCCCTATCAGAGTATTGACTCAGTACAGACTTAAAAGGAAAACTGCAGTCTAGTGAATCACCAGCACTGTTTAGTGCAGGCTGCGTGTAATGTCACTTCACTTGAAGGATTTGACATGATGAGAACACAGTGGTGAGATGAACAGCCTACAGCCACCAAGGACTTGTGCTTTCAGGAAACACATTTAAAATATTGTACTAAATTTGCAAGGACTATATTCAACCTAATGTTATACTGGGCAATCATTACCATGGTAAGAAGTGCACCTATAGGACTAAGAAGACCCTGCACACATTACTATGAGATACTCTTATTAAGTGCCTGTAACATTAAACAACTTGAATGGTTAAGAATAGTGGGGTTTTTCTGCTCAGGTGCATCACTTATTTGTTTTTGAAAGTTTAAGGTTGATAGTATTAACAAAAGAATATTTTTCCACATTAAAAGGTATTTGACTGGGAAACTCTCTGTTGTATCCTATTCTCTATATGTTATTGGTTTCTCACTTCTAATAATAATTAGTCCACATTTTTTATTCTTTTTAGTATCTTTCTCCTCCAGTAGGGCCTTTACTACACATATGAACTTGTGCTGCCTAGAGCTGTTTAAATCTCCTGAGGATGCTCCCATCACCTCGTGGTTATTTGACAGGGGTTTCCAGGTCCCAGGTCCTGGAACAAGGCTCGGGGGTGATGCCCAGGTGTCCCTGAGCTCAGGAGCCCCCTGTACAGCTGGATCTAACTCTCACTCCAGGATTATCTCAGTCACTGCCCCTGCCACCTCATGGGTTATTGTTTTGAAAGATGTCTTGCTGTTTTTGTAATAATCAATTACAGAGAGCCAAAACTACACAGTTTTAAAGTAGTAACTGATAAATCTGATAGCAAAATTCTGACATGTTCCAGCAAATGGCCTGGATACCCTGTCTCCTTGTCCAAGCAAAAACCTTCATCTGCTAGCCCTTCTAAGTTTTGCTAGAAAACAGCTTTTTTCCTCTCCAATGGGAAGAGGTTGGACCAAAACACAGACAAGTGAGGAGCTGGAGATAAGAGATGTACAGAAGAGAAGATAGAGCAGAGGAAAACAGTGAGAGCTAGATCTTGGAACAATTTGAAACAGAAAATCTGTAAGGGAAGGAAAACAAGAGAGTGGGGAGTTACTTTGAAGAGGAGGGATTAAGGAATGAAAAATAAGCCAGGTTGTGTTTGGTGGCAATAAAGAATGGGGAGCATCTTAGGCATGATGACAGAGGTAGGCAGTGGAGAGAAAGGATGAAAAGAGATAGGCAAGATTCTAGAGCTGGGGAGATGAACATTAGTACAATAAAACTTCCTGAAATGTCAGCTCTTGATACAGCTCAGTAGAAATTCATCCCTTAGATTTTAAGGGTTTTTTCTCACCCTCAAACTTGCATAAGTAAGGCTTTGCTCAAAGCTTGGTAAGACAGCTAAGATATAAACTCAGATTCTAGGAAATGACAGAACCAACAGTGACGGTTTCTGTCAGATTTTATCTGGTTTGGACATTTTTTTCTTATGTTGCAATGAATGGCTTATATTAAATCTGGGCAGTTATCTAGGGGGAGAGAAGTAAATCCATATCTATTAAAAAGAAAGGGAGAAGCTGAAATAGAAAGATCAAAGGAGAGGGAGATCAGTTGGAATGGGTGCAAAGTTTTGGAGCCTTTTCTGCACTGTATAGTTGGTCACAATTGAGCCCAGTCCAATAAAGATTGAAAGTGATAGTATTCTGCTGGCATATGAAATGCTTCAAGTTTTGATAGAAAGGAAAGTATAATTTTCATTTGTTTTGACAAAAAAAGAAGAGCTCTGAAAACAAATTCTATGGGTATGGAATATGAGTTTTGTTGTTGACAACTGGGGCACTGTGAATGCCAGAGCAGACGTATAGACACCACAAAAAGTTTTGGCACACTGGGAACACCTTCCAGAGGAAAAATGATGCTGCTTTCCAATCACCCTTACTGGAAGGCTACAGGCCACTTCCCAGACTCTTGATACCAATGGTGGACCTGACACTACTGCAGGATAACTGCAAACCCCTTGAATGCACTAATCAGAAGTTGCTGAAGTAGGATCCTTGGTTTATTTCTTTAACCAAATAAAAGGCAAAAACCTGTCTACTTTGCTAAAGCCTTCCCTAAATCTGCAGTAGCTTTGCTTGTAGGCAACTGAGGACATTTACAGATGCATACAAAGAAAACAATATCTGACAGCAAATTCCTCCCTCTTGTATCATCACCATTGCTGGGATACCTTTCAGCATCCTTAGGGAGAACATGTCTTTGCAGTCCTTCACTTGCTCAGCTCAGCCCTCTGATGTGGTTGGTGATTCGTCTCTTTTTGTTCTTCTTGAAGAGCCTGTCTCTTTGATGACAGTCTTTGATGTTCCTGTTTAAGATTCAAAGTTACTGCCTTTTTCTACCATAAAAAGGAAAGTTTTAAAGCAAAGCAGAGGTCGTAGTAATAGAGTTCATAAAATCAAAAAAAATTAATTAAGATTGTATCATCAGATTCCTCATAGTTTCTAGTGCAGTGAAAATCACTAATAGCTAATGGATTTTTCTGTGTATATTTTTTAATTTAGGTTTGAGATTTTTTTGGTCTGCTGTATGTTTACACAGTTTAGATAAAGCACAAATTATTGCAATTTCTATGAATCATTTCAGATGTTATTAATGCATTTATTACAGTCATTATGACCATAGTTTTAACTCTGTCAGATGTTGCTTACCTTACTGAAAGACATTATCACTTGTTGAGAGCATTTGTTTAGAGAGTAAAGAGGTCTCCTAATAATGTCATCCCTCTTTTTTCTCCTTAGGAATTCCTCCAAATAATTTCTTTCTGGTTCCTGAAGGATTTGCCCAATCTCTGCAGTGGCACAACAGTGACAAAATAATCATAAGTAGATAAGCCCAGAATGTGCAATTTCTTTTATTGGGTGGATACTGACAGTTATGAACAAGAAAAAGTCTTTTTCTTCTAATGCAATGAGTTTTCCTTTGTGGCAGTGGTTTCAGACACAGGAAGGTGCAGTGCTTAAGGATTGAAACGGGCTCTGTGCAGAGCAGCTTGTCATTCAGTGCCCTGGCTGTTGGACTCATTCCCTCTCCGTTATTCCTGACTGGTGTCATAGATTGTCACTTTTGGGTTTTAAAGCAATGAAATATGCCATTAATATAATAGACTCCCTGACTTGCATGAGTTTGGACGATCAGAAAATTCATTCCCTGGTAGGGATTTTTAAACTGTAACGAAGAATTAAAAAACCTCCCTGGATGTCAAAGAGACTGCCAGATTTTCCTAAGCTCTTTCACTTATAAGGTAGGAAAGGGCAGAGAGTCCAGCTGTTAATGGAAATTATAGAGGAGAGCTAGAACTTTGCCCAGCAGAACTTTTTGGGCTCTACACAGGCCAGTGAGCTGTAAACAAGTTTTAAAAAATGCATGCTATTTGTGCATTATGTCCCTGTATATATTTTCCTCAGAAAGCACCAAATTAGGATTTCAACCATTCTGACTGGTGTTATGACAATTTGGACAATGAGCTAGGAGAAGGTACTCATGCAATTTCCAGAACAATTTGATTGTATATAGAAATTTCGTGGTTAGAGTGACTAATAGAGAAATTAGGCTTGTAATTTTTTTACAGCAGAAGAAAACCCAGATCTTCCAAAGCATGAGAAAGTGGAAATTTTATCTCTGAGGAGTCTGACACAATTTTGTGGGGTGTTGAGAACATATTAGCTATAAGCCATAGTTCTATTCAGAGCCTCACTCTATAAATGACATTGCAACTGCTTTGCTCAGGAGAAAAGAAAGTGAAGATTCGTAATTTGTGCTGTAGGATTCACTGAAGAGAGTGGGATATAACAAGCAAGCCTCAGCTTGCCCATTACTTGGGGAAATGAAATATCTATTTAAGGCAAATGCTTTGAGGCATGTAAATTTTAAAGTTCAGGCTAGTTCTCAAACAGTATAGATTGAATATGTATAAATAATTGGTGACTGTTACACCATGATATTAACCCTCATAAGGCTGTTATCGCAGTGATGTCTCTGCTTGTCTTCTTCCAGAATGTGTCTTTGAGGATTTGGTTGAGAATTTCAGTGATGGAGAGTATGAGACAAGTCCAGTACCTTCCCCAGCTCAACAAGATTCTAGGGATGATCTGGGGCATTCAAGATCAGCACAGTAGGTAAAGTGAACCACTGAGATTCAACTGAGTACTGGGAATTCATCTCTTTACCTGTTCATCAGATAAATGAAGGAATAGGGGAAGTGGGAATGGGGGAAACTCAGATCTGAGTGTCAAGGAAGTGTCAAGGGCAGATGGTAAAACAGACAGAGGAAGAGATGGACATTAGCCATCATTCCTTGGCTAATGATTTGGAGTGCAGCTACTCCCATCCAGAGCCCTGCACCCACAGGGTAAGCCCAACCCAGTGACACTGGAAAAGTGCCTTTAGATGAGGCACAACCCAAAACCCACAGCTGGTAACAGCCAGTTGTAAATAACTTCATCTACAGGTATCCATAGATTAGACAAATATTCTCTGCTACATGACACAGATAAAGAAATTAACAGAGAATGTGGTCTGGGCAAGAGAAGAGGAAATGTGAACAGCAATCTAGAGATAGACCTGGGGAGGAGGGGCCTAGGAGAGGAAAGAATGAAAAAGATATGCACTGGGCTAATACCTGTGGCCTTTCAAACCCCTCACCTCTCCCTGCTGCCTTTACTGCTTGCACACACAGCTTGACACATTCTCTAGCTAAATTATCAGTGCTACTTTCTGCTATTTTAATTTGTGCTTGTTTTGCAGCCTGAATATGTACTTTTAAGATGGTCTCTGCAACACTGAGAAGCACTGTATGGAACAAGTTGCACGAGCACCCACCAACGGGGAGGCAATTAATTTCCTACTTCTCAGACGTGGGTCTAAGGAGCAGGAATAATAAAGCACAATGGGTGAAAGCAAATGAAAGAAAAGCAAACAAATCTGTAAGTAGAGCTCCTCGGGGTGGCTTAGAAATACAGCTTTTAAGGTAGAACAATAATTACAGCGTGTTTTCACTTTGACCGTATTTCTGTTCATTTTGTGCCAAATCCTGCATTTTTTCTGGCATTGACACAAAAAGGGAGTACCTGCATCTACTCCAAAAATCTGAAAAGTCTTGTCTTAAAAATAAAGCCTTCAGACAGCAAGGCATTTCTCTATCACACATGTTGTTTTCCTTTATCAATTTACAACCTGGATCAGGAGAGGAATTTTGGGGTTTGTTTGAGGATGTTTTCCTTCCCAGGGGCATTTGGAACTTGAAGGTAGAAAATCCTTAGATGAGGATATATTTTATTCTTGAGCAATGAAATTGCATTCAGTTAGGGCTGATGTGAAAGTTATTTATAATAATTAATTGCCTTCAGAAATGTGTCTTGATTGGGAAGATTCTTCAGTGTGTTAAAACTAATGTCTAAAAATGTTCTACAGAGTTTGATCAGCATCTCTAGCATCAGTTGCATCACCTACTGTGTCCTAAAATATCTCTGGACTCAAAATGTGTCACCAGTGCCACTGTCTCATTTTGTATGGGTCACCTCTCCCACTCCCTCATATCTGCTGGGTGCAGAAAAATACACAGAGCTCTCTGGGACTGCAATTGGTTCCAGCCCCATCCCTGTAGTGAGAGGATGAGGAAAGTCATCATGGAGAGTTTCCAGATTCCTCACTTCTTCTCTATGGATGGGTGATAAGTGCAGGAGAAGTCCCAAATGACTATTTGTTGCACTTGATTCTTCTGCACTGTCCCTTGGAACAACAGACTTCTCCTTTATCAGCTGCTTACAAGCAGATTTGCTGTAAGATTTGTCTGCTCTAGAGGCATGCAGTCCAAACACTCCTCATGCTAAATGCTGGGTTTGCTATGGAAAGGTACACCATACTTAAATTGAAAGGCCAGACTTCTGAAATATAGAATGTTTCTGTAATTAGCTTGCCTGTGTAATCTTAACTTACATACAAATTTGTATGGACAGTTACAGCTCAAAAAGCTTTCACCACAGGAGTCAGGTCTTGGTAAAAATATATTCTGCATGCAGAGGAAGCAGAGCTGAGGATTTCCAGGCAACCATGGAAAAGGTATTTTCTAACCTATTAATCTTCAAATCCTGTGGACCTGCCAGGATTCCTGATGCAGATGCAGAAATCCCTAAGCAGTATAGAGTAACGGAGGGTAGACATAAAGCTGCTCCATCACAGAAGGATTTCAAAAAGACTTTTGAGGCTGCTCACCCAAAAAGGCAAGACTTTTGCCAGTCGTAAGTCAGATGAGCCATGGCTGTGTGTAGCTGCATCTTGAAAACCTCAAAAAATTGATGGAAATTTCAGAGTTTACCTGCACACCTTAACAGGGATACACTGCGAAGGTTTTCATCCTAGTGAAAAGTTTTTCCTTAAGTCACTTTTTTTTTTTTAAACTCCTCTTCAAGTAGTTCTTGCCTGCTTTTAGACCAAGCCTAAGACTCTTCAGCAGTCTAAGGATCTCTCAGTATTTCCTTGTGGTCCAGTAAGCTGTCCAAAACTTGATTCACTTTTTTGCATGAAGGCTCCCAAGCTCCAGGCAGATGGGAAAAGCAAATTCCTCATCTCTTTTAGGGAACTCCTTTCAACAACAGGGTGATTTTCATTTTACCTTTTTCACAGGGAGAGAGTATGCATGCTGGAGTCCAACAGTAATCTTCTTTTCAGCAGGATTACTACAAATTCTTTAATCACGTATGAGCTGATACTATTCCAAGTGCAGAAGTTTGCTTGTCTCCTTGTTTGACATCATGAAGATTCTGTTTTCCCAGTTCTCTAGTTTATCAAAGTCCCTGTGGATTCAAGTTATTCATTTTGCAAGCATTCATTTTGCAAGTAACTCCCTCTAATCTAGCATAATTAATAAATTTGCAGGTGGTATATCCTAGGTCATCACCTAGGTCATTGATTAAGACATCCAACAGTGAGAAAGAGCAACCATTAAACCACTCTGCTCACTGCTGGCCACCAAGCAGTTGCTGATTTTGATAAATTTTAAGCCCAGAAGTACTGTTAATTTTTAGTCCATCTAAACATCATTTCTTCCAGTCCACAATTCCTCAGCTGCCAGCTGGCAGAGTATGGAGGCAAAAGCTTTCCTAATGCTGAGATACATGACATCCACAAACCTCACTTTGTTGTAGGAGGCACCCGGGTTTGCTGAACATCATTTGTCCCTGGTAAATCTGGGGATTGCTGATTAAAACTGTAAAGTTTTTGTTCTTCACAACAATGCTTATTAATGCATCCCAGAAAGACAAGCTGTCTGATTTTTCCAAGGTCTGAGGTGAGCCTGGCTGTCCTATAAGTCCCCAGACCCTTCCTCTTGTCATTTTTAGAAAAGGCACCCAGTGCCACAGTGCAAACCATCCAGGGAAATGTGTGTTTTCTCTGTGAAGGACAGGGTATCCTGGAATTGTTTTGCCATGACAGAAGGGTCTGAGCCTGGGAAAGCACCATGATCATGGCAGCATACAGTGAGCTCTTGCTGCTCCTTGAAAATTTGGAGGAGACTGTGTAAATCTCATGCCAGGCCATGCCCATATGTGCAGAGGTATTTATCCCAGCTGACTGTAATTTGTGTGCAGTCATACTAGTTTTTGGCTTTCCACTCAGACACCTGACTTAGGAGGACAAGTCACCACATGCACAATAATTCCTCTACTAAATAATCCAGGACTCTCATTTTAGTCAATATTTTAGCTCAACTTCATTCTGTGTTTTTCCCTCTTGGGGGTATAATGATAATAAAGGAATCTGACTCAGTCTCCTGAGTTAAGAAATTGCTCCCTTAGGCAGTGTGACTCGTCCTACTGAGTTCAACTGGAAATTTATTTTGTTGCATAAAATAGAAAAATATGATTCATATACTGTTAATACTCAGCTGCATGTTTGCAATTTGAGCATTTAATAAATTTCAGTTCAACAAATTAATTGCCAGTTTAGCCTGAAAATGTTTTAGAGGTCCTTGGGAATAAGAAAGAACACAATTGCATTCCCTCATCTGCATGGATCAGCACATGACCTCTGCAGCTAAGACTGTCTTAAGAAAAATGTTTTTTCTACTTAGAATAGCAATCACCAAGCCAGCAAAATCATTCTGTAAGTGAGGTCACATGCTAAAGGTGCTTTTGCTAATTATTTCTGGGCATTAATGCAAAGAAGATAATTCAAATTTCATCCAAAGTAATCGACTCTCTACTTGAAAACAGTCACAGGGCCATAAGGTTTTGAAACTAATAGAGCCTCTTAAAAGACTTCTTTAGGAAAATATTTGAATAGTGATTGTTTTAGAGGTAGTTGCACTTGGAAGTGTCTTAGTAGTTGTGGTCTTTAATTTAACATCTAGCACATCATGAAAAACTTTTGGCCCACTAGAGGCTTCCTGCAATGCAGGCAGGCACTGAACTGCTCATCCTTGATCCTTTGGCTTAAGTGGCAGGATGGGGAATATCTACAAGAATATACAAGCAGATAGAGAGCACAAGCAGCAGCAGTCAGTGTTTTGGAAAAGCTACATTTCAAGACTGAGAACATTGACAGAACAAACTTAGGAATCCTCTCCCCCTGGACTGAGTTGCTTCTAAGCCTCAGCCTTAAGAATTTCCTTCTGCCTCATAGATGATACTGCTGCAAGTGGTAGTAAATATGAAATGCTAATTGAGATTTTTCGAGAGGGTTACTGAAAGGCCAGATGAAAGCTTTGGGAGAAGCATTATGTGGCTTTGTACTTCCCAGGTTTGTGACTCTGAGCCCCACTAACAGTAACACAGGAAAAAAAATCCATCCCAGCATGGAGGCCACTGGAATGGTGTTAATTGAGGGCATGGATCATGAAAATAGTGCCAGCTCTTGTCACTTGTAACAAGTTGTTGATTTATATGAGAAATGAGATCTACAAAGGTGTGCTTGTGGATAAGTATTTGTGTTTCTCTCTTGGTATAGTGGGCTGAGAATAGAGGTGAAAAAGCCAAGAAATGAGAAGAATACAAAAGATATCCACACACCTAGTGAATATTATCTTGTTCAGTAAGTGACATGCTAATTTCCTCTTTGAGCATATGTACTGTGGCCTTGCTAAAGTTTATTATCAAGTAAATTAAACTGGAACCTTTGGTATCTCAGTCAGTCCAGAGAATAAATGCATTTCATTATTATTTTTTCAAAAAAAATAGAAAATTGATTTTATTTTTAAAAAAATAGTCAGGTGGAGCAATGCATGCTGTCTGAGCAGTATTTTAGGTGCTTTATCATGCAATTTCCCATCTCTACATGAAGTTGCTTAGACGCTAAAGCAAAATAGCAAAAAAAAATTTTAAATTCCGATTTCTTAAAAGCTTGTCACTTTGACTGTACATTAACTGTCTCTTTAAATGAAGTGAATTGATGGGTGAAGGACAAAATATGCCAACTTTGCCCCATGTCTCTGAGCTACTCCTGAAGATATAGTTCTGCTTTACTCACTGTGCCTATTTCAAAAGCATACAGCAATGTGTTCACAAAACTGTGATCTAAACTTAGCTCCCATGCATGAGACCTCAAAGACTGAAAAAAATGTGCCTCCAATTCCAAAAGACAATTGTTTGATCACTGAGAGTTCATGGTCTTTATGCAGTAGAGTTGCATTTTTAAATATGTCCTAAAGTCAGAAAACCAGAAGACCTAGGCATGACTATTCAAACCAGAAATCATGGTTGGTCTCCTCTGAAGCTGGACTGCAAGGCATGTGCTGTTGTCTTGGTAATTTATACCTATTTCTCAGACTTCCTCAAGTAATTATATTTTTATGAATTTATTTGGATTTCATTTAAAGTAGTTGGAGCAATGTACACTAGGGAAGACAGTAGAAGGTTTGGCATAGAGGAGATACCAGTTATTTAGCTGTTGCCTCATTCAATCTTCTTTATTCTTTCTAAATCTGCCATTAGCAGATTAAAATGAACTTGACTCCCTAAAACCTATAAAATCTCAGTAATTCCTTAAGATCAAGTTGTTTTGCAAACTCCTCAATAGGCTATGCAAGAGAATTTCTTTGAAAATTAATTTCAATAGTCCTCAAAAACAGAACACTGAATGATTAAGCCTTTGTCAGGTGGTGGTTTGGGGGTTTGTGCTGGTTTGATCTCCTTTTTTTCCAAAAATGTAGTATTTCCTCTGAAACACAGATTATTTTTTTTTTTGTTGCCATTGCTGAACTGACTGATGGCTCTGTGTGGGCATTGCTTATTGTGGTTATGCAAAAGAAATCATGAGTCACAAGCAAGTGGAGGAAAGCAGTTGCTGTAGGCACTGCCACCAACCCTGGAAGTGGCAGAGTGCTGCAGGCGTGGGGAGAGCTGCAGTTCTCTCCCTTTTTGGCTCCTCATTTTTCCTGCAGTGTTGCATTTGACATGTCATCTAAGTGGAGAAGAGAATAGCTGCAGAACAAAGAGGAACTGGGACTGAACTAGGCAGAAATACAAAAATAAGATGGATTAGGCAAAATGAAGAAACAAAAACAGAGAAGTGTACTAGAAATCATAAAAGAATTATAGCGAAATTTGATTAAGGACCAGTTTATGACAACCCCCAAATCTAGAGCATGATTTGCCCACCTGTACAACTGTGATGAAGGATAACATTTTCCCACCTCCTTTTCATTCAGGTGAGACAAACACGATCAGCAGCAAAGCTGCCTTTGGAACAAGTTTCTCATTCCACTAATCCATCAGTGTTATCTCCTGAGCTGCTTCCTTCTCCTGTGAGCCTGCAGAAGACATAGTTACACTGCAAAAAAAAAAAAAAAAAAAAAATCATGGCAATCACTTTCCAAGTCATCTCACTCAGTACAAGATTAGTTACGAAATGCTACACTGACCACCTGCACTACGACCCTCTACCTGAGACCTTCCTCTGAGCCTCTCCCTGGATTCTGGCTCATGATCAGTGAGGTATCAGCAGCAAGAGGTGTTGACACAAGACAGAGAAGATTTGCCAAAACCCCAGGAAAAATTAAAAAATGAGCAGCCAGATGTGTGCTGTCAAAATAAAAGGCAGTAGGGTTAGAAGTGGTAATAGAAACACATGAATCTTGTGGTCATAGATATTTATAAGTAAAAAAATTACTCTCCCAGTAGTTTAATGAAGCTATAAAATGAATAAACAAATAAACAGGAGGTTTGTTAGTGCTGTGACTTTGATGAGAAGCTTGAATGCTACAAATGTGGCTGTCCTAAAACACTTGAAGGTCCTCAGCATTGTCAAAGGGTGTAGCTGTCCTCTGTTTCTCAGTAAATACATCAAGAAATCATCCTTCAACACAAGTTTCCTTCAACGCTTCTGATCTTGCTGTGGAGCAAAAGGCAATGATTACAGTGTGGCTCTGTTTCTCAGTTCTAGGCCTGGGTATCAGGGGTCCAGAAACCAAACAGAAGCAATGACATTGATTCATTACAGTACCTTAAAGAAATCAATCACCTTCTGGATGCTGGTTTCTATCTCTGTTTGCTGTGAGGATTCAGAAACAGCCATGTTTATCTCTCTGCACCATCATCTGATAACATTGATTGGGAATGGTGATGCTACCTGATATTACTAAAAAGTATTTAGGTGTATTGTTTTGTCATTGCAAGAAATACAAGTTGCAGTGGATGGAATTCTCAGATTTTGTATTCAAATCCATCAAGGCCTTTTAATTTATTAAAAAAACAAGTAGCATTGGCAGATATATACGGCAAAAGTTTAGTTAACAAATGGAGGGAGAAAAAAACCCCCACCTTTTTGATGCAAAAATCAATTGAATACAGTGTTGTTGCAAATAATTCCAAGACCAAGGCTTTTGTTCTGCACTGCCTGTGGCTAGCTCCTACTCCAGGCAGTAACTAATAGCTTGCAGTTTGGCCTTGTTTTTCTGGGATAGAAGAATAGTGCTTAAAGCAAATTTGAACTAGAAGGAAGAGACATTAAGACAGTGAAGCACATCCCTGAACCTCAGGTAACAAATGCCAGCCTGTGTCTGTGAAACACATTAGTAGCTTCAGGGCTGCTGTCACTCATGCTGTCTGCCTGCTCCAGAAGTGCCATTAGGGCTGCTGGAGAGAAGATGAATGGAGTGACTCTTTAGCAATTTCTGGTGGCTTAGCTTTGGAGGGGTGGCATGGCACAGAAGTAACCACAACTCTTTTATGACATGGTGACAAGTTGGTTGCATATTAAGCCAGTAAAAACTGGAAACTGAAGCTTTGTGTCTGACTGAGAGTTGGAATGCACTCACTGGATTCTGGTTTAACAAAAATGCCAGTGTCCACAGACTTTCTAAGTTGAATACTCCTGATAAACAAAGCACATGTTTTTCCTTTACCCTTCAAAGAAATGACAGACTAGCTGCAAATTTAACTCTTTTGTGATGAAATATGTGCCACCAACTCCTTTCTGTCACTATTATCTTTAGATTTACTAATTAGTGCCCTTCAGGGCTGTTAGGTGAGGAACTGATAGTCAGAGCATGAATTCTCTCCACAACATTTTGTTCAGGTAGTCAAGAAGATCAAACTGTGTCCTGTGTAATACTCTCCAAGAGCAACACCTGTTCAAAAGCCATTGGTCTTACAGTTTTCTCTATGAAATTATCCTCCTAACTGATGCCAAAAGCAGAGGTCTGCTATTAACAGTAGGCTGGTGCAGAGCCCAGAAGGCAGAGAACTCTGCATGCTTTGGGCAGCCTCACTTTCTATTCTTAAATGTTTCCTTTAATCCTGCAAACCTCTGCAAAGCCAGGTTTTCTCTTTTACTGAAAATGGACCATTTTGAGATAAATATGTGCTAGAAAATCGAAGCACTTTAATGCCCACCTCCACCAGACTAATTTTTATGGCATGGCAATGTTTGACAGACAGAAAAGTTGTTGGGTTGTCCTAAGAACTTAAGGAGTGAAAGGAAATAAGCTTATAACAAACCTTGTCTCTGAAACTGCAGGCTGCTTGTGGGACTGACAACGCAGAGAGTGCTCTGTGCTGAAAGACACTAAATTCTGGGAAAAGAGGTATATGAAATTCAGTAAAGAGTAAATACAAAACTAATGCAACATTTCAGTCTCTTTTTTTCAACCCATAAATGTTTCCATTTATGTACTTATTTCTGTAGGTGGTGATCTCCTATAGTTTTCACAAATTGATGCACAGAACATTGCTATGCAGATGGGACAAATAACCACAATAAGTAGCAACCAAAGCAACTAAATATCACAGCAGACACCACAGCATAGGTCACAGTTGAGACAGCCATGATAAAGAATATGCTCACACAATTTCAGAAAGCTTTGACCCATACAGAGTAACACCATACCATATCAGAAGGCTTCAGGTGTCTGCCCATACATAGCAACATCACTGCACTTCAAAAGGCTGAAAGTATCTCCTCTTTTTGCTCTTTAGCCCAACCTTTTATACCCTCATGGTTCATGCACTGCACCTGTGCCCTCTGTTCCCTTTGGTGATTGCTCAGCACACCTGGGCACTCCCTGGCTCATTGCTGTCAGTGCTGCTCACCTGCTGCTCACAGCAGCACCCACTGGGGATGAGGCTCTGCCAGCCCCACTCCCAACTACCACAAACCGGGTACCTACAACTAAAAGCCTTAGACATTACAGGGCAAAGAATATTTTGTCCACCCTTGCATGTATCTGGGTGCATATATATATGTGTGTGTGTATATATATATATATATATGCTGTAAGCAAAGATAATCATGTGGTTTATAGTTTTGTGATTTCTACATGCAGATTTTGCCACACAGCTTGCACTCTGGTTTGTTTCTTCATCTCTTTAGGCTGTGTTTCCCTCATTCCAAATGTGCAGTAGCAGATAGAGTACCAATCTGCCAGTTTCTTCTTTTTCTTCTTTTTCTTTTCTCTATCCTCTGCGAATTAACATTCCAGGCAAATACTTTTGTCACAAACAGAAAATGTAAGAAAAGGTAACCAGTATGTGGTGAAATTCTTGTCACCAAAAGAAAGAATTTTGCTTTTCCTCATTGTTTTTCAATCATATTTGAAAGGCAGTGGTAATCATCCACAATAGATTGCAATGTGTCTCTGTTCCCAGATTTATAAATAGGAATTTATAATGTAAAGGTTGTTATAAGATATAGTTATCTCAGATACATGGTTCTAATCAACAACACATTAATTAGCAGTACTGAAAAATGCATCAGAAGAGATATCTTTATTTTTTTGCAAAATTTTGCTCTAAATGTGCCTGAAGTAACTCAGTAAAGCAGACATTGACCTAAATTTCATGGATGCGTGATCTATGGTGGTCATTTTTTCTGAACATGAATAATTAAATATTACATAAGCCATCAATTGTCAGGGATGTTTGGGGAGCTTTTCCCCCGTCAAAAAGCCTTAGAAATCTCAGATTTCCTTCTTGAGAGTTCACATTAGTTGCTAGAAAGACTGTTGCATGGAGACCTAATATGTCTGGTGAGCAGCTATGTCCAAACCACCCACGAAACACTCATCTTGTCTGGGGAGATGATGTCTGAACCCTTCTGTTCAGAGGTTGGCTTTTGACATTATAAATGCTGCTTGTTTTTTGGAGCCACCATCTTTCAGTCTCCAGAGTTACCAACAAAACCTTCCAGGCATATTTGTAGGGAAACAAGGCATTCAGAGTTACTCTTTGTTCATTTGAAAATGAAATTAATTAGGCAATGTGCTCTACATGTTTGTCACAAAGGCTAGTATTATTGCTATTTAACCAATGGCTGTCATTTACTGAAATACCGAAACACATATTTAATTTTAATGTTACTGTCACATCTGAATTGATAAGTTAGGTATGCAAATTTGATTTCAAATGAGAAATTAAGTGGCTAATCAGCTGATCACTGCACTCATAGTATGCCATTAGCATTTTTGGTTTTACATTATTATTTATCTTTTGACTACTGGGTAGTTTTTACTCTCACAGCATGTTATTCAATCCAACTGCCATTTTTCTTGTTATATTTAATTAAAACCTATGAAAAAAACAGTTACAAGGGAAATAAAATGACTGTTTTAAAATAGCCTGGTATATACCTTACAGAGGTGGGAACAATGCTAGATAAACATGTCTGTGGATGTAGGATATGACACATACACCTTCAGCACATAGGCCATTCTGTTGAACTAGAACTTTTGTATTTTCCATTGAGTGCTAAATTTATATGAATGGCGTAGACCAAATCAAAGACATTAACTACTTGATTTTTTACTTTTCCAGCATTTGTGCTTTGGATTAGTTTCCATTGTTTTGAGCATTCATCACATTGCCAAGCTACCAGCTGGTCCATTGAACTGATGACAGGTTACTCCTGAAGCATGTTAGGGGAGTTTTTCTTATATGTAGTTCTCTAGTTTGATCTTCAAAATCCAATCCCAGATGATTATTCTCTGTGGAAAGCATCAGCAGATTGTTGGAATTTTTTCCTCTGTAACTTTTTTTGTACTGTAGATAAATTTGGAAGAATGCTAAGAAGAATGTTTAAGGCTCTTATAGGCCACTAACTTCCCTTTTTTAAAGAGGGAGATCAGGGTAGAGAAAGTTTGGAGGGAATATGTATTGTCAGAACTATCTTTTTGCCTAGAAACTCCAGTAGTTCTTGGCTTGGAGGTAAATTTTACATTTAGTGAGGAGCAACTTCTTTATACATGAAAACCCACACATACTTGATAAGTCAATGTAGACAGATCACACATTTTGAAATTCCAGAATATAAATGCCCTGAAAATGTCATTTTCTCTGAATGTGGAGTGGAAGGAGATATCTTCCTGCCATTGCAGCTCTGTGCTGCTGTGACTGTACATGGTCTACACTCCCACACTGGATGAGTTGTGTGCTTTTCCAGCTCTCTCCTGTCCCTTGATCCAGCAGTTTGTAAAAAGCTAACTAGATATTATGCACAGGGAACAAGGCAGAGCTGAGGCAAAGACACTGGAAAGGTGCATGGCAAACAAAGCGAGAAACTTAGACTCTGAGTTGCACCGGCGGACAAAATTGGGAATTTGGCATGGAGCTTCTGTCAGAGACTTTAAAATGTTTTTGGGCAAGACTACGAACCTCTGAGAGTAGCCAAGGCTTTTGATCTCTTAAGCAGCTTGCACAGTGATGTAGAAACAGGTGAAAT